>JARQSV010000335.1:142564-171143 GCA_030142285.1 Calameuta idolon | reverse complement strand
CGCCTGCGCCTGCGCCTGCGCCTGCGCCTGCTTAGGCTGAGCTGCTACTGGAGACTGAGGCAACGAGTTTGCCGAGGACGTTCTCATCATCTCTAGTTGGTCCGGATAGATGAGCTGGCTGCTGCACCAGGTGACCAGCACGCTGAGTAGCAACAGTAGCTTCATTTCTGAAACGCAAGTTCTTAAATCATCAATCCCGTTAAATTAAACATCGTAAATCAAAAGTTTATACGAGCTGCCATCCATTTTAGGACAATAAAGGGATCCGAAGAAATTCTTCTAAAAATATAAGATTGTTACGCTCTTCGTACAACTTTCGACTTCGTTCGACGTACAACTTTGTTCCCGAGGAAGCTTCCCCCATGATTCATGTGGGTTATGCGAGCGTCGCTATCGTCCTTGTTTTATCGTTATGCAAATGTTCCCCCACCCCCACCCCCAATGCCGATACTCGCTACACGTATAATACGGGCAGTGCAATCTTGAGTTATAAATATCGAGCATCGCTTCCGACACATATGTGGCCAAGTGGCCGTTGCAGCCACAAGAATAACTCGCCAACAAGGAAGTCACGAAAATTCATTTTATTATTCTAATTATATTGCCATTTTTATGTTTTCCTCTTTTGCGCAACACCGCTGCCCACTCTAAAAACTCTTGCGCTTTTTACGCGTCTCCCTGTGCAGCCTATTTTTATGTCGGCGCGTCGGTCGCTGAGACTATTGTCGTTTGAGCAACGTTAGGTACTGATGACACGACTACATAGAAACGTCCACGCGGACGACTGTGTGAACCGGATCGGAGGAGGGCAACAAATTATGTAAAAAGTCACCCACGCGACCCTCTCAAGAAATTCGGTGAAAGTGTAAAGGCAGCAAAAGATATTTTACACAACCGTGACAACTTGTTAAACAAGATGGCTCAATGGGATTGAAAATGCCTGGCTGTAACGTCTATTCTAAATAAAATAAAATCCCATCGCCGGTTCGAAGTCGGTGCTCGAGTGACTGATCTTCCCACGTAAATTCCCTCTTAAGGCATTTGGACGCTCAGTCGTGCCAACCGTCTCCACCAGGAAGTATCACGGAGCCATTTCATAAGCCGCGTCCTTTATACGCTCTTTCCAGAGCGGAAAATCAATAAATTTCGATCGATAGATAGACAGGTGGTGGTAGAAAGCGCGATGGAGATCCCACTATTTCGACTGCGGTTACTTGCAGAAGGACACGCGCGTCCTTTAGAAATCGATTATTTCCCGTCCGCGTTCAGACTCGCCGTCTACGTGAATAATCCTGCGGATGGATAATCAGTCGAGCGTCGTGGGTGCACCGATAATCAAGATGCACGCCTGGAGATAGACGATGCAGACTCGTCGATGGAGAGATCCGATCGCGAAATGAAATAAGTGCTTGCGGCATGCAACTTTGAGCTATTTTCGTTTTTAGATAATTTGGTTCGAAGGGTCGCGTGAGTCACGACCATTCCGCATTCTACATGTCACGAGGGACAAATGTTATTCACAATTTCTCCACAAACGTTCCTCCTCCTGCAGAGGGACTCGGCGAGGTGTTCGTCGATGCTTCGGGTGGGCGCGGGAGGGAATGAAAGAGGGCCAGGGTCGCGCCAGTCGAAAGTGTCAGGATTGGCGAGGATTTAGTCGGACGAGAACAACGGGGTGTACACACACGCACGCACACGCACGCACACGTGCCTATCGAGCAGATGGAGGAACGCTTGACATTCATTCTTGTTCAAGGTTCAGCGCCGGGAAAAGCATTGCTTCGAATAAATGAACACGTACTGCGCGTCACGTAATCGTAAAACTACCAAATTGCTCTTTTGAAAAGTTTCCGACTTCTTATTGTTTTCATGGACGCTTCACCCGGTAAAGCGTCTTCGACAGTCAGTTAGTCGTTGGAATTTTAAGGTACTCGTCTTCAAATCCCTTTATTACAGCACGCGTCTCTCGGACGCAAAGCAGAAACTTCCTACTAAGAATTAGAATGTTAATAGGAAAGGGTAGACCGCACTGTGGATGAGTTCTTACGTAAGACAAAGCGACGATCTACGGAGAAGCCTTTATTTACAGTGAAATGCAAGGCAGTTGCGTCAGACCAGGAGAATGCAAAGAGAGAGAAAGCACGCGACGCGATTGGCCAATCCGAAGCGAGCTACGACGCGGCCAATCCGCGCACGTTTCTCGTTCTCTTTAGTAAATCTAAAACTAAAATATTAATGACAGCTTCTACCTTTATATAACGCAAAAGAAAGACGCGGTGAACATTGAGCGTGGAAGAAGATTAATTGTAGTTTTCAATGCACAGTGTGCTTGTCCGTCGTAAGTTTTACAACGAGAAGTCCTAGCGGCGCCGCGGGACAATTTACAGGAGGGCGTCATGCAAGTGTTAACTCGCGTGGTCTCAGACTTTCTGTTGACTTAACGGACAGTCGACCAGATTTATTCCCAAAAAAAATTAAGCTCCTGCGAAATTCGAATAGTTCGCGCGACTCGCGACTGCACAACTTCTTTATGCTCGGCAGTCATTCGATGCCGATGTTTCAAAAGAAAGGAATTGCAAGGCCGCCCGTTAAACTTGACTCGTGGCCGGTCTCAATTTTGAAGCGACTGTCACCATAACCATCAAGTATGTAGCCGCGACTCGCGAGCGACTGCAAGGATCGCTTACGATTAGATTTCGATGATACAATAAAAGAACGATGTGGGGGCAGTAACGATATCAGTAGGCGTAAATTGCTTTTACCTACCGAGTAATCCTGCGACTTTACACAAGCTGGATTTTAACTTCAAGTTACTAATTTTTCCACAAAGTACTGAAAAATGTTGCTTCGCAATCGTCTCTTCGTAACGTTGACACTTTCTCTGCTCACTCCCGTATTTCACAAATGCTTCTCGATACTTGCTATTTTTACCCGGTGACGGGAGATCGGACAAACAGCACACACGTGCCAGTCATCTATAAATAATTCGTGCTGCACGAATTTTGAACTCCTAACAACGAAACATAAACTCTCCGGGATTCTGAAGAACGTAGTGTTCCTCGGGTCAGAATGTAGGCACGCAGAGACAGTGACTTGACACGAAAGGAACGAGGAGTCGTCAAACCGAGCGTCTCGACTCGACTGGCTCTCGTATTGGCCTGCACTCGTATTTACCGCGCTTCTGCCCCCACCACGAATACGAATCCTGCCTTGGGAATCTACGCAATGACGCCAATGATAGTGAAACGACTGATGACTGATGGCGATAAACACAACGCATGTGCTACTGACGAATCGAAGCATCGCTGAGACACGCAACGGGCGTTTCCTCTTCCCACCCGAAATGCCTGTGCTGGCTTCCGGAGATTCTCTGCCAGTGTGAATTAACCCTTAACGCCACGTGCGAAGTACTGCGGGAAGTCCAACAGCCTCACCAATTTTCTACTTAGTCCTCCTGTCGAGTTTGTCCCTGACAATAAATAATCTTCAACGAACCAAAAGACCACCTACTAGATAATCAGTATTTGATACCTATAGTCACTAAAATCAAATAAATTAAAAGGAGAACAATCTCGCGCTGTACGTAACGTCGACGAAACTCCCGCCAATCGGACTGGTCGATTGCAATCAGGGTCCGTGAAGTTGCCGCTCAGTGTGAATGTTGCCCCTTAAAATCTACTAAATTCTATTTGGACATATCGCTGCCGGTACTTGGCGTAACGTGGACGTTACGCATAGCGTGAATCGACCTTAACTACATCCAAAGACACTGCGCAAAGCACAAACACCTACTGAGATCTACATATGTCGCATGAACCATATGGGAAATCCGCAGAATTATCACTTTTTGTCAAAAGGCCTCGGTACAGTCAGTCACAGGATTTCCAAGTGCTGTTGATCTACACGCGCGTATGACGTAACGAAGTGCGTAGATACGTTACGTACGTCGCTCGCGTACCTCACGTATGTGCATACATGCTGGGACTGTTCTCCTACCGATTGGCCACAGCGTGCTCCACCACATGGCTCGCATACGAGGAGTAAAGTTCATTCATGGACCTCTACCCCACTCATCTGAGAATGAACGGGAACCGGTTGCTACGGGCCCAACCGAAGGAGGCCCATTTTCAACACGTTTCTCGAAATACCTAAGACAATGACTCGCGATGGCTTTTCAGAATCCGTTGATCCACTTCCGAGACAATTAATCGGATCACGCGGCAGCCTCCCGACTGGCACGCTCGAGGCACCGACGCAGCATTGTTCTCTTATTAGGGGACAAAGTCGCACGACAAGCCGAATGGCGAGTTTCGGATAATTGGATGGATCATCTTAAGCACGCCGGGAAAGTCCCATTTTTTAATGCTTTCTTCGATCTCGAGCTCCCGATTATCTTGAACGAAAATTTCCACAAATCTGACGTAGCAAGCATTCCCACGTTTTTCAAGCGAAACGGAATGTAAATATAACACTTGGGGTATAACTCGCATCTAATTTCAAACGAACGACCGTTTGGACTCTTCGATTAATGAACGGCGCGACGTGCGTGGGAGACGCGTCGCAATTTATTGCAGACTTCTGCCCGCCCGATCGACGCTCAACTGCGAGTCTGGCCGGCAAGCGGTTCCGCAGCTTCGCGACACTCGGCCGCACGATCGCAGCTTTTCTTATTAATATATAATTGATTGCTGATCGTCTCACCTTAAGGTCCAAAGACCTTGATAATTTATGTCCGTTCTCTCGACGGTATCGGGAATCTTGATGGTGTGCTTCTGTGTAATCGTGAATAACCCTGTGTTGATAAACTTGCAATTAGCAAGACACTTCTGCACCTGCGCGTTCATTTGCTGTTGACGCTTCGCGTCGCATTTCGACGCTTCTGCTGTAGAGTCCAGAATCGTGGCGTCACGGAAGCGTCGCAGTTTTAACTGTCGCGTACGTCACTTGATAAAAAACTCCATTTTGATAATGAAATGACAATTCCAGCTGGTTTTATGAGGAGTTGCGGATCGCCCCATCGGTATTCCCTTGGGGAAATACCAGCGCATATGAAAGGGAGGTTCAGCTCGAACAATGTGGTCACCCGTACCGACCATAAAAGTAATTAGTCCTCTAAGCCGTAGTACAAGGCTGTCGAGAAAATATTGCAATTACCCCAATAATTGTGGCTCTTCCTAATTAATTCTGCTTATTTAGGACAGCAATACTTTTCCTTTATGTGCACCCTTTTTTTTGGGACTGTTTTCGGACGACATGACGGGTTGTACGGGCACACACGCACGCGCTCGGACGCAGGTACCGTATTTTCTATAGACATATCCAATTGAAATTAGCACTGCAATATCGAGCGAACTTCACATTCGCGTTATCGATTGTTTGTTTGGGTGAAGAATTAACAAGGTTTATTTTGATTATTATAGAACTAAGCGACTAATTGTAAGTCATCCAACAATAGCGCATGCGTTTGAGAGGTGAAGTTGCGGGATTAAAAATATGTGAAAATTGGCAGAATGTTTACGAAAGAGAGACATAGGAACATGATAATAGTAACGGTTATCTTGATAATTTTCCAAGAAAGAAGTTTAGTGGGAACGTACATATGTAGGAGCCTGTGAAATTTGGGGGCTTTCCGAAGGAGCAATCGCTCGAGTGCCAATAGAGAAAAGAGGATTAGAACGGTGCTAATCGTAAACGGGCCTCTCCCAGCACTCGAGGCGCCCCTCTTCGGAGGATCCGGCGTCAGGTCAGAGAAGTCCTCTGCATCGCAGGAAAGTTTCGCCGAAACGTCTTTTATGCAGTCGCAGGCCGCGCGCGATTCCCATTCGAACGAGAATCAGTCTGGGTGCGCAGATGTCGCCGTGGAAGCGAAGGAACGAATTCTTTAAGGTCTGCGAACTGATCGCGCCACGCGGATCCTTCTGTCCTTCTCGCGAGACGCCGAGATGACTGGTCGCCTTTTTGAAAGTTCAGCCTTTTATCTTTGGATGCAATCGAGTCCGCTGAGTCGCCTCTAACGGTCCAGCACCTTACGAGCCGCAAAGAGACGCAGCAGACAAATGTCAGTGTGATACAATAAATTCCATTGGGATTATTAATTGTGCAAGCTCAGGAGGTAGACTCTGAACCGAAGCGAAATATTTTGGAATTTCCACTGCCGTTTCGAGTGTAAAAGACTTTGCTATTTTTTTCTCCTTTTACCGATAAACGATGACTCAATGGCAAAACGACTCGCCTCGTTGCAGCTTATTGTCTTTTAGACTTACAACGTTCGTCCATTTGGTGAATTTGCACGCCGGAAGTGCCAGCCGCATCGGCGATAGCCTTTTCACCTTGGACACTACGAGTTATTCACATTCACGCGCGTGCGTCGTCTTACGACACAGTACAAGGACACTCGAAAATTCACGGCACGGAAACCGCTAATAACAGGAACGTTAATTACATCTAATTATTCCGTAATTGCGAGTGTCGAGTCAAAAGCAGCTGCTTTCACGAATAAATATTTCTAACGTCTATTTGTATGGATACGAAGAGTTGAGTTTCCTCCTCTATCTGAAAGGAAAAATAAATTGTGCTGAATTTGTAGAATTCGCAGAATTCGAAAGGCGTTCGTGGCCGCAGTCATCGCGGAGGCAAATTATTGCTGGTCTTATCGGAGGACTGCGGGGCGCACAGAAATACGGGCGGTGAGACATGCCGGTAGAATCTCCACTCTGCCCACTTGCGAATCACCGGGATCACCCAGATCCTGCGCTCTTGGTCGATTCCTACATGCCACGAGGCCTTCAAATTCAAACTTCTAACTCTTCGAGCTTTCGAGTCTCTGAAATTCTCCGCTCGCCCGGAGCTTTAGCCTCGTTACGCTCGGATGGTTTCTTGTGGCCATTTTCAAAATTTTTCTTTGATTCGGCCACAAAATCGCTATAGAGCGGCGACATTTTCATGGCCAAATCGATATTTCCATTTGACTTCGATGCTTTTCGAAGGGTTTTACTTTTAACCTGGAAAATCCAATTTCAAGTGCAAATTACGTGGAAATCAATGACGCGTTAATTATGACTTTGGCGACGCTTATCGCGGTTTTTATTTATTCGCTGCTGATTAGACGCCGCATGAATCTCCATTTCTTTGTTCCCCTCGAGGAGAGAAAGAGAGAATCGTGAAAAGGCGAATGTCGAGATGAAACGTGGGAAACCATTAGACGATATGTTGCTATAATTTCTCCCTTGAGATTAATTGCCATCGAACGGTTACATTTTGGACACAGCAGAGCATCACGCTTCCCATGAGAGAGAACTCAAAAGAATTTGCTTGTGTCTTTCAGTATTCGTATCTTTGCAAGTATCTAGGTTTTCTATAAACGTGATGTTGGAATTAGTTGTTAGAATGGATCTTCCCTCCGGCGCTTCAGAAATGTTAGTCAGAGCCTGAAAAAGAAATTAAAAAAAACCAATTAGGCTTTTCTGTGAAATCTCACAAGAAAGAAACAGACTCATCACGGAGAACAAAGGGACATTATGATCTTGTGATTGGAGCCAAAGTAACGAAACGCGAGCCACGAGTTTTGCCAGATGAAATCGCCTATTCGAGATTCGACCGAAGAAACAAACGGGTAAAAGGCAGATGACACGAGCCAACCGGTCGGGGGTCCATGATCTCGAGTCCCTGACTCACGTGTCGCAGCGAACTAATGATCTTGCTTGACGGAGGCCGGAATAGCAACGACTATTAATAACGATTATTAAGTCATCGGAGAATCCAGGAGAATTGAGAAAATAATAATTGACAGTACAATTACTCGATTGGCGATCGGTGATTCACTCCTGAGAAATGCTAAATCGAAGGACTTATAATATAATGTAATACTTAGGTCGTGCGTGGATTTGAATGATCGCAACGATTTAAAACGACCGGCCATTGTTGCCAACCTTCAAGGCCATCAGGTGCGATTCACGAGAATGATTGCTGCCAGCCAATTCGAGGAGCCGCCCAATGAGTTGCAGCTTCAAAGCTAGAAACTTCCCCGGAGTCGTCGTGGTCAAGAAGGCAATGGCGGTTGCAGCTTTCGAGTGAACTGCCGGCCTCTGTAATTTGATGCGTTTCGTAATCGGCTGACAAGTGAACAACGATCGCAGATTGCGAATCTACTTGGTCATCCAGCATGTCCTTTAGACGAGGAAAAAGGTCACTGTCGATGACTCTTTGCTTCAGCGCAGATTCTTGGCAGAGAATCGCCAGACACGAGAGAGCTCCTGCTAAGGTTCCTTGGTCCTTTCGTCGCAGAAGGATCGTCAGCTTCTCCACGATGCCGATTTCCATCGCGCGGGACTCGAGGCTCCGGTCGAGTAGCGATTTCAGGATGTCAAGGAGCACGACCTGACGAGAAGAAGTCATTATTCGGATGGGCGCAGTTGTCGACAGTTGCCAAATGACAATCTACCAGTATAGTTTTCTTTTCGAACGTAAGTCGATTCACGATCGACTCTATGAATCCGCAGGTGACAAGATCCTCGGCGGCTGAGGGATATCATTTTCAAGGGGCAATATTAGGAGGATTCTACCATATGTTGAATCCTGAGGCTTTGCTCTCGGAATCCTTTGCAGTCCTCACCACAGGGATGTCGGGACAACATCTCTACGGCCAGTGCCATTTTTATGCGTACGGCGGCCAACCGATCCTCAAGGCCTTTCGACAAGTTGCAAAGAGTCGAAACGTTCTTCAGGATCGCCTCCCTCCCCGGCGATCGGCCGGCGATCGTAACGAACGCCATTGCCACTCGTTCTCGGAGATACGAGTCCTGCGAGACCAGTAAATCCGACAATCTGGAAGAAAGTTTTAATGCAAAAACGGCATCCAGTTATCGCGCGAAGCCCTAATGGGAAATATAATCAGCAGCTAAGCTGATAAGCGTAGAGTCGTAGAGGAAGAGGAAAGGCGGAAGCGGAAGTGGAGAAGGAAGCAGCAGCCGCCGGGAGTCCTTTATAACGAGGACGCAAGATAAGGCCGATGCGAGCAGCACCTGTCCGGAATCCGCAGTTTCATCGCCTCGGAGAATTTTTCGGGATTCACAAGGATATCCGCGATCGTCGTAACTGCTCTTCTCACGATTAATGGATCGTCCACGTGCAATTCATTTTTCTGGAACAAAAAATTCGCAACTTGGAGGAGTCGATCTTATTGCTAGTAGTTGCCGCTCCTTACCAATTTTGAAAGGGCCAACCTTCCGTAAGCGCATCTCGCCCGCGTGACGTCCACGTGCGGCGCGTAACACTGCGGTTGCGTCCTCGAGAGCCGTGAAGTCTCACCGTCCGAGTTCCGGCAGTCCGTCACCTTGAACATGGCTGACATTACGATTGATCGATGCTGCACTTTTCATAATTAATTAGGTTAACGCGCAATAAGGTAACTCTTACCCTCGTCCATCATCCGATTTAGGATCTTTCCAGATATTTCGCTCCTGCATCCTTGCATAAAACTGTGCAAAGCTGGACGTGGATACATTTTGATGATTGTTCAATTTCCAAACGGGCGCTCGATGAAAATTCCAATTTCTTCCACGTCACTTCTCAGTCCAACGAAGACTTCATTTGTCTTGCGAGCAGCTCAGAAGATAAATAGATCCAAGATGACGGGCAAAACCACTGTCTCCCTTCTAACATTACTTAATGGTTTCGAGTCCAATAACCAATTCAGTCGATTCTCACATAAAAATTGAATTCTTTATTGACTTATTATAGATTACAATAATTCCATTTAAAGGATGATGATTTGCTTCTTACATTACTGCTCTGCGTATTATTATTAAAAACTATTTTAAAATGCTGCATTTTTCCATTTGATATGACAACAGATTGACGGCGATAGACCGCATAACTCGCAGAGCCTCATAGCGCTGTGTATTTAAGTGAGTACATAAATTAATGAAATCCATCATTTCACAAAATTTCTCGAATTCTTCATTAAATTATAAAAGTTACAATGCTCTCGTTGCAATGATAATATGATTTAGGTACCATAAATTACGACCCAGCCTCTTTCGAACCGTCGCGCTCTGTCGCTCGCTAAAGCGACTGCCCGAAATACACAGCACTATGAACGTATAGAAATTGTGGTAAGAGCATAACTTTAACGCAACAAATACAATAGTTCTAACTAATCGATAATAGTAATACGCAGGATTCGGAGGGTCCTGGCTAGCCCTTCACTCCCCCCTTCGTGTGCCTCTGTAAAAGAAGAACCAGCGATCAGCGAGCCCCACGAGACGACATTGCTCTACCCTCCCGGGAGAGGATAAGGAAACGGTACTCACCGCCAGAGGTTCCTTTTCCTTACGATTCGTGACCTTGCACTTTGGCGCAGCGAACATCCCGTAGTCCTGCACGCAAACGCAGTCCTCCTCCATCTCCACGTTTACGAGACCACTGGCTATCCTTCTGGACGCGACTTGAAGGAATTGCTTCTTCTGGTGTGGCTTAGCCTCGAGGAAGTTGTAACTGCTGAAGGCGGCACCTCCGGACTGATAAAGTCATACATATTTAAAGTCGGCCGAGCTGAGTTCATCCGCATTCTCAAATACGGTAAACACCGGTACTCGTGATTTTTTACGAAAATGTGCTTACCGATACGGCGAATTCCGCACAGACGTCGCCACTCGCAAGGTTCAGGTTGTTCCTGATATCAGCGTTTCCTTCGACGATCCTCTTCTTGCTGTCAGCGAACGTGTAGGCGCTTTCGTCGTCGTATCCCACAATATTCCTCTGTGATTTACCGGAGACCTTGATATCCTCCAGAGATGAAATGTGATAATAGGTAAGACCACGATCACGGTAAACCTTCTGTCCCATGAGAAGACGCAGTTGCTGCAGCTGCAAACGCACAGAGTAAAATAGCTATAAGACTCAAATTTATGCGTATCGCTTTTAATTGTGCCCTTACGGAAAGCGGAAGCGGACTCTTCTCGCAGGGCGTCGCGATGACGCCGACGACAGCCTTGGCCGCAGTTGGTCTGAAGGGATAATTTATTGCCTCCTCGTAGGCTTCGGTCAGCTTTGTTGTTCCCAATTCCATGTTCAGCCGCTGTTTCGCATATAGCAACGCCTGCTTCGCGGAACCAGATTTTGCTTCCTAAAAATAAAAGGCAAGAGTTCGTACGAGCAATCTATGTGTTTCCGTACGACGGGACAATTGACTCAGGATTGTCCAAACGTCGCTCGTAAGTCCTTCTTAATGCAATTCGGTACCGCAAGTGTAACGTGTGGCTCGATCTTCTCGAAGTTGATGTTCTTGATCTCCCCCTCGATGTTGTTGCTGCCGCCGTAGGTGAAATGCTGTGGCGGATCATCACTGGTCTCGGAGAATCCAATAACACCAATGTGGACGTCTCTGTTTTAAGAGGAAAAAATGAGAAAAAAAAAAGAAAAAATTTATGATACTTTGTCCTTTTACGAAGACACGATTGGTTGCGGCTCTTTTGTCCAATACTGGACACTCACTTGATTCCGTTATGTTTCAGTTCGTTCCTGACTTCACTCAGTAGGGGAGCTATCAATTCCTTGAAGACCTTCTCGTTCTGAGTGGCCTGTTCGACTACGAACACAACGTCTGCTTCCTTCTTAGGGATCTTCACGCTGAAGGTGTCCCCGATCGCCACTTCGCTGCTACCGATCTTGCACGATCCAGCTATAACGATACAAGATGTATTTCCAGTAAGCCGCTAGTGGTGAAAAAATCTTTTTAAATTCAATTGCAAATCCAGGCTTCGGAAGCTCTTACCGCAACCCAATGGGACGCCCGTGAAAATTCCAATTTGGGCGCAACGTAAGGAATAGGCGGTTGCTATCGTACAAGCTGTGTGCACATTTCCACCGGACGTTGCTACTTGGTTGCAGGCTTCACGGAATGGTGTTGAGTCGACGAAGTTGAAGCAGCCACTAGGGGAAAAAACAGATACGCTATAGCGATGATCTAATCTCTGTGCAGCGACGTATTAGAAATTGTAAGAGTTATGCGCTTTACTGTTTCAATTATTTGATTGAGCGAACGAGATGACGTACCTCAGCGGAGAAGCGCCAACGAAAAACTCCGTGCAAAGAGGATTGGATTTGGTGGATTGTCGTGCGGGTGCTGCGTCCGGGCATCCGGAGTTCAACTTGTAGGCATTTCCAAATTGAGCCTCGTTATCTGCAACCTGCCAATAAGATGTGACGTTTGTTAGCCCCGAAGAGACGAAGAGAAGTTTAAGTGGGAGACGATTCGCTTACCTTGCCAGATGGCAAAGTCAAGTCATCCCATGGCTCATTGTTACCGTTTCCAAGTAGGCCACGCAATTTACCAAGATAGAAGCCAGAAACGTGAACGCTGCAAAGTTCAGGCACGTGGCGTCCGCAGAGAACCTCAACTCCAAAGCTGGATTTGATTTTAATAATCTGTTGCAGCTGCGTAGCGCGAAGGTTCTTTGTAGTTGCGGGAAATTCAGATGGACGCCCATTGACCAGGATCTAAGAACACGAATACAGACTCATAGATACAAGAACTCAGTGCGGAACGCGGATCTGAAAGAGACGCTTCTTGCCTGCAAATGGCAGAATGGTAGAACGATAGGATAGATAGATAGGCCCATGGATGGGCCACTTACCGATCCTTCAGTCTTATAGGTTATGCTCTCGTTGGGCTCGGTCAGCGTGATACTCTGAATGTTTCCCTTCTCGAGATTAGCCACGATCGAAAAGTTCCCGTCAACGACGTCCTGTGCCAGAATGTAACTGCAGCTTCCGGTTAAGGAAACGCGGCGGCCGTCGAACGTAAAGATTTGTCCTCCGTCGGCAACGAATCCAACTTTGGGGAATGGCGGTACGATATCACTGAGCGATCCGGCCGACCTAAAATCACAATGCGTTTCGGTCAATTTAAACAGTAGCTTCCACGCGCATTATTTGGGGCAGCTCTGATGTACCTGTATGTGTAATACACGTCAGTGGGATTTGGCAGTTCGTGATTGAGCACAAGACTGATAAGAGAAATCTTCGGTGCAATGATTCCAGGAATCTTCTTTAAGATGCTCAAGTCCGGAGTGACGTTGTTTTCGATGAACCTGATAATGTTTTCGGCGGTCAGCTGTGTTTTCACCTTTTCAAGGAAGTCGCGCAAAACGTTTTGTGCTTGGACGTAAATGTTTTGGAATTCCTTGATGGTCTGAGCCGAGGTATCTTCAGGGATTTTATAATTCAGGGCCTGCTGGTACTTATCACGAATGAAGTCAGATATTGGCAAAGTTTTGATTTGCTGGATCAATATAAGAATGAATTCCCTGAGATCCTTCTCGATCTGGCCGACAGTAGTGCGAATGACCTTGTTGATGTCCTGAATCAATTCGATGCCCACAGCGAAAATTTCCTTGAGCTCCTTCTGGTTTTCGGCAATAATTTTCGTGATTGCATTAAAGTAGGTAGAGATCGTTTTGATCAATTCGTTATAGAGGGGAATCAAAACTTTCATGATCTTCTCATAGGACTCCTGGAGCTGAGGTTGAACCGACTCCATGGCATTCTTAAGCTTGGCCGTCACGACATTCAATTGGTTTCGAAGTTCTTGCAGACGCGAGGCCAACTCATTTACGAAGTCTGCGAAGACAGTAATTATGCCGCCGAAAGATTTGTTCAGCGTGGCTTGAATTTCCTTGACAGTCTGATCGGTTTGCAATTCATTTTTTAACTTGACAAGTTCGTTTTCGTAATATTGCAAGAATGAGTTCAGGTTCGGCTGAGCTTTCTTCAGATGCTCCCACAGATCCTTCAGTTCCGTTACAATTTCTTCGGCGATGCTCTTGAGTGCAGCTTGCACGTGCTTCGCGAGATCAATCGCTTGATTTCGTAACGATTCCTTAAATATAAATAAGACGTTACGAAAAGAACTTTTTAATTTTATTATTCGCCAATGACGAAGAACTGGAAATACGAGGTGGGTGGGGGGTGCTACTTACCAGAGACTCTGCGTGCACTTGTGGCATCTGCGTCAGCGAGAAACGGCCACTGGCTGTGATCTTACTCTTTGGGACACCTGCAAAGAAGATTCCAATTAAATTGATGTCCAGCCGACGACGCCCACCTGAAATGTATCCAATCTGGAGTCTTTAATTGCCTTTGAGGTAGTAAAGGAAATTGTAGGTCTGCAAGTCATGAGCTTCGAAGTTGATGATGGCGTGTTTGGAGCCAGCAATAACGATCTCGCTGTCGATCTTCTGTAGGTTCGTCGAGATATCCATGACGGTGTCCGCCTTTACGAGATCTTCGTCCGGTGCCTTTATCAGGAGATGAATCTCCTTGAGGGTCGCAGAGAAGAGAACTCCGACGTTCTTCGTTTTCTGATGTTCATCCGTGTACCAGAACAAAGATCCAAAGCCAATTTGACTGCTCGTAATGGCTAGATGCTGCTGCAGATCGACCTTCAGTTGCTGCCCGCGACTGGTAACTTCGAGGGTTCCGGTCACGTTGTATCCTTGCGGAACTTGAACGTTGGTCAAATGAGCAGCCACGTTGATCTTCTGTGACTTCTTCGCGAAGACATCGGCATCCAGAGTGGCACTCACTAGATATTCGCCGCCATACTGCACTCGTCCTTTCACGATGAATTCCTGTCGAGGAAAGACAAGAAAGATTTTAATCCGAATCAAACTTTTCTTACGTGTGCCAGTTCGTTGCACACGTAATCGTAAGTTTCGCTCGAATTACCTTAGGTTGGGATGGATAGGTAACTCTGGCTTCTCCGTTAAGGGCGTAAACGTTGTTCTCAGCACTGACGTCACCAAAAATAGAGAGGGTGGATTTTTCTTGCGGGTGGGATTTTCTGTCCGCGTAAAGGGAAACATCGAGCTTGTAGGGTCCATGTTTCTTGTTCTTTGGCACGTCGAACGTCGTGATCAGAGCCACCTCGCGTTTCGGCATGGTCAGGATGACAGCTGCGCAAAAGATATCGTCGACTTTATTTTCCGATGATTATCCATTCTCAGACGGAGCCGCACTAATTTTCTTGTCCAATTTAATTCATGAATTCAATGTGTTTTTTTTTTGGACAGCTCAGAAGCAAAAAAGTCTCTAGCAAATCGCACGTGGCTTTGCATAGAATTTTTATCGCAAAGAATTTATGTAGATGGTTTGGCCCTGAAATACATGTATATTCTTCTTTTTCTGTTTTATCATTTTATCGTATTTCCGAGATTTTATGGAAGGCCACGTGTGATTTGCAAACTGTCGAAACAACTGATTGAACTCGCCGACGAGAATATTACAGATTCTTTCAACAGTCCCTCGTATCGCGATCCGTATGTATATAGCTGAGAAATCGATTCTTTGTACCACGAGATAAAATAAATGGTAGATCATCTACCTGACTCTTTAGGATGAGCGTAGACCTGATAGGTGTACTGAGTCTTGTCCTTGGAGGAGTGCAGGTAGAGAGTAGCCATGTGATCCAGGGTGAAGCCTTCAGTCTTCGTACTGGTTTTCAGGCCAAACTCGGCTGGCACATTGAATTTCTTCAGATTAACTTCGACAGTGACCTGATGATCCAAATGCGTCAGATCTAAAAGACAATTTATCGTTTGAGAGGATGCCACATGCGTCACTGATCAATCTCAAGTTGAACGTGATATTCGGGTACCAGAATTGGCCAGAGTCGATTGAAGCTTGAAGTGGGCACAGTCCTTGCTCTGCTCGCAGTAACTGTTGAAGACGTAAATTCCCTTGTTCGATAGTTTGAATTCGCCAACGATGGCGAATTGTCCGAAATTCGTATTTAGCAAAACAGCCATGCCAGTTTCTCCGTCGGCTTCCTTGGTCAACTCTTGACGGGTGTACTTGAACGACGAGCTCTTGGTGCTTTCGCCGAGCTTCACGCTACCGTTTCCTTCCACAGTGATTTTGCCATCTTCCTTCCTCAGCTTGTAGTTGGTGCTACGATGGAAATGCAAATGCTCCGAATAGTCTCGGTCACGAGTTACGATCGAGTTACTCTAATATTCTTAAAGTGATCAGTCAAGTCGCGCCTCCCCTTACCTTCCGCTAAGGATGTTCTTTCCATTGCTCGTCACCGTGACAATGATCCTCGTACCGGTTTTGGCAGTTGGTCTGTTGGCAATCTCGGCGTGAATCTTACGCTGCGGAATGACATCGCTGTCAAAGTTCAACTTTATTAGGAAGTTGTCAACACTCTCTAGACTGACATGTCCATCGGCTGTGGCGAATCCTTTGGGTGTCTCCAATTTCCATTCGCCTGATTTTAGAGAAATTACAGATTTTTCAAGTTGTTCGTTGGCTAATAGGCTATGAATAATTAATCGCTGTATTATATCAGTCTCACCGGTGAATTCTTTATCCCCAAGCTTGTTGAATTTGGCAACTGCACTGGTCTTGCCAGCCGGGGTACTCAAGATCAGTTCGAAGCTGGGAGAGTTCTTGGCGATCTGAAGCGAAATAGAGCGAAATAGAACGAAATAGAGCGAAATGGAAGAAATAAAATAATCCTTTGATCCTCGGCCGGAAATCTTAAGGTCGTGCGTCCAAAGATCATAATTCTTCGTACCTTATGCTTGTAGTCAAGACTCAGGGTTCGCAATTTCTCAATCGGAGTGGTAAGTTTTATATCAACGTTGACAGACGATAAATCAGGATGGTAGCTATAATGGCTGCCGATGGTAATTACTTTGTCTTCAAGACCGGCATTCAAGGTAGCCGATCCCGTAACCTGATCGTCCGGACCTTCCTTCTTGTTCTGTTACAGGGAACAAAGGCATTCAAAATTTGTATCGCAGGTACAATTATTCGCCACAAGCGAAAAAGCAGTGCTTAAGCAGTGAACAAACGAACGAGTCTCTTACCTCGGTTTTCAATCCCAAACTGATGCGACTAAACTTTTCGATTGGCGTAGTAATCGTTGCCGCGACATTTACGGTTGACCAATCGGGAACGTAACTGTAAGTGGTGCCGATGGTGATTTCTTTGCCTTCCAGACCTGCGCCCAACGATCCAGATCCGGAAATCTGACCTTGCGATCCGGCGGTCTTCCTCTGTTAGGAAAGAAATACGTTAGACAATCGTAGATTGGTATTGCGAGCACTCCCTCTCCCCCCTCTCTCTCTCTCTCACTCTCTTCGAATAGCAAAGCGACACGAGCTGCCCTTACATCGTTCTTGATTCGCAGATTGATTTGGCGAAACTTTTCGACGGGAGTAGTAATCTTGGTCTCTATCATGACAGTCGACAAGTCAGGGGCGTAGCTATAATCACTGCCAATGGTCACCTCCTTGCCCTCCAGAGCAGCGCTGACTAATCCAGATCCCGAAACCAGACCAGTGGGTCCATCTTTCTTTCTCTGTTAGAAAATAAATACATAATGTACTTTCGATCACGAGACGCTCATCCATTTCCTAAACAACAAGATTTCCTCTTACGTCGCTCTTGATCTGTAGGTTGATGCTGCGGAAATTGTCAAGGGGCGTGGTGATCTTGGTGTCCAGCAGGATCGCTGACCAGTCCCGAGCATAATTGTAGTCGCTGGCAATGCTCACTTTCTTATCTTCAACACTCACGCTAAATGATCCAGATCCCGAAACCGATCCTTTCGATCCCTCCGTCTTCTCCTGCTGCAATGCCAGTACATATATTTCACGATAACAAGTCTCTCGCGATTACTTATCCCTGAAAGATAATGCATTAGAAACTGATCTTACGTTTCTCTTGTACTGAATGTTGATGTGCCGCAATTTCTCGATGGGGGTAGTAACTTTAGTTTCCACATGGACATTCGAATAATCGGGTAAGTAGCTATACTCGCTACCGACGGTCACTTCCTTATCGTCGACGCTGATAGTCAACGATCCAGATCCAACGATCTGACCAGAAGCTCCTTGCTTCTTCCTCTGTTACAGATAATGAATAAACGCGCGATTATACATTTCTTATTGTCACGGGCAGCAAAACCGCGAGAAAAAGGGTCTTACGTCGCTCTTGACTGCTACGTTGATGTGGCGCATCTTGCTCAGTGGGGTGGTAATTTTCGTTTCCGCACTGAAGTGAACATCTGAAAATGAACCCGATTATCAAGCGGTCTACCTCAGTCGCCGCACGTAACGCAAACTTTCCGGCCTTGCGATTCGGCCTGGAAATGTCTTCGTGAAACGACGAAATCTTACCATTTTCACGGCCACTCTGGTATCCAAATTGTCCGGTTGCCGTAATGGAATTCTTTAGATTCAGGTTGAAGTTTCCGCTGGGACTGACGCCGCGCTGCATCTTCAGATTGAAGTCCAAATATTTGACGTTAGCGACGGTTATCGCCGCATGACTGTTGAGCTTCTGACGATTGCTTTCCAGAGAATAGTTGATCTCCAATTTCTTTTCATGAAGCTTCAGCTCCGCGTCCATTTGGAGATTCGTATGGCCCGGTTTGATGTCGTAGACGACAACAGCGTCGGCTTCGTATTTGCCTCCCGGGGACAGGGTCAACGAGTTCTCGAACTTGCTCTTATGCTCACCAATGACAGTGTGCTTGGACTTGAGCTCGATGCTGTTCTCCATGACCTTAGCTTCAAATTCAACTTCGTAGTCGATCGGTTTAGAGATGCCAATTTTCGCGGAACCCTCGGATTCAAGTTTAAACTTATCGCACTTGACTTCGACATCGTAGGACAGCGACTTCTTCGAGACTTCACCCTCCAGCTTCAGTTCTACTCCAAAGGCGGGATACTTTAATTTGTAGGAGCCAGCCAACTTGAAGGCTTCCGGTGTGTTGATGTACTGGGCACGTCGCTGAATAGTGAGGCGGTTCTGTTGAGAATTGAAATCGCGGCCGTGGACGAAAATCAGATTGCTTTCCAGATTGCTAGGGGATCCGTCAAATTCCCACTTGACGAGAGCACCGATGTCCGGATTTTTGGAGGGGACCACTGATAACTCTAAGCTGTACTGACTGTTCTTGCGCTTGGAGTCAAGCTTGACGGCGATGGAATCCTGAGCGCTCGTGCCCTTAAGATCGGCCGACACGCTGTTGGGTGCGACCAAGAGAGTTCCGTCGAGGCCGTAGAGTTTGCGTCCGCTTGAAATCAGGGCGACCTTGTCGAAGTGGAATTTCTTGCCCCCGTCGACGTCGGTCACGTCGACGAGTCCATTAACATTGAATTGTTGTCCACCACGCTGTCCGCTCTTGGTGCCAGTCTTAGTGGCCGCGAGCTTCTCGATGTGTTCAGGCAGTTTGTATTCGAGAACAGGTTTGTACTTGGTTCCGTGGGCAACGACGCCTACCCGAGCAAAGTACTCTATCTGATCGTTGTGCACGGAGACGGTGATCGTGCGTTCCTGATCGTTGTTCTTGAGGACCGCTTCGGCCGACGCCTTCTTCAGCGGCGAGTCAAACTGGACCTTGACGTACTTGTTGGGTTGAAGGCCGCTTTCTACCAGGAATACGAGCTTCCTGTTGGTCTTGCTGTTTGGAGTCTCCAGGAGAATTTCAAAGGAACGCTCGAACGTACTCTTCACGTTATTGTACAACTTGAAGTGATAGCTGGTCACGTCAGTGTTCTCAATGGTGACAGCGAACTTTGCTGGACCACTCAGTGGGAAAAGAGACTTCTTCTGGACTGCCTCGAAGCTGTCGTACGGGAAGGCAACTTCACCGCAAACGACGAAGCCCATCAGACCGGACAGCTGATCGAAACAGTCGGAATGTTCTTTACCCTTGTTGAATTTAGGTGCTGCGTACTTCTCCCCGCTACTTCCGGTACTAAGAAGCACTTCGCTGGAGACACTGATGATCTCTTGCCTTTTCTTGGGAAGTCCAAAGCTCACGTCGACGCCATTGCCGTTCAAAAGCTTCAAAGAGACGTCGGATCCTGTCGCGGTATGTAACGTGGACACGACCTTGAGTCCAGATTCGACGTCGAAACCTTGCACCACAAAGTTACCGATTACTGTGATGGCCGCGCTGGGTTCCAGAGCTATTTGCACGGCCGCGTTCTTCGGGTCTTTCAAGATGGCCGGCAGGTCTATCTTTCCGTTGGTTTTGACATGGAGTGCACTAGTTCCGATGACACCGAGAGACAAGGGAAGTCCTAGACCAGTGGGATAAACCAGCTCGGCATCGAGGAACTGAAGATGATTTTCAAGATGATAGTTGAAGTTTTTGGCTCCCTTAATTCCATTTTCGATACCGTCGAAGATGGTATCGATCAGTGAGTTCGGCGTCCACTTTTTGGTAGGTTCCTGTAAGCTGAGGAAAGCCACTTCCGCCCCAAAGAGCTTTATGGACAGATCTATATCTAGATCCTGATCAACTTCGTTGTCCTCCAACTGCACACCCTTGGCGAATTTGTCGAGATCGCTCTGCTTGACCTCACGTCGTGATATTTTATGAATTCTATGAATTCGATTCTCCACGAGCTTCTTCAAGGACTCGTAAGATTGGCCGCCCTGCTTGTAGAGATTCTCAACATCAGCAGTCTCGTAGAGGCCCTTGGGACCGAAATACTGCTCGATGATCCTGTCCAGGTTTTCGACACGGCCTTCGAGCTCGAGGAAGTTGAAAGAGTGGCCAAATATCTCGGTGGTCAAGTTCAAGCTGGTGGATCGAGGCACGAAGCTGTTCTGGCTGTAGATGACGTTCGTCTCGGCGGAGGATCCAATGCCTAACGAGTCGATGTTGTACGAGAGCTCGCTGTTGAATGAAAACTTGCGGAAATCTTCAGGAAACTTTGTCCTTGGCTTTATAAGACCGAGCTGCCTCTTGGCCTCCTGCTTGTCGGGATCGGCGGAAGCGCGAAGGTTACGAAGATGAGAGGTAATGAACGAGCCAACTTGATTGATGGTTTCCCTATCGAGAATCTCCTTGAGTTTGTTCGCCACGTGAGGGCAGGGACAGGACACAAGCGCCAGGTAACTCTTGATCCTGATCTCGCTATCGTCCTCACGATTGGCCAGCGTGTCCAGCAGAATAGACTTCCACTTCATGGAGCAAGTCGTAGGCAGAGATCCGACCGCGGCGGCGCGAACGCGATTCGAAAGGTGCGTGTTGGCCGCTATTCGAGCGATCTTCTCGAGACTGACGTCGTCCAGGTATCTGGTATTGCCCAGAGCCTTCAGAGCCGACACGATCGCAGTTTCCTCGTCGCGATTGGCAGCACTTCCGTCGCCAACCTTTGCCATGATCTTTTGCAGAGCTGCTTCCACCTCGGGAACCTCGTTGCAGCTGTGCTCCTGGCAGTACTTCCCGATTACGGACCCAATTCCGAGGTAGCCCTGACGGGGCAGATTCGGCTGGTCCAGAAGCGAGGTTATCGCCACGACCGAAGGCAGATTTACATGACGGACGAAGGAGAGACTTATGTAGTAGAGGAGCGTCTGGACACCAGTGATCTCGTGGCTTCGGATAAGTTCCACCGTTACCTCGGCAGCTTCGCCGGTGCCAGTCCGGTAAAGAGCATCCAGAAGAATCTTTTTATCGTGGTGCTTGTCGAATCCGGCACCCGCCTTGACACGATGATAGACAGTCAGGATGTCGTTCTTGTTACTGGTGCGGAGCACCTTGACGAGTTCGGAGAATTTACGGGCCGCCAGGGGCCTCACTTCGTCGGGCATTTCTTCTTTGGCCGCGCGAAGTGCGTTCACGATCGTTTCGACGGAGGATTTGGTCAGCGGGTGCGGCGCCTCGAAGATGATGGACTTTGGCGCGGAGGTGGGTGACGACGCGACTCCGGCTTTCTGGCCCTTCAGCGTCAGCGCTGTCACGACCACGGTTTTCGCGCCAGATTCGCCTTTGCTAAACGGCTTGAAATTGTATGTTTCCGTGGAAACTGCCTTGTTAAGGATGCCCTGCTTGAAGTGCTGTTCGACTTTTTGCTCGGAGTCGAGAATCGGGGAGGATTTGATGTCGGAATTCGGATTGAAAGTCGAGGAGATGAGGTCCTGCTTTATGTTCTCCCGGTAGGAGCACTGTCCCAGGTTCCTGTATTTGCGCACCACGAGAGAACCGCCCTCCTTGTGAAAGTTGAAGTCCGTTGGGCATCCGCCGAAAACATCGTACTGATCGAGTCGAAACGATTGATTAGTCAAGCAACTGGTCGAGCGTAAAATCATTACATCGTAAGACGATTTAAAAATCTGCCTACCTCGTGATGGGTCGTCGCGCCATCGTTTTTAAATACTGCCGATTGAAAGAGAGAAACTACTGCCCTCTTGACGTTCAGCGATGCTTGAGAGTCATTTGGATCGGCGCAAACCTCGGTGTCGATGTGGCCATTATGGTAGTTGAATTGAAGACCATATTGATCGAGATCGTGCGAAGCGACGGGCTAAAAAGACACATTTTCTTTTTTTTCCTTAAGGAATTCTCTTGGCTCTCGCGCATAACGAGCTGCCGACGACGCCAGATTACTTACGGATCCGTTTATCTGAATGTTTTTCAACTTGAGTTGCTGAACGCAATCTGGGTGGATGGACAGTTCAGCGATTCCGGACAGAGAGAGGGTTGCCTCACCCTGTGCGTCGCTGACTGACGTGACCGACGTTCCTTCGAGCTGATACGTGTACGTGTGTCCCTCCACGTAGGCTTTGCTCGCGTGCACTGAGGGAAATTAGGAGGAGACCATCAACAAGCATGCACGAATCGTCTGGTCGCATATGCCAAACGCTCGAAGGCATAGGTAAGTATGTGATTGCGCGATTACGTGATTAGCAGTCTAAGAAATCTTAATGAGAGATACTTACTTCCATGGCAGCCAGTGGTGCATTGTTCTGCAACGGAAAAATTGCAAAAAGTTAATACGTCATACGTTAAGCGAAGCGAAGAGGATTTTCCGTTTGATCTCTAAGCGATATTTTGCCGCATCTCGATTGAAATCGCTTTCGACTCGATTACTCGAGTTCAAAGTTTGCCGAACGTCCAAGATAAAGTTCCAGGATAGTGTATGAAAAAGAAAATAAAAAAATGTGTATCCGTCACGCACAGATGATCTCTTGGGTTTCTTATCCTGCTCGCAGATTAGCTCGAGAAGAAAATATATTGATGTACGAAGGGGGTGGGCAAACTCTGCGCTCGAGGTTGCGAGCGATAAAGCACTAATCATCGACTCCTGTGACCCTCGGCTGTAAAGATTCTATTTTTTCCCCAAATCAATCCGCAGCGGAATCTCTGAACTTCAGGATGTGTCGAGAGGATGGAGACATGGACGTATCGAAAGAAAAAAAAAAAGAAAAAGAAACGTACAACAAAGTTCAACGACTGATTTCGCGTTGGATCGGCGAATCGTCGCGTCGAAGGCAGCACGGCGATCGAGGAGTCTCAAGATTTTCGAGAAAGAGTCAATAATTAAAATGTGAATTCGCATTTGCGCGGCCGCAGAGTCAATCGTCAGCCAAAGTCGCATAAGCTTAATCAATGTTGACTCGCAGCAGCGCATTAACCGGTCAAACGAAACACTGTCTTCGTTTCTTTTATTTTTTATTTATTTTTCCTTATCCACGTTACTGAATGCGTCGACCGTTGCGCCTCTCGCCGAGCAATCGCTCCTTCTCGCTAAGAAGAAATACGAAGGAAGGAAAGAGTCAGATACATCGCGCCCGCGCAGATACCAGAGTCGCATGTGGAAAACATTCATTATCCAATGACGGATAGCTTCGGCTTCTCCCCTCCGGTTGGCAACCGCACCGCGGTGCGCGCATCCGTTCTTTATTATTTCGCAGAGAATCGCCCCCCCCCCCCCTCCCACCGCCACCCGTCAGCCCGCGATTCATTTCTGAAATTTCGCAATCGCTTCCAAAAATCTGTTTGCGATGTACGTGAACCGTCCACCCGTTGTTACTGTGTCCAGCAAAGTCGACTTCATTGGGAGAAAGAGAGATTACATCTCTTATCAGCGAGGGAAATTTGAGCGACGTCACGCGGAATCCAGCCAATTATTAAATAGTCAAGGAATTCCGAGCAATTCGTTGAATTGCAAGATTAGCATTATCATTGCCGCGAGTATCATCTCACTTCTCTCCTACTAGTACAAATATTGATAAATCACAGAGTGTCGCATCACGATTTACGGCGACTTCCAACCCAATGATATTACAATAATGGACCTTTGATCCGGGAGCCTCATTTCCTTATCAAGACTTTAAGAGTTGCAAAAGAAAGATTCGAGCTTTTTATCGTTAAGCGATGTATGTACAATTATTGAAAAAAGTCAATATATATCGCTGCCCTTTTAATGCCCTTTTAATGCTGCGACGGCGATGCGTTCGATTAGTTTTCGAAATCTCGTCGATGCGGAAACGCCAAAGACTCTTCGACGCGCGCGACGCGTCCGAGCGAAGTTCCCGACCGAGTCGGGAAATATCGGTAATCACTGACATTCAAAGGATTTTCTTTGCCCTTTGAAGCACCTAAATAAATTGGAGACGTCGCGGTCAAACTTCGCAGCCAAACGACCTGCGACCCGAGAGCAGGAAAACGTTTAATCGAGCGTCACGCGAGTTCGGTGCGATCGATTGGATATCGGTAATAATCTATTTCGCTGATTCCCACCTACAAGAACTTTTCAGTTTCCCACCTGAACGATTTGGCTCGATTATTCTTCGTAATTTGGACACTCCGAAATTGTTTATCCAGTCCGACGATCGAAGCTGTTTTAGCCCTTGCGCGCACGGCCAACCTTTACCCAGGTTACCCGGATGCCCAGCAATAGTTTTTCTGATTCCTGAGTTCGCATATGAACGGCATCGTTTGGAGTCAATTTACTTTATGAAAGAAACATCACTAGAAAGTATCTAAGCCATTTCGAAATTCCCTAGGCCGCTACAGCTTCCTGAAAAGAGGAAGCCTGCACAGCCGGCGGCCGGTCAGTTTCGACCTTCGGCGAGCGGCGGATGCTCAAAATTGAAGTACTGGAGGTAGCAGGTTTTCTCTTTAGGTTTTCTGAGGAATTGGCAAAATCTTTTATTGAAGATCCTTCTGTGAATTGCCAAATAAAGCGCAACTGCAATAAAAAAATTGCCATTGAGAGCGCGATGGGGCTGCAGCTTGCTCCTTCCGCGGCTTCTGAAGAACAAACTCAACCTCGAGACGGTACTGGTGGGAGGGACAAAATTGTAGGTTCCTGTCAGGTTTCCTACAAAGAAACGATCAAAAGACGCAGGAAAACGCGAAAACGTTGTTCAGTTTGCGAAAAGTCTGTCTGCGATGATCTTTGTGTATCGACAATGAAATGTATCGATTGCGCTAAATAAATATAAATATACTCTAATTGACCTTGAAAATTATTGTAATTGTTTATTTATTAACCCCGGTTACCTCGATAAACTAATCATCAATAATATTAATTAATTCTGAAATCAAAACGTCATTTTTCATCTAGTGGGTACCCGGGTACCCGTGTGTGTCCGCTTAGCACATGTACTTTGACGTCATTTAATTCAGGTTCAAAAAATTTGAAAAAAATTCATCAGTGTGTTTTTAGCTTTCAAAGGGGTTAAATAATAGGGATCCGAAGGCTCAAGTCGAAATTTCAATTTTTATTCGCATTTGGAGCAAAAGTATTACGAGGTGGGCACCGGGGTACCCGAGTGTGCACCGAGAGATTAAAATAAGCGAATAATAACTGCAGGAGCTTAATGAAAGTAAAGCAACGCGCCATGCAGCTCGGTGCACCGCAGGTGCTCGGCGCGTAATCATTGTTTACGTAGAGTGAAGTTGCGTAAAAATATGTTTGCATAATATTAGGAGAATTCAATTGGCAACCATCTATTGTCTGTGTTGTCGTCTGTATTCAAAGTCTCGTTGACGGGGAAGTTAAACATTTCACTGAAAAGGATCACGTAAGCCTATCGTCAGCCAATCACTGATCGATAGAAATCGCCCAGTAGTGATCGACGCGGAGGAGCCTCAGTGCTTCCCAAGTGCTACTGGAAGTCCCATCTTTAATTCGAGCAATGCGAACGCTGCTCAAGAATCGCGAAGCTCCGTACTTTGTTGTTAAAAAGTTGTCGGAACGAAAGGGCAGCAATTTCCTAGCTAAGTACGTCGTATCAATTTTACTGGTAAGCAGGAGCGTCGAGTCAATTTACCAAATGTCCGGTCGAAAGGCAGGGGAGTAGTAATCGTTTCAATGATACGGACCTCACGGACCTCACGGACCTCACGGACGTCGTTGCGCCGCCACCGAGCAGACAGGGACGCTCAATCCGCTTATCCCATTCGACAGGTTTTCGATGCTATCCCGGCCGAGGAATGGGAGCAATTTTTCACGTTTTCCTATCAATCGTCTACAAGAACTTCCTGGCGCTTCATGATCTTGCGAAATGAATCTCTGGACAAGTATTATCTAAAATCGTGTGGTTGGCATGACTGGGCCAGCCGAATGTCTCTCTCTCTCTCTCTCACACACACACACGTACACGCACGCACGCACGCACACAGACACACAGAGCGTATCGTCGTTCCTCGAAGAAACAAAGGAAAGGTATTTGGAGCCCGAATAAGAGAAGCAGGAGGACTCCTGTTCCGCCTCTAAGGTCGGTACGCACACAACGGAGAACGGACGGTGTCCTTAAGGTAATGTAATTCGGCAGGATCCGTGCCGTAAACTGCATCCAGCGTGCGACTGAGGAGGCAACGATCGAATCTTACTTACTTGCAATTGCAGTTGTCGCCAGAAGAACAAGAGCGAAAAGAGCCGCTGTTACGAACCGGGGTGGTTGTCCCATGATTCTCGATCGGCTATATCGCACTGTTACGGGCACCAACGGGTCCCAGAACACCACAGCGTTATGCTTTTCTTCGTGCAAGCTTTTATGCTCTTCTCCCCACCAAATTCTTGAGCTGACCGCCCCTCTTGACACACGCATAGACTTTCGCATATACTTCACTGTCGACTCATCCACGATTTTGCCTGTCAGTGTGTTTACACAAAAGATGGACCTTCCTCGGTTCGGCCTGATAAGCGGCTACGTCGTCGAGAATAAGAACTCTACGAATAAGAAGAAGAATAAAGCAACGGAGAGCAATAATAAAGGGAAAAAGTTTCTCTTTATCCTAATTACTCATTTTCTATTTTTTACGTTCCTGCCCATCAGTTATCTCATACTTTGTTATTTATTTTATATTTTAAATATTTCTTCTTTGGCAAAATGTTTTTGATATCGGGGATAAGTCTTAAGATAAGTTTTTTTTCTTAACAATATGCCATTAAAAGAACAGTTTTCGCAATAACTTCTTCAGCGACAAAGTTCATTATTGCCAGAGGGTCAGTTTTCATTAGAAACAAATAAAAAATAAAAAAATAATGAAACAAGAGAGAGAACATTATTTCAAATATTTTACGTATCTTCACATCGAAGTTTTTCTCGTAGCATCTATAAGCTTCGATATTACTTTAATTACCAATCGATCAGATCAGGCGAAAGGGAGCACAGCTATTGGAAAGGGAATTTATCGAACTTTCACTAAATCGATTGACAATTTAAAATTAGTATTATTTATTCATTCAATTGGTTTCATCGTAATGGAAAAATCGATTGATTCCAAGTAATCAATAATATTTGTCAAATGACTGAGAAACTTATAATTAAGGATTAATGAACTCTGAAGATAGAGAGCCCGAAAAGAAAGAGAGAGAGAGAGAGAGAGAGAGAGAGAGTGAGAGTGCATGCGTACCGTATGAAAGACTGCGTAAACTTTCCTTTGTTTCTGTGCCTCTGTGCTATCGATTGTCCAGGGGCCCCTTGACAATCTCAAAGAAACTATATTTCTCGGTTGCTCCGAGTGCGTCCGCGGTTACATCGGAAAGAAGAAGGAACATTGGAAATCATTGGGCACGCGGAGCACGAAAGTCGCCGGAGTCGCCGGAGTCGCCTTCGGCTGGCTTCGTCAGCCAGACACTTCGCTCCGTCGAGTCGAGGGAGTCGCAAGCAAGTTTGAAAACTGCTAATGAAAGTGCACTACGGCAAAGAGATCCAGCGCGATGCATAATTCGCGTCTCATTGGGAGTTTATCCTTTGCAGCGAGTCAGTCCAATTTGTGACATCATTGACGCTCGCGGAATTGGGGTCTCCCGGGAGGTTGTTTTGCTCGCGCAACTTGCAACGGGAGTTTAACTCTGAAATTACTCTCCCCCTTATTATACTTTATTCTGATGGACTTCATTATGGTTCTCGCAGCCCTCTCCTTTTCGTTCCCCCCTCCTGCCCACCTCCCTCCCCTCGGGCCGCGCGATACCGAAATGCTCTCGAGCCGCACACGCGCTTTTTCCTCGCACGGAAAAGCGCAGCCGAGCGAGGAAGCTCGAGAGTCGCGTGAATTCCTCATCTGTAGCTGCTCCTCTCCTAATTGGCATCACATACGATTTTTGCTTATCGAGCGACACGTGCGGTACAGAAAGATCTTATGTAACTTTTTTTGGCGGATGTTTGTCTAATTTGCGTTTTATCGGTCAATCGCCACTCTGAGACCGACTGAGTCAACCTTCTATCATATGTTTGATGGTACGGGTACGTGACAATTCTCTACTCTCTCGTTCTCTCTCGTCCTCTCTCGTCCTCTCTCGTTCTCTCTCGT
>JARQSV010000335.1:121584-140451 GCA_030142285.1 Calameuta idolon | reverse complement strand
GCAGGCAGAACGATGACGATTCTTAGATCATTCGAACTCTCGATTTTTACTCTCTGCGTCGACTCATTGATATCCGAGATATTAAAAAGAGAGGACGGCCATTCTTTAGTTTGTCCATGTGCGCCTCGGATGCACGCGGGACTTCCCCTCGACGACAGACCGGTCCTCCAGTCTACGTGAAAGCCTAAATGGGCTACCAGTGGCAAAAGGCCTTGGAAAGCATCTACTTCGCATGCAGCAGCCAAGCGAGCGCCAAATTGTCAGTATGAAGGAAGAAAGAAAGAAAAGAAGAAAGCAGGGTAAACGTTTCCGAAGGACACGCCTAAAAGTGTCGCAGGACGTGATCGATGCGACGGGCGACTTTGATCCTGGAAAAACAACCGGCGGTAATGCGATATCGCAAACGCAATTTCTTTAATGTCTCATTCTCCCATTTTGACATACTACATACATATATTGAGGATTTGTTGTTCGTTAGGATCGCGAGGCTCACGAGGCTGACGGCACGTGTCGTAAGGATCTGTTCCTCCCACCCACCCCCGCCCCGCCCCTCGGAGAGCATCTTGCATTTGAAAATTGATCGGTTCCAATAAGTGCACTCGAGCAAGTGCAGCCAGATGTCATCCACGTTCAGTTTGTATTTTGACTCTTGGAGGACGTCGCAGTCTCTCTGGCTACGAGTCTCGATTCCCTCGAACGAGAAAGAAGAATCGAACCGATTCGCGGATCTTCTTGATGGCTAATTGTAAGTGCAGCTGTCGATATAAGATTTTACCATGTTTTTGCGACTTACTGCCACTGCCGCACCTGCCGCATCTGCCGCATCTGCCGCATCTGCGCACTGAATAACATCTGGGATATGAAAAATCTTCAGAGTCCTCGCGCAATCTCCATTTAATTGGCAATTGTATTTCTTTTTCTCTTGTTATGACAATTTACAAATATTCGACTAAATTTACCTTCTAAAGTAGTAAAGGTATCTTTCACACTAACATTACTGGCGATAGTCTGACAGTGTGACGCTGCCACGCACGGTTGATCTACGGAAGAGAATCAACGTTAGGAATCACACGATAGTCTCAAGGTCAAAGGATCCTGGGGATCGGATCAATCACGATTGATTTGCAAAACTTGCGATTTTCGCTTGAAAACTGTAGAATTTAGAAACTAAAGAGCAGAGCAGATATCATTAAATTTATAACAATTCGCAAAGTCTCCTCACTCTGCAATCTGTCTACGGTGCACGTGCATTTCGAAGTGTAACGAATCGGCAATTCTAACGCATTAAATAATAAAAATGAACAGGAGTCCCCCCCCCTCCCCCCAAATATCAATCGACTGCCGCAATATTATTGTGTAAACGTGAATGCTTGTAGCATCGTACCTGTGTACAGTAGCGGAGTCAAAATTCGTGGCCCAGTGATCTATAATCCTGAAGTAATAATAGTATAATAGTAATAGTAATTAATAGTTCTATCAGTATCAATCGCAGTCGTTCGGTGTCTCCCTCTTAATTTCCCATTGCCGTAATTTTCTCATCCCAGTCATCACGAATGTCTTCCTTTTCTTCCATTTCTTCCTTTTCCTCATGGGTGCCTCATCGCAAGTATCTAATGAACTTTCAGTTTCGGAGCGGATTGTCTCGAGGCAAAGAATCTCGAACGACGAGCGGAGCTGCCAAGTTAAAGTGAGGAGCAGCGACCGACTGACATTCGATCTGCCAATAAATGGATAAACTGACAGTCGAATAGAAGTGAAGGGAAAAACTTAACGAATAAGAAAATCTAAGGATAGAATCGGAACGATCAAAACATCCGAAGAATTAGGAATAACAATGAAATTAGTCACTCTTCCCAGTCGTCCGCATAGCGCAACTTCTCTCCCATTGTCCTTTGCGGCTTCTATGATTCCCTCTTAAAGAAATCCAAGGAGAACTAGGCCAAGTTCGAATGGCTGGACCAGCTTCAAGACTATCAGCCAAACGGAGAGACCGAAGGACAAGGTTCGATTCGATCTACAATAGATTTCGAAGATGTCTCGATCATCCCGGTTCGCAAGTCTCTCAAAGTGCCCGCGGAACTTGCTAGAAGGAAAACGCATCGTCAGTCGACTAATTTCTAATACTAGCATAATACTGAGAATGCGGGCTTGGACCGCGACCCACGGGCGAAGTGGATGATCCGGAGTCTTCGAATCCAAAGGAAACTGACGCATTCGAAGAAGTGTAGAATCAATGACGAGCGATAAGATTGCACTTCAGGCTTCATAGTACATACATCTAGTATGGTGTATGTATAAATATAGAAATACCGATGAACCTTGTCACGGGAAAACAGAATTCTGTCGAGCAAAGAGCGTTAACGCAGTGCAGAATAACGAAAGTGCCGAAGGTATTCCGGCAAAAACTCACGTAGACTTAATATCAAATGAAGAAATCGAAACGGCCAGACGCAGCCGCGCACAATCTGCGCCTCGAAATCGCAAATTGTATAAACGTCCCTTGAAACTCCTAAACTGCAATGAGATATGCACTTGTCGCGAAATCTAATAGATATTCCGCCTAGTTTAAGGAATAAAAACATCGGAAATTATTAGTAAACTTAATTGTCTTCGATTGAACTAGACTATCGATGGAAAAATATCTTTGTCGTTCCCGACCTGCGATCGTAATCGTCGACACAGAAACCACGCTTATGTCATAAGGAAGTTTCGCTTTTAAATTCCAACGAATCTAAGCCCAAACCTAAAGATCAAAATTATTTGCTTTTCCTTCGCGTCAATTCAACTTTAGTTACAGCATTGAAAATTCTCGTTATCGTTACTGACCGCATGTTCCGTGAAGATCAACCATAATACTTTAGAGTGTGACATTACGGGCTTAAGTAGTTCGCCAATTATTTTGTCGCAGCCAAGAATACTTATTCTCCGATGCAAATAAAAAATAAATCGGACGTGTCCGCGATGCTTCCTTCGCTATAATAATAGGAATCGACTTGGCTGACACGAGTAAAAGAATCCGGCCGCACGTATCGGGAGTATTTATGAAATCTATGGAATCGCAAATCTAGTGAGGAATTTAAAGGCGAAACGATTGCGAAACGTGTAGGAGATATCACGATTAGCCAAAGCGATGAAATTCATATTTCGCGATACACTGTCGAATACGACAACCTGCATGATTATTTAAAAATTACAGTGTAAGAGGCTATAGGGAACACTTTATCATCGAGGCATTTAATGGCATAATTTTTCTTAATCGGTAATTACCTAATGATTTCACACTGACGTACAATAAGAAGAAAGTAAGCTCGAGAACGACAGACTTTACACAGCGCCAGAAGTTGCGCGCACATCGCTGTGGTTGTGTGGTGTAGCGAGTAAATTAGGACGATGGTGAAAAATTCTATCGGAATATTGAAAAATTTGCGCTTTCCATTTTTCCATTTGCTTCGAAGAAAAACCCGGCGATAGTAATGCGAGGAACGTGCGTGCGAACTCCCAATAGTTTTACCAAAGTCCACCTTGTGTCTGATTTGTTTAGCGCAAAACCAAAGAGACACGCGCACGCGTTAACTGAACGTACGCCTGCCAATGTCATTTTCTTTTAAGGATGAAAATTCTTTCCAAACTGGAATACTGTACATGATTATCGAGTAAAAGAAAAAGAACGGATAAAATGTTGTTCTTTGAGAGCATAATATTTTACAGTACAATGCAGTTACCTATGTCGTGTAAAAATGTTTCTTGCAAGTCTACTGTCGCAAACTTACCTGTAATTTCAAAAATGATCTCGTCAAGTATGCGCATAACTGTGATCGTAAGTAATAATTTAAAAAAAAAGTCAAAAGAGTCAACAACCAAAAGCGGTGCCGCAGTCATTTTCAATAAAAGCGTAACGATCCTTAATGACGGATGATGATTGCACTTTGATTAAAACTTCTTTGTCTGCGTACGAAGAAATAATTTCGTGGCGCTTAGACATCCGCAAAAATCAGACTTCTCGATTATCTTTTGGACAGTTTAAAGCCCAGCGTTGAGCTCAATTAAGTTGCCTGCTCCCAGACGCTCAGTCAAATGCCATTATTGCTCGTCAGGGGTTGACAGTTAAGTTATATGGTATAGTGGCGAGCCAATTGTTACTCGAGCAGTGGGAGTTAGAAATTATGATGGACGCGACGCTCTCGATGGCAATATCAACACCGACGAATGTCTCGAGCGAAGAGTACTGAATGTCGACCGATCGATTCGCGTGCAGCTATTTCCCGTAAAGCCAGAAAAAGGAGGTCACAAAAATTGATGATCGACGACTCTGCAGGTCCATTCTTTTTCCTTCGTGTCCGCTCCATTCGGCACTCTTCGTACTCGAGTATGGATGCATTACGACGTGTTACTCGATGAGCAGGACGCAGCGACTTTAGCGGATGCTGCCGAGGCTGATACAGCACGTGAACTCGAGTGTTAGGCATTCCCCAAGCAGAGAACGAGCGAGTCCCAGGTCGGTCCGATAATTGATCTCGATTAGTGTTAGGTTGTCGAAGCGTCAGAAGTCTGGAAACCTGTAAGGTAAAATTGTTGGATAAGCATTGCCAAATATCAAGCGTTAACATTGGCTTAACAGATTGATTAGGACGGCCCATCCCCTTGGACGATTAAATGATAAAAGCTAGCAAGGGGATAGCAGCGACAAGGCGAACCTTTTACAAACGATTCATCGTTTGGGTTGCAGTTAGTATGATGAATTACGAAATGCATTGACGACGCTAGTAAGCATTTATGTTTCTGGTGCATAAACTATTTTGGAAATTTCGTAAAATATGAAAAAGTGTAACCTCGTCATGGGAAGGGTGGTAATATCTTTCGGACAGTGCATTTATTCCAGGTAATATATACGATAACATTATTTTTTCTTCGTTTTATTATTAGCTATAAGAAAATCATTTTTCCTGAATTTATCTAGATCAGATTCGATAAATGGTTTATCTCTGGTTTAATGTTAATTTAACGGATTTTTTATCGAATCTTTTAATGAAATACGACACAAGGAGTGATTTTTATCTTCAAAGAGACGATGCAGTATGTAGGATCGGCATCATCGTCAAATATGCGCCATAATCTCTGAAATTCACCATTCCATGATTGAATATTACGTCTTCCAATTGACTAAATAACTGTTAAGTGTCACTGCTAGATCTGAGAGTCTCGGATTATTTTTAATCTTACATCAGATATCATCATCGAATCCACAATTGAATTATAAAAAATGTAAATCATTCAATTTGCGCGCGCCCGTCAAAGTCTGGCGCGGTTCATCGTACATTTGTTGTTTGAGCAACGAGACAAGGAAATTCGTCACCCAATCGAACGAAGCAGCGGTAGCAGGCCGGATGTACCACGATTAAAATGTTCTGACTCACCTCATGGGATCTTCAAAGTAGTCTGACGGTACTTGAAACAATTCCGGATCGATATCGTTTCTAAAGGCGAACTCTTGAAATGTTATTTTCGCGGTGACCGTGGGTAGAATGGGTATGTCAATCTTGACAGGGAACCCGGGTGGCAGTTTCATCAAGACGAATTGTCGCAATTTGCTAAAGTGCTTGAATGGTGCGATGACTTCCAAGACGTTAAGCAACATGCCAACTGTCAATGGAAAGTCCGGGCTCATAGCCACCGTCGCCTTGAAAGACTTGCTGCTCTCTTTGTATACATGGCATCTGCCCAGCAGAGGGCATTCACCGGGTGGTGCGGCAAGGTACTCCTCCCAAGTGATGCTAGACTCCGGTGGTGGATTTAACGAAGCTCTTCTCAGTGGGGGCTGCTGACAGAGACGCACATACACACGTTTCAGAAGTTCAAGATTCAAATTATTCGACTTTTTTATATTATAGGTACCTCTCCGTTTGTGAATCCTTGAGAACTCCCCTTTGTCAAGGACTCCATAATAGCTTTGTTCTTTTGAAGGTCCTCCTCACTCAGGTGCTCTCGTCTTTTTCTACTCTCCAACACCATGCCGTTTATCTGATAGAAGTCGGCTTGGAAAGGACCGACCATTTCCTAAAGCACACCAAATCCTCGTCCGTGATGTACGTTACGAGTACGTCGCTAATTCTCGGTATCAAGACAAAAGGACTCACTCTTTTATCTTCTCTGAAAATCCATCCAGTCTGCGCTCTTGAGAATGTGATACCTTTCGTTGACATTTGAACTGCCATGATGTCACTGGACATGCGAATATCGATTTCATCTTCTATCTCAAGTTCAGTCTCCTGTACACACACATGCGTAAGGCAAATAACAGAAAGAATATTTTTGCAGTCTTCTTGCAATCCCAGATCTCGCGGGCTCTCCATCATATATCCACGAACTCATATTAGTAACATAACGGAGTTTGAAGAAATTAACAACCTCATATTTAACTCTCTGATAGAGTTTGGCCTTATTGTCGAGGACAGTGAGTGATTTGCTCGGTTTTTGATCTCCATTGAAGATGAAAGATATGTCACCCCTTTCCCATCTCATGTCATTGAAATCTACAAGTGTGGTATCCATTCTTATCGACGCTCCACTTTTATGTATTCTACAGATGTCCGATGGCAGTATCCTAGATACCAAGGGTACTGAAAGGAGAATGATATTTTAAATTAAATCAATATAAAATCAATAGGGGCATGCAGAGTATTCTTATGCCTGCGAATACGCTCATTAATAACACAAACCCCAACTCTGAAAATCCCATTTAAGCTCCATATAAAAGTCTCCCATCTGCCGCAATGCAGTAACCAAATTTGGTCTCCTTTCCTCCATCTGTTCCCTTGCTTGTTGCTTCAATTTTCTTACTAAAGATGATACTGCAATAAATCGCGTTCAGGTTCCCACTCTGGCTGTTTATTCTAATACGCTTTATGATGAAAGCATGTGTAAGAACGATTACTTACTGGTTTGTCTATCGCCATAACTGATAGCTTCTGCCAAAGGGCTCCATCCAGCCAGATTCTTAACCTTTACGGATGCCCCGTGTGCAAGCAACAACTGGACAAATTCTGTGTACATAAAACATATTGCAATCCAAAAATTAATTCAATTTAATTTCATATCTACTAGAATTCCTTACCTTTCCTTCCTAACATAACAGCCAAATGCAAGGGCGTATTTCCTATAAAAAGGATGACAATTTGTAAACGATTATTTAAAATACCTTTAAATACTCTGATTACAATAAATGAGTAACAGCACTATTGCTCGATGGAAGCAGCATTGTGCAATAAATTCTTCTTACCTTGGTTATCTTTTTCTGAAACGTCATGCGTCCTGATTAGTAAGCTTAACCCTTTGATATCTCCTTCGAATATACATCTGTGAAGAGGATACTGATCTTTGGCAGATGCATCAGCCATGATCGTTCTTGTTGCAGATTATGACAGTGGTGACTAGGTTGATGACGAGGATGTCTACGTAGCTGAGCTTGATAATCGCAGAACTTCAAAGAGAAACATTCTTGTCTGTGCCTCTCCGCTGCAATTGTTGTTAAATGATGGTTGCATTTTGATTTACTTTTCTGACCCGGAATAACTTGATGCGTGACATATTTGCACTAAACTTGGCTTTTGGCTCTTTATTAACCGTCCGTTATCATTCCCTTTTGGATTATGAGCTGCGGGCGTAAGATATCTAAGAAACTTCAAATTACAATTGGAAACCAGCAGGAGTACAATACAGGTACAGGAGCTGTTAATTTAGCGTCGCGAACATGACTGAATCGAGAATTTTACCAGCTGACGAGAGATCGTGATTATTTTTTGGCAAACGCGTGAAGTATTTGTTTTTACGCAAGTGCACACTGAGCTACTAAGCATTCTAAAAACATTGTCTCGCTCGAATATCGCTTGCTTTCATTATAAATTTATTATGAAATTATAGTAAAATTGATCTAATATCCTTCAAAATATAAATAACACTTTACGTACGTGTATTGTCACGTCAGTATTACTTATCAGAGGAATCACGTGCAGTGGACGTCTTGTCACAACTATATCGATAGCTGTCAAAGCAGTATAGGAGGTAGTGCAAGAAAACAATTTCTATCCGACGTATTAAGGGCTTGCAAATATTATTTTCCTAATTGACCCACTTTTAATCGACATGATATAAATATCGACCTATACGTATAATGTAGAATATAAATCCTTTTTACGCGGCTCTAGTTAGATGTCCTAATAGAACAGCGTGTCACCATTTTGTCTGTCAAAGGACACTTGGATACTGGTAACCAATGCAGGACAGATAGTAGTTTTGATATAAGAAACTTATTGTTCGTGCTGAAATCATTTGCACACTCAATTTTTACTTAAATACAACCTGTTGTCAATATGACTATAGAGGTATACAGAAGCAAGTATGCTCCATGGATCATTATATTCAATTAATATGAGTAACATTATACTTTATGTCAGTAATATATTCGTGCACGCATTGATTCCAATATAATACAATTAGCAGAACTGATAGTACAAGAAATTTCTTCCTTCGGATGGACTAAAACATCCGTTAATTACATCGATTCAAAAAAAATACTCTTTGATTGTCATAAAAACTGCAATGTCTTCGGTGGTCTTCAGTAGCACCGTTCTAACTGGGCATTCACGTGTATCAAGTGCCGCCAAACGAGTCTAATATGTGAGACTGTGGGTGCGTTCCAGTGCGTTCCGATTGGTCCGAAATTCGTTCAAAGCGCTGCCAGCATGGCTGTGTTTCACTCTTTGCATACAGGAGCATGCAGTATAAACAGGGACACAACGATACTCGTAGATTGGCAGTCAATTTCAGAACGTACCAACAAAAGTAAGTAGAAAGCGAGCATCCAGAAGCGGCCAATGAGCCAACAGCATTGGGTTACGTCACAAATCTCTTCCAAAGCATCTCGTCCATTGGTGCCGCTGATTGCTGGTCTTCACATAAGGCATTATGCATATATGGAATTCTAATCCTGCAATGTATCATGGAAAATGTGTGAAGTGGTTGCGCCGCCACCAATGTCTCTATCGTGTACTGTCAGCAGAGATGAGTACGGAGATGAACAAAGCTACGGTTTTAGGCGTCGACTTATAGCATCGACTACGCGATCCCTAATTGAAACTCCTTGCAGAAACGTCTGCTCGAAAAGACATAGAGGGCCTGAAGTGGCGGCCAGTATCACTCCTTTTCTAATGCTCTCATTGGCTACTTTTTCTATACTTTCGTACTACGGCTGCTGATTAGAAAGAGACAGGGCTTGGCCGCCACCATTACCCATCTTTTTCTAACAGCCGATCATATTTCCTATGCTTGTGCGTAGTCCATGCTATATGTTGACGGTATAAAGAAACGACAGGCTACGTGCACTTTCACGTCACTGCGCTTGCTCGCAATAGTAGCCAATCACAAGTAGGCATTAGTGTACTTTGGCACCCTCCTCTAAACGGCTTCCGCCGAAGGGTTACGCTCCGTCCCTATAATTCTACACCTATGGCTGTCAGGGTCTTTAGTATATTCGTGCTAACTTTGAGTATGTTCCATCGGCAAGTAAGAGACTTGACATATTCCCTCGTCCGAAAGCATATCCCCCCCCCCCCCTCCTCCTATCCCGCCAAACTGCAGTGATATCAGCAGGTCTGTAAATATTTGGACAGTTTCTACATGCATCACAAAAGTCGGCAATCACCCAGAAATCTAGGACTAGGTTATGCAAAATAACCACATCTGCCGAACTCTTCTAAATGGTATGTAGTAAGGTAATCGACATGTAGTGAGAAAATGGATGCTTGTGTCGGGCAGTGTCGGGGTACAAGTAAAAGTACATCCGTGGTTATTTCAAAGATATTTTGCTGAAGCCAACGAGTAGCGAGACTTTGTATTGGCGTAAATGCACACAAGTTTAGTAATTGAAAACCACCCAATATCATTAATTAGTTATGTGTTACAAAGATCGCTCCTTGTTTCTTTGATAAATGTGTATGATGATGCTTGACAGTTGGGAGTGAAGAATGGAGAAAGTTTTAAAAAGTATGCTTTTATTAACAAATCGAAACACGATAATAAATATATGTCGCATGAAAATAAATAGTCGTACCATCGGGAACAAGTGATTTTCACGAGTCACAACGAACTGTTCGCTCCTAGAATGTCAACGTTAAGATACTTCTGGTGAAACGTTTGGCTCGATTTCCTTGCATTCCGCAGCAATTTGCTCTCGTTTCCCCGAGGACATTGATAAGCTGATACGTTCAAGTCTTCGAGTATTTGAGTATTTAAATATTGTTGCCCTCTTCCGAAAGAAGCCGAGCAAACGAGTGTGAACGTGCCTCTGATGGCCCATTTTAATTTTCGTGGGAAGAGCCAGATGGTCATTCTCCGGGTTCACCGCTTCTTCGCCGTCGTGCTGTAGGGTACGCTCTCGTGCAACTAATTCTAAGTATCCTTGCCGACGATGTCTCTCGGTCCTCTCGGTGCAGACTTCACCTTCCGAGTCTTCGTCTTCGTGTTTCAAGCAGTCGTTATAGTCGTCTCTCTTGTCGTTTTCATCGTGTATTGCATCCACATTATTTAATTCGTCGCAGTCGTGGTCATCGTTTCAATCGTCTGGTGATCGAATGATCAGTGGTGACAGTCGCGTTGACAGTCGCGCGCGATGTCAAGTCTAGTAGTTCGTTCCAGCGGAAGAGGAGGACGAACCAGAACTGGCCGACGAGGATGCCGCGGAGGAGGAGGAGGAGGGCGACCCGTAGGATCCAAGATTCGAGCCAGCATAGTAGCTGTACGCGAGGCTTTGACCGTCGATGCCGTTCGTCGGCGTCCAGACGCGAGAGTAGGGGCCGTTTCCATCCCAAGTGTTGGCTGGGTCGTAACTCGAGGTGGTCGAGGGTACGGGAGGAGCACCGTAGGCTGGTGCCGCAGGTTCCATGGACATGCCTAAAATTGATATTATGTCTGGTTACTCGCTCTGCCGATAAAGAAGGTCAATCCGGTTGCTTAAAGTCCGCAAAGTACGTACCCATAGGAGGCATCATGCCGCCTTTTTTGAAGAATTGGACGGCGATGAATCCCACTACGAGAAGAATGGCGAGCTTCGAGAGGACGAGGGCCTTCAGGGCTTTAAGGCCTATTATGGCAACAAATATTGGCATCAGGGCTTTCAGCTTGAGCTTCAGGAGCAGAAGGAAGGGCAACAGGAGTTTCTTCTTGAGGATCCCACGGGCCTGGCCGGTTGCAACATCGTTGTCCTTGAACTCGACGTCAAGATCAGCGAGACTCCTGCTGGGCCTGTAGTTCAGGCTCGCGTCAACGAAAGGCAGGTCGATGCTGTAATCGAAGCTCTTGAGATACTTGGCACTTCTCGCGACAACAGCTTCGTCGACGCTCTCGAGGGCGCGGGCTTCCGTGCTGGTGCCGAGCTTCCCGTCCAGATAACCGAGAACCTCGTGCTTCAGGCAGGACGACCAGGAGTCCGCAGCGATGCAGTGATTCAGTGCGTTTGTCAGGAAGTCCTGATCCCCGGATGCGGTTGCAGAAGCGATTATGGCGACGCCGACGCCAACGAGCGCCACCATATTAAAGAAATTTGACGAGGGCATTTTTCGTCTCTCTTGCCTTCCGCCTGTCCCTACACTGACTCTCTTCTTCGTACACAAAAATACACTCAGGAAGTGGACTCGGATCACTCAGAAGTGTTGATCGATCGATTGCCCGATGAAACGCAATCGGCGATCGAACTGCGACTGACGGAGGAGTGGCCCGCCCCTTTTATTTAATTTCCCCTGCGAATCTATGTTATTCGGTCGCGCATGCCGAGAATCGTCGATCGAATGAAAATTATTTAAATTTCATTCGCATATAGTAGCCTCCGTTTGTCCGTCCCATGGCGTAGCGTCCGTACACCATGGCATGCGCACCCGTGTCCTATGGGAAACGGAACTTTACCATCTTTGTATGTTACCTGCTGACACGCGTCGCATTTGCCTCCCGCGCCACCTTTTCTTTCACGCCTTCCTTATCTATCTATCTTTCTCAACTGTAAATCTCTGATTACCGCGATTAATTCATTATTTATTTGGATTTGCTCGATCATGGGTTTTCACTTGAATTATTTTACATTTTAGCATCGAAGCTGCATCCAGTACGGTGCACTTACCAACAGCGTATTCCATGTTCTTCCATGCTCTTTCTTTCTTTGAATTAATAATGCTTGGCTTTTTGCTGAACATACAGTACAGCCTTGGAAAGGTTTCAGTGGAAATAGCAACGAATGCCCGTCGGAGACTCTGCTTTAGCCCCAGGACTCCGCCTCAGGTAGCGTTTAGAAATATTGATCATTGGATAGTTAGTAACGTGGCATAGATGCCTGAAAATAAATCCGATGCTTCTAATGCAACTAGGAGCAGGTGTGCATGTGGTAGAGGCACGTAGGGTTTACGTCAGAGAGTCGAGAGTGTAAAGAGAATTTTTCAGTGCGCATTATTGTTTTCACCTAGAGATACTTTCTGCGCGTGTTCGAGAGTTTGATGTGTCAAGACTTTGTGTCCGTCTCTTGAGTTTAATGGTCAAGTTCGGGGTCAAGGTAATCTTGGAATAAGGATATCACGAAATTGGTTAATTCTTTTCCATTTTCGGGATAACAGCATAAATTTCACTCGAATACAAAAGTACGGATACGTTCGACACGATGGACTGTTCGTGCCAACACTTGCAGATCAAAGTGGGTAGACATTTTTAAAGGTGGCAAACAATTAATCGATTGTTTTTCTCAATTTTTGTTTTATTCAGTTTTTGAAGTCGACCTTATAAGATCATTGGCCATTAACCGATTCTTACTTTTGCCCGTAGGATTTCGTGTTTCATAAAAAGCCATGCTCTTCGCGTGCCTCTCGCACCGTAATTCACATACCTGCTTCAGTCGACTTCTGGCTGCTTTATTTTACTCGAATATTTAGAGTATCCTCGATTCTAAGCCTTCTATCTTAAATATTTGAGTTCTACTTTAAATTTTACATATGCATCGATAACAAATGTTAAAGAGGTAATGAACCTTCGATTAAGTTTTCTCTTAACTTTATGACTCGTTCAATGTCTCAACGCAACCGATGCAATTGCACCTCAATAGACCTGCGCTCCAGTCTCGGTGATAATTCTGATTAAATCCAAGACGATTTTGGGACGCCGATAATTCGGAAAATGAAGACGGTAGATACATACATATAGCTACAGTAGCATCAAGCTGTATATAGCGCAACCAGTTCACAGAGAGAGAGAGAGAAAAGTCACAATGTAAATTGCACGAATAATTTATTAAATAGGAGGTATAAATAGGTAAGGAAGGTACTGTACAAAAGTGAGGGACGTGGTGCGCGATCGTGATTGCTCTGGAGAGCTCAGTGAATTGGTTCCTTTGGTTCGAGGGGTGGGGTTCTTCGGGGCTGCTCTTCAGGGTTGAGCGTAGGCTGCGTACGCGAGGTCCTGCGCTTCCTGACTCTGCGGAACGGTGTCGAAGGACCTGTACTGTGCTGCTTGGTACTCCCAAGGTCCGTGGGCCGAGATGGGAGCCGCGTGACTGTCTGCGGCGATCTTCTTGCAAAGTTGGAAGATGGCCAGACCGACGGAGACGACGAAACTGAAGAAGGAGAGCTGAAGAGCGTTCCAGGCTTTGAGGCCGAGGATACCGATGGCCAGTGGGATCAGGGTCATGGCCTTCAAGAGGACGAAGACGAGGATCGGAATGATGACCTTCTTCAGCTTGGACTTGCGGGCCTCCTGGACGGCAGCGCGACCCTCTCCGAACTTTACGTTGAACGAGAGTTCGTCGTTCTCGATGTTCCGGGCGCTCACCTTGACGGAGGATTCGAGAGGTAGCTTGAACGTGACGTCGTGCGAGCTCAGATAAGAGCTAACATTGTCCAGGAAGGAAGCCTCGCTGCGTCCAGAGGTTTGCTCCTCCACCGGGTAGGAATTCCGGGTCACCTCGACGGTCTCTGATACCTGCAGGCGTGAAACGTGACAAGTGACTCCACTTCGCTGCGTCCCTATGAAGATTTCGACTTACCTTAAAGTTATCTTTGCGGAAGATTTGGTCCAGAAGATTGAGCACCTTGAACTTCATACAAGAGATTTCGTCGTCCTTTTGAGCACAATCGATTTTCGTCTGGTCAACCATGGCGTCCATGCTGGTGCCTTTCCAGAATTCATTTTTGGCGGGCTGCGCTGCAGCCACCGTCAGAATAACGCAAAAAACGAAGAGCTTCATGTCGTCGAGGTGTCGCCTACGAGGTGTCGTCGGTGCTGGACGTGCTTTTGATGCGTGGTGATGCGCTTCACCGAAGGAACTTCCGCGACTGATGCCATGTGCTTTGGGACTGGGCTATTTATACGAGGCTATGCAACATATCGACCTCGCCGTTTGTCTGCGCACTATTTGCCCCCTACTACGGGACCAATTTTCTTTTCTTTCAGTATGGTCTTCGATTATCGGGGCCTCGCGCACGACACGACTTCTTAATGACCTCCGGCCGACACGACCACTGAACTACCAGCAGACGAATTTTCTTCTTCGTTCTTCGTGATTTTGATTCGCACGTCAACTGTAAATGGTCACTCTCGCTTTGTTGAGGATTATTTAATCGCGCATGATCTTCGTCCCGCTCGCTTGGCTGCGTCATCGCCGAGTGTCCGATGCTTCGTGCAGAATGAATTTGCACGGCGAGAGTAGCGGCTGACAGCGAGAAGAAGAACAAAGTTATACTATTCGGGCTGGTACTCCTGGCAGAGCTCTACTTCGCTACGTATACCAAACGGAATATTATACTTCGAAAAATACTATTTCGAGCGCGCGGACGTCGAACTGTCATCGAATTGTCATCGAATTGTCATCGCATTGTCATCGCATTGGGTTTGGCTCGATCGTTGAAACGCGACACGAATTTGAGGCAGACTTTCCATAGGACGACGGCATGGCGGCCAAACGGCAGCACGTTTCCGGTTCTTCTTCTGGGTTAGTCGAGGTTCGGCTGAGGCCGCGATAATTATCGGCAACCCGAGCCGATATGTGTCGCTCGAGCGACCATTGCACGAGGGCGCCGCGACACCGTCACATCGCACATCGATGCACATTGTGTGTTCGGCCAGGACGAGGCGTTTACTATTGCTTAGTATGCACGACGCGTCCTGCGTACTTCTTTCCATTTGAGTCTCTCGTGTGAGAATATGTCGGGCAATCCTACCTGTGATGCCGGACTTTTTTAACAATGAACTGATAATTGGATTTTTGGGTCGCAGTTAGCATAAGCATTTAGGCCAACGAGCATCGATAATTTCAATTTAATAACACCCCCTTCTTCGTTTCTCTGTCACCAGACGATACGAATCCTGGGCTTTCTGCATCTCCACCTTCTTCTCATTTCTTCACTTTCGACGTAAATCTGTCGAAAGGGATACAGGCCATACATATAGTGCAGGATTAAGCGCGAGTCCTAATGAATTTGCACTCATCCGTCAGAGCGGCGACGTTTCTCGATCACGCGACGCGTAACATGCCGGTAATAGACATTCGCCCCTTTTTATTTTTTAGGGTAGCCTTGCGTTTACTCGTTTCACATTTATCTGAGCGTCATTGAATGTTGTTCTGATGAATAACCGCTGGTCAACGAAAAATCATTAAGAGTTTAACGAACAAATAATTCGAAGGTTCGTTCGAGCTACGTCTCAAACATATTTCTGTATTTGAGACATATCTCGTTTAGCTCAATTGCACATTCAGAGAAATCTTCTCGTCTCTAAAACAATAAAAGAAAGTCCGCTTAAAAAGTCCAACTATCTAGTTCGCACTCCGAGCACACATCGCACACTCGATGTTGTATAGATTTTCCGAGAATCGCGTTCATTCAACTCGTAGCCGCTCGATGTGACAGAGATTCGCATGTGAACTAGGATTTGGCGAAGAAAAAGGTAAAAGCAAGGTATGAGCGTTGTGTATAAAAAATAACATTTATTCGATGTAATAAATATTTGTCAGTTGAAATAAATATTAGATATACGGAAATAGGTCTGATATGGAACGATTGGGTTTGGCTGAATTGTCTTTGGCTGCTGGCGACAAGGAGTCCTACTTCTTTCTGTAGGCTCGGTAGGGTCCTTGAGGGGCAGTGTCCCAGTGGGGTGGATGCTCAACGGGAGGGTGCCCGTAGTGAACGACCTCGTAGGCCACCTTGGGCTTGGTCAACTTAAAGATGAGCATAGCTCCACTGAGGACGAGCGAAAGGAGACCCAGGGTAAGAGCCTTCCAAGTCTTCAGGGCGATGAGGGCCAGGGCTAAGGGAACCAGTGCCGTCGCCTTGAACTTCAGGCCCAGCAGGAACGGAATCATGACCTTCTTGACGAATCCACGACCTAAAAGAAAAAAAGAGGATAGGTGTGAAGAATAGGTAGGGTCGCCGTCGCGCTGCGACGGACGCCTTACCCTCGGTGCTCGTTGCGTCGGCCAAGGGCACGCTCAGGCTAGAAGGGACCCCGTCGACCAGGGCGCGCGGCACGATGTTCGAGCCTAAAATGGCTTCCGGGAGTTTAGCCTCGAGACGGTGACTCGAGAGGAAGGTGTCAAGCTTCTCCAGCATGAGGGAGCGCAGAAGCTCCTTCCTGGCCGGGTCGACCGTGGCGTAGTCCGTGTAATGGATCTCGGCGTCGTCCTCGGTCAGCTGACGCGACCTCACTACGGCCAAATCCTTCGTGATGGGGATCCTCTCCTGCTTGACAGCTTCGCTCAGGTAGGCGAGCACCTTCGGTTTGACACAGGATAACATGGATTCGCTATCCACGCACCTGCAACCACGAAATTGAGCTGAAGCCAAGGAAGATGAAAGAAAATCGAAGCCAATAATCTTCCTGGGCAATGGACGCGGACGGTGACGGCGAAAAAACTGAAAAATCCTGAAGGACCCACCTGTAGTAAATATTTTGAAGGGCTTCGGCCGTGGTCCCGATACTCTGAGCTTTCGTCGCAGACGCAGCCAAAATGGCCACCGATGCTAATATCAAGATCCTCATGATGGACGCGTCGACCGATCGATTTGCGAGACTAATCACCGAATGAGTTGCGCCGAGGCATCGCGAGGTTTTATAGCCCACGGATCGCAGAGAGACGTCCTTTGAATTTTTATGAGGCACGTGCTGTCCTCGCGAACTATAGAAGAAAGTATCGACGAGACAGATACCAGGGCGTTATCTAGGGTGCACTCCTTCCTATCCTCCTGTCCAAGTTCATGCATACTACACATGCTACACATGCTACACATGCTACACATGCTACACGTGCCACACATGCCACACATGCCCCATACTTTCTCCCTCTTTTTACGTGCATTGTTATATAGAGCAGCTACCTCCTCAGAGGATAACTTTGTGCAAAACTTTTAATCTAATTGAAGCACAAAAAGACGTACCAAAGTGTCGAAGAGTCCTAATAAAGTGTTTAGAAATTTATTTGTATGTTTAATTCTATCTGCTTGCAAATTAAACAAAAAAATCCAATTCCTGGCGTGAAATTTCTTAGATTCGCAAGCACGAAATTAATGTCAAAAATTTATTTTGATTAAGGCGTCCCACTGTTACTGATATGATGCTCTACTGCAGAAAATCAAAACTCACAGTATTATCAAGTGTCACATATAATTTTATTTTGTCAATTTAAAATAAGATTCAACGAGGCTAATTTTTCCCTAAGCCGCTCAAGCATTTGCGTGTCGCATATTCTCCATGAAATCATGTAACTTTTGTGCAACATTAGTTTTTTCTTATTTGCCTCTTAAGGCGGTTCGATCGTGATAGCACTTCTAATTGTAAGATATGGATCCGCATTTTGTATAATGTATAATTGTTCTTGGCGGTGCTTGAGGATCGTGCGTGCCTCATTTCAAAATTGTTACCATCTAGTTTAAAAGATATGCGGAATGAAAGTAGCCAAAATTGTACAATAAACATGTAAATATACTTTGCATGTTAAAATAACAATATTGTTTTTGAGATAAATTAGCTTCTAGGTGATAAACGTGGATGAAATTTCTAGAAAACACTTCATTTACATCGAACATCAGTGCGACTGATTCTTGAATTAAAAACCTTGTAATTTCTTAGTTATTATTTACTGCATTATTCTTACAATATGTGACATCAAACTTTTTGTAACGAAAAACCTCACGTAGGAAATTTTTTGTAACCAATCACATATATACACGTTTTTCGCCAAATTAGAAACACCATTATTATTAAATAACTAATCATTGAAAAATTATTTATTTTCTAGTACTCGTTATACTTTTAGCTTATTGTTTTGTGCCATGTAAAATATATTGAGGATTCGAAATTAGGATAGATTTTCTGGAGATCATTAATTCATAAAGAAAGAGCTTGAAATAAATTAATTTATTATACACGGCATTACAGATTAAAACTTAATGTACAGTTCATAATTTTTGAGCACATCTGTAACATGCAGATTTACCTCCCATTGTATCTTCGTTTCATGATAAGTGATTAAATCAACAGTTGCGTTATTACTAAGAGGCCTAAATAGAGATTTTGGGCATGGCACCCGAACATTTAATAATAGACATCTCTGACATCTCGTCGGTAGGCAGAATCCTGGATTCAGTTAAATTCGAAGGTGTACCGCTCTACAAGATCTACGCGTCGGTGCGATGCCGGTAGGTACGGTTCTCGCACCGATACCGAGGAGGCATCTTGCGCCTTGCTCGTATGTGGCTCGTGGCTCGTGCGTGTCCTGTGCCCCTCGTCACATGCGTCTTGTCGGTATAAAACGGGATTAGTCCAATAGTCCAATAGTCCAATAGTCCA
>JARQSV010000335.1:106096-121484 GCA_030142285.1 Calameuta idolon | reverse complement strand
TAGTCCAATAGTCCAATAGTCCAATAGTCCAGTAGACCAGGAGAAGGAGGCACGGAGGTCACGAACCAGGAGTCACGAATGGCAAAGCGACGAAACGGAAGAGCGCAGCACTATTGGCTGCCAATGTGACACGGATAGGAGGCCGAGCAGTCGCCGCCGTCTTGCCCGAATCGCGCTGCCGCGAGGTACCGCGTGAATCTCTGCCCCGAGGAGCTGCTTTCGACTCCACGTTTCAGCTCTTCGGGATTCCTGAAATTATAATAATTATAACAATAGGTTGGAATTAATAGGCAGTTAATATTAAAGAAATAAATGTGTACACCGAGCGCCAACGAGGACCTGCTGAAGCGAGGATGTCGAATTGGCCGACGGTTGTTCAAGGTCCCCACTCGAGGACGTCGTTGACGCCGAGTGACACTCGTTGTCAGTGCGCTATGAACACGGAATCGTGGAAGGACCCAGATTGCAATGATTACCTCGAGAGCTCGTTCGACACCAAATTGCTGTGCGGCGAGTAGAGACTCGGGTTTCTGTACATACTGCAGACCAGCCTCTCCCTGCACCCTTCGTCGACGAACTTCAATTGCCTGAAAGTCTCGTCGAGTCTTTCGAGAATTCCTCCATAGAACTCATCGTCGTACGCTGTCGACCCGTTGCTTCCAGACGACGAAGAAGAAGGCAGCGTCTTCTCGGTAATGCTCTCTGCTCTTCTCTGAGCGGCACTTCGATGCTGATCTGCTCGAAGCCCAGCAGGTGGCGCAAAATGCTGCTGCTGTTGCTGCGGAAAGGACTGAGGGACCGATTGGACGTGGGCCGCATTCTGAGATTGCACCAGGCTCTGATAGCCGTTTGGACGAAGATGAGCCTCGACGAAGGGCGTGTTCATGCTAGAGGGAGTCGAGTGGAGGAAAATCGGATTCGAAATAGTCGAAGCGACTCCGGGAGAGGGAGAGGCCGCGGATCGCAGTTGTTGCATCACGACACGACGAGCAATCTCGAGCCTTGAATCCGGAGCGTATCCGGCATAAGCCAAATTTTGGGCCTGCATTCCTACGGGTGAGTGTTTATCCGTCGGATAGACAGATAAACGCACTGGTTTCGCGTTAGCCGCGTACTGACCAAGTCCGTACGCGGACGGCGAACTTCCACCCAAGGAACTCGACCACGAATTGGGGACGGCACCGCGGCTCGGATCGAGTCCCGGTGCACGTCCCGGAGCTGGAGCCGGCAGCACACCGGGCGGATGCTGCTGCTGTCCAGGAGTCTCCTCGTACGGATCCTCGTACGGTTCTATACCCCACTCCTTCAGTTCTTCCATGTCTTTCCTGTACTGTATGTGGGGATGAGCGTAGTCGTAACCATCGAAGTCGTCCACGTGATAAGGGTGATCGTGATGATTATGGTAAGCTGGCACAGGAACCGGAACTGGCACGTGATGGTGATGATGCGCGATCTGGAAGCGAAAGTGTGAGAGTAGAGACGAAGAATCGTCCGCAAGGAAATGAACTCGCAGGTCGCGGGTGCATAGTCCAATACGAGCGATCGGTTATTCCGCATATTCTGACAGTTGCTTCGTTCAATTACCTGATGGTGATGATGGTGATACTTGGTACCCTGAACCGTATAGTAACTTGAACACAGCTTGAAGATGTGTGCGAATGCAGGAATGAAGAAGAGCAGCAGCTTCAAAAAGAGCTTCTTCGCCGTTCCAATTCCAAAGAGAAATGGAATAATGAACATGAACTTGACTTTGATCAGTTTGATAATGAGCAGCAGAGCCAGGAAGCTCATTAAGAGCTTATTTTGAATAAACTTTTCTAAAGGGAAAACATAATAAAATGTTATTAGAGCGGCAAAAGCGCATCGCGGCTGAGTTCAGTCCGAATGGAGCAGCTTGTGGCTTACTTATTTTTTTGAAAATTCGAGGCTCGTTCGAAAGTCCCCGTTGTCCAAAATCCAATCTGACCAAAGCACCGCTCTCGTCGACCTCTCTTGGACTTATCTTCACGGTTGACCCTTCGAAGAAGAATTCCGGCAGCTGTATCTCGTAATCTCTAGTTGCTAGGAATTTTATAGCCTTCCCTCGAAGAGCGCTCGTGACCTCTTCGAGAGGAGACGCCGGTTCATCCTCGGCCTCGACCTCCGAAGTCCTCTCCCCCTCCTCCTCCTCGAACTCTTTCGCATTTTCCGATTCCTTCTCGGCAAAGCCTCGTCCTTCCTCTCGAGCCTCGTGCGTCTCTTCCACGAGGTTTTCACTGAGTGCGTCATCGTCGCGCAGACTCTTCGCGGAATTGGCGCAAGCCTCGTAGTCGAGGTTGTTCCTCGTGAGAACGAGACCACCGAAGACGGTTATATTGTCGCGATCCTCGAGGGTCTCGTCCAAATAGGAATAAACGTTTTTCTGAATGCAGGAGAGAGACGTTTTGTTCGCGCAGTCGCGGATTAATCCGCGCCAGAGTTCATTTCCGTGGCTCGCATCGTATCCTTTGAAATTTTTCAGGCTGAGAAACTTTACGTACGATTTTATTTTCTCAAATCCCGACGACTGGCCGTTCGCAAGTGCGACCAAGAGACACGCTAAAATGAGGCGCGAATGCATCTTTGCGATCCAGAAGGTGCGAGCGGATCACTCGCTTCGCGGAGGGTCGAGCTTCCCCAATCCAGCCGAACTCTGCTGAACCTTCCCGACAAGCTCGCTGGACTCGGGGATGCGAGAGATCGATCTTCCTTATGCACTTTCTCTTTCTCTCGCAGTCACTTCGTATCGGCTCATTCACTCACTCACTCGGTCGCTCGAGCACTCGGTAGTCGCGCGCTAGTCTCCTTAGGTTCTTCGACTTCTCCTTATAGGTAGTTGGAAGGTCTCGAATTGCACGTTGCCGATACCGTAGTGAAGATCTGCACGTCGGCAAGCGCAAAGACGTCGCATTTCCACCGAAGCAGTAGCGTCACGAGTCACCGTCACCGTCACCGTCACCGTCACCGTCACGCCGTCACCATCTGCTGGGGATCAAACCCGACGACCTTGAGTCCATCGGAGATGCGCTTCGAGCGATCTCCCGTTTGACACTAACCTCGAGCTGCTGCGCCGTCTTGGCGGTTAGGATCGAGTCGAGCTGCGGCAAGTGTGTCAGAGACCCTCCTACTCCGGCGGACGACGAGGAAGGTCATTATCTCCTCGGTCGTCTGGGCTGCAGCACCGTACAACGAATACGTGAACGAAATTCGAAAGGCAATCAACCAATCCACCAATCAACCAATCAACCAATCACTCTTTCGAACTTGATCGTCAACTTGATCCGTCATGATCGAGAACATGTATGACTGCCGAATTTCTGCTTCTGACTTGCGTTTTTTGATTTTACGCGGACATGCGATTCTGGGCGACGGAATAAGTGTGTTGGCTATAAAATAAAGAGAGACTAAAAAACTATAATTGAATTGGTAACAGAAGAAAGAAGGACAAAGAGCGCTGTCCTTCGGAAAGAAAGTATAGGTCGAAATTGTCAGGACGAGCGTAGCCGAGATCGAGTAGAGCCAGCGAACTCGTTCGGCGTGGCCGCCGCCGCTCGAGGTGGCCCCCGCTGCCCACCTGAATTCCATTGACCCACAATAGTGGCCAGCGGGACAGGCAGCTGGGATACCAACTTGCTAAGTAGGCGGCTAACGCGAGTAGCTGCGTTCTGAGTTCCGACCGGCTTTGCGCGGCTTTCGTTGCGTCCCCGAGGAAAAGGCTACACCCTTTTCTCCGTAAGCAAAAGATACGCGGATCACCGACCTGCTGAAACGATTCCTGAACCGCTGCTCTGCGGCCCTGGGCTTCCTGAGGTCATTCGATCGAAACACTCGGAGGCGCTGTACACTCAGCCTTCAATTCGCATTATATTTACCGCGGACGCGGACGATAGATTCAAGTATTTAGAGAATGCAAGTTCGAATGGGCAGAAGGAGGAAGCTGACTGTCCTCGGCCCGATACGGAGAACTGGACGATCACCGTAGTTTTTCTTCGTTTTGTCAACTCACCGTAAAACAAGGACTTTCTCTGGATTTCCCGATCGTGCAGACTCGCTCTTGAGCTTCTCTAATTCTTAAAATTACAAACAAATCGATCTGTACCTGATTCCCGAACAATGGTAGTTCGACTGATTTGTAACAATAAAAACAAAATAAAAGGAGCAGAATAGGGCTGCCGCAGAGTCGTTTATACTTGGAATCCTTGTGACAGCCACAGATCACAGCGAATATAAAGCGAAAATCATTTGGAGGTTAAAACGCATATTTAGGTCATTCAAATCGTAGAAGCACCTTAGGCTAAGGCATGGAAGGTGAGAAAAAAATTGAAAAAAAATATGAAGCAAATTAGTGGGCTAATAGGAAGAAGAGCGATCGAGCCGCGCGTCGGCACGAATTGCAGGAAACCGTTATTCATATACATATTTGTGCGTGCGCGTACAGAATAAGGAATTCGGATGATCTTTGGACTACCTCGTAAAAGTATTACTTCTTTGTTCGAGAGATGGTTGCGTGGTTCTGCCGTTCCCTTACTTGAAGCCCTCATAATTACCAAGGGCGACACGCGAAATAGATCGAACACTCGAAAACATTTGAAAAGTAACTGGGTCAGGTTTTCCCAGAAATAATGACCATGTGGAAACAAGGCGCTGCCCAGTACATTCTGCCGCCTAACTGCGAACTTCGCTTAGGCAGCCCAGATAGGGCTCCTAACATGCAACGTCACGCTTGCGCTGATTGTGAGTTGGTCCAAGCCAGGGCCCAGCCACGGCCAGATTTTAATTCCCTTATAATTTTGTGAAGTATATAAAATCTACTATATTATTAATATTCATAAAATTATACCAAATATAAATATAATTGACACAAGAGAGTAATTGTGTAATTAAAATAAATATGAAAAAATGATCCCATACGTTGTTACTTGCGCTTGTCGAACTGCTCAAAGTGACGGAGTATGAAACTTCTACTCATTGACCCATCGGCCCAACTTATGAATGTTACTTTGACTCAAAATTATAAACGTGAATATTCATATGTAAAATAAAAACGTTGTAAAATAAATAGAAAAACATTTCAATATATCAAGTCCTATTTTACGTTTAATGATTTATAATTTGATTATATATCAGTTTGTTTGATTAAAAAAGTGTGGTTCAATCTTAGAGAACAAGTTAATTGTAATCGAAAACGCTAAAATATAATATTCATCTTGAAAAAAATATTGTAATGTAGTTGATTGAACATCTCGTTTATATTAATCCTATAGATAAATATATGACTATTTGCAAAGTCTAAATGCTGACTCGCATGTAACCAGGCACTAGCCAGTCTGCCCTCGAGATTTAGAAATCGCGGGTTTCCCTGAATATTCTGGTGAGGCCGAGTAGGAGTATCTGGGCCTTCGCGGCTCCATTTCTACTAGGGTTACTGTCAAACGAAAGAGAGAAGGACGATGTGCCCACTGTCTTCCAGGATGGAACATTCTGTTCATGATTTCGATAGTTTTTTCCTTCCAGGACATCTTTTGAGGGTTGCACTGTCTTTATTAAGAATTCAAATAGTTATGTATTGAAAACTTTCTTGTCACGAAAGTTTGAAATTCGTTGTAGATTTAAGCCAGTTGAGGACTGGAGTGGGACGCTGGCGTTGACGGCGGTGGACTTTGAAGTTTCCGAATTCCTTTTCGTGTTTCGGTAGTTTTCATAATATCGAAAAGCAAGTGGCGCCGCACGAAACGATTGCCAATGTGGATGTTGGGAGGCGATATCGACTGGGGAATGTTCCGGATTTCCGTTGCTCGTGTTTCGTCCAGGAATCATGAGTTCTTCATTGGAGCTACCGAGTGCGCCATTTTCGAAGCTGCGTCCCCAGCCTCCTCCGCCGCCGCCGCCGCCGCCGTAATCGTAACCATCACCGCCTCCCGATGGCGGTCCGTAACTGTTTGCTGGCGGAGCGCCGTAACTGTCAGACGGGCCGCCAGCGCAGCAGCCAGCACCGCCAGCACCACCAGCACCACCAGCACCAGCGCCTCCGGATGCCTTTGTCACTAGGATTATCTCCTTGAGAGGACCTGTGGACAGGACATAGAAGGGTCACGCTAATAATAACTAAATAATGGAACCAGCCGCAATATAAATTGCGGCGTGACTCACCAGCTCCACCGCCGCCACCAGCACTTTGCCAAGGTGCACCGCCTCCTCCTCCGCCGCCGCCGCCACCTCCACCTTTCTTCAAGGCCATTAATTTCTGAATGAGCATGAATTTCGATATCATCAAAGACATACCAGCCATCATCATGCCTTTCATGGCAGTGAGCCCTATCACACCTAAAAAAGAAATTTACAAGAGATTATAGGATAACGCGAATGACTACTGAGCATGTGGCTTCGGAAAATCTTGTACGGCACCCATCATTTTCATCTTGATCATCATGAGCATGAACATCATCATCCGTTTGCATTTACCGCCCCCTCCGCCGCCGCCACCTTTGTTTCCCTTTCCGCCTCCTCCTCCTCCACCGCCTATTTTCCCACGACCTGAAACCAATAAAACACGCGCAAATGTTGGTCATTTTTAAGGGTAAAGAGGATCACAATGGTCCATGGGACTACTGCGTCAGCTGAAAGGTAAGAAAGATGAGTAGGTGACCCTCCAAAGGCATTACGTCCTAGTGGACGGAGGAGGATTACTGGTGAGACTCGAGTTGCAAATAAAATAAGGAATGGAGCACAGAGAATGGAACATGGAACGTGGAACATGGAACGTGTCTTAAATTGACAAACCTTCAATAAGATCATTGCGCTCTTCCTGATGTTCGGCGGTTTCGTCGAGTTCGACGTCTATTCTGCTGCGCTCGTCTCTTCCATTGAGTCGCGGGAGAGTAATGCGCAGGGAGAATGTCTCGAAGAAGTTCTCGATGGCGCGGTCGATCGCCTCGGTAAGAGAAGCGTCGACCATTCGTCGGTCGGTTACCGTCCGGACGGGAACCTGCCGCGTCCTTACCAGCTTCACCGTTTCACCGAGAATAGTTATCTCGTCGAGATGGCCGACAGCCTCAAGAAAAAGAGTCAAGCGTTTTCCGAGGCAGGTAAGGGAGAGTTTGAAGATGCAGACTCCGATGTCCTTTAGAGGTAATTTCGGAAATCTGTCATCTGCGTTTAAAGACTCGTTCGAGCGAAGCGACTCGTTTTCGGCAGGGACCATCCTCACGTCCACGCGCACACCATTCTTACGAAAGGCAAAGATTGCCTTCCCAGCGGATTCCGGCGCCGGCGTCGACGCCGCCTCCAGCTGCTCCAGCTGCTCCAGCTCCGCGTCGGCCGACGTCGAGTGCGAGGAGACCAGTTGCGATTCGTAGGGCTCGATGTCTGGCTCGTAGTAATCGAGCGAGCGTGACTCCACGCGATTCGCGTTGCTTCGAGCTCGCGCGACGTTCGGCAAAGGACAAAGGAGAAGGAAAAGGACGACGAACGAAGGAAGAGGAAGCGAAGGATCGCAGAAGTTTCCTAGTGAATCGCTCGTCATTGTCTTCCGATTACTCGATGGACTCGCAGAACTCCCACGAAATCACGTATGGTTCTACTGGTCGCGTAAATTTTAACGAATTTACTCTTGACGAAGGAGCAAGTGATGTAATCCGTCCGCACTGATGCACCCACTGTCATGCGCTACTGCCGGCCAATCCTTTATATACACTGAGATTTATGTCATTTGTGGGTTTTTGAAAATGTTTCTCTTACGCCTCAGTCACGATTGCCATTATATTCAGAATCAGAAGTAATGACAGACTTGGCGCTCGTAATATAATAATAATCGAGCGAGGCTCCGGAAACTCTGCTGTTCTTATTCCTACTGTAAGATGTGCGTGCTTTAAGAGGTATTGTAAAAACAAAGTTTATTCGAAGGACAGAAGGAAACAATAAATTAAATGAGGGAAACAACATGTACATCGAGAAGGCTCTCTGGACGCAACGATTTCGACGCCTCCCTTCAATAAATACTCTTGACCTGCGCCTGCGCGCGATCCCAATCGTGGCAATAACGACGATCACCTGGGTGGGTGGATGCTATTATATAATAATTAATGCGTCTAACGGCAAGTGGGGATTTCCCATTACCAGAATGAGTATGAGATTGATGGTAAGAAAAGAAAAAGAAGAAGAAAAGAAATGAAAGACAGGGCATTGGACGAACAGAGAGAGAGAGAGAGAGAGAGAGAGAGAGAGAGAGAGAGAGAGAAAATAAAGCTGCTGCAGTTGCTGAGGACGTTACGACGGACATCGCCGCTCACGAGTGGAGGCACAACAGCCGACAGCGCCGAAGGAAGAAGGATTTCCGGAAGGTAAACCGAATAAAAGCCAACAACTAGTTCATCCGGAGGGATCTGCGGTCGCGAACGTTGCCGTACTTGAGCACCGCGTCGTGGAGGTTCTCGTGGATCGAATCGAGCGACCGTCCGTATCCGGAGTGGCCGTATCCGTGACCATGATGCTCCTCCGAGCTGTGAGTGTGCGAACTCGTGTAGACGGGCTTGCTGACGATTTCGTAGGTCGTCTTCTTCTCGCCACCGCCGGCCAGCGACTTGAGTCCAACAATGGCCGAGAGCATCAGGGCCATCAGTCCTGTCATCAGAGCCTTGCCGGCGAGAAGGGCCAAAGCGCCGAAGCCCACTGCTCCCAGGGTCCCCTTCATCATCATAAGGCCCGCCATCAGGGTGCCCATTCCACCTTTGTCCTTTTTGCGTCCTGTCAAACGGATGCGAGTTTAAGAATTTTCATAATCACATGCTGCCCAGTATGTCAATTGCTCTCTTTGGAAATCCATGAAAATTATATGAAATCTATTGACCCGAGTCAAGCAATCGTTATCGTATCGGTGCTCCTGATAGATGTTCAGGAGCCAGAACAATGTCTACGTACCAGTCTCAACATTTTGGTTTCCCGAGAGTCCCAGCTGGGCGAGTGTCTCCTCGTTGAAGGCTCGAGCCGCCTCGAAGGTTCTCGGGTCGAAGAGTTTTATCGAGATGGCGTGGCTGTTGAGGTAACTGCCGACCTTGTGAACGAGGTAGGCGTCGAGACGCTTATCCACGTCATTCGGAAAGTCTCTGGCCAGATTTGCAACGACCTCGGAGGCAGGAATATCCTTTGGGCCATTCTCCTTGATCAACGACACACCCGGTAGTATCCCGAGGTCCTCCGTTTCGCCGAGCTTATCCAGGAAAGAAACGACGTCCAATTTGAGGCACGTTGCGCTGTACGACTTTCCGCAATCCTTGCTTAAGCTGGATGCAAGTCCTTCTGGAGACTCCTCGACCGATTGTCTGGCTGTTCGCTGCTCTATCTCGGCGTTCGTCCTCAGCACGAGGACGCTCGCGCAGCACACAACCACCAGAGAAACCAAAGCGGCCGAGTCCTTCATTTTTCCAATTCGACTCGAATCTACGAAATTGGATAATGGGGAAAGCTCTCTCTCTCTCTCTCTCTCTCTCTCTCTCTCTCTCTCTCTCTCTCTCTCTCTCTCGGGTAAGGGAAGGGCCGAGAAGCTCGATGTCGAAGCACTTTGCCGATATTTCCTTGAGCCAAAACGACGCGAGCGGACGAGACTCCTAGTGCGCACTGAATATGCCCTCCAATAGTTCCACTATATATAGTCAGTCCAGGGATCCTTTTTCCTTTTTTTCCTTTCGACCGTTCATACATTCTCCAAGCAGAGCAGAGCAAAGCAGAATAGAGCAGCGCGCAGAGGAACGCAGAGCAGAGCCGCAGCACACACAGCTGAGGAAGGCAGCGCAGAGGAAGGCTCAGCAGAGTAGAGGAGCGTAAACAAGCGCATCCCGAGGAGCGGAGGCGATCCTCTTCTTCTTATTCTTATTGTGTTACTCTTGTTCTTCATTTTCTTTATAGCGATCAAGGCGTTCGCGATGCTCGAGGCGAGTCCCTCTCGCTTAGCCGGTTGCGCCTTTTACTCTTAGCCTGGAGGGAGGGACAACAAATAGAGCGGAGAATTCAAATCTCAGTCAAAATTATAAAAAGTCCACGAGGAAAAAAGCGACTTTGCCACTGGATATCGATTGTCCATTGTAACCTCGAGACACGCTGATGGATCCATAATCTACGTAGGAATGGGATCGCTACAGGTCTTGCGACATTTTCAATTTCTTGATCGCTCTAGTCCCCTGAGCGGCCGATGGTCTTCCTATGCGCAGTTGCGAGAGGACCAAACATTCGCAGCGCGAGCTTTCCCATTGGTTCTCGTGCTCGCACGCAAGCACAGTTTCGGTCGCTATCGGAGGCTTCGCCTTCGGCTATGAAAGAAAAAGAAGAAAAAGAGCAGAAGAGGCGCGAAATAGTGAAACCGCGATACGATCGGCTCTTCGAGTTTGATTCTTCGGTGACCGATATGCTTTTTGCATCCCTCGCGACTGGTTCTCTCGTTAGAAATCACTTTCCCTCAGGTCGTGTGCCCGTTACGCCTCCGAGAATAAGCCGATCACCCTCCTCGATCTTCGAAACGACAGAACTACGAGCGGCCCACTTTCCGCGGGCCTTTGTAGATTCAGTTTTCGCAGAGCACCAAACGGACACCGAGAAAGTTTATAATTTTCAAGAAAATAAGTGCGCGTAATGACGTAGCCGGTGCGCGCCTAGGAACGCACGTGCTCCGTCTGCTCACCATTCGGAACGAACTCGGTTCAGTCTCTTTGTAATATTTCTATCGGACTGTCTATCTCGAATGGCCGAATCGTCTCGTTCCTTTTGTCAAGTGCCTTTCCTCGCGGCTAATGATCACCCAGTTGTGTGTGCCCGTCTGCCCCCCCACCACCATACACACACGTTCCAGCATTTTTTCCTCTGGCAAATGGCAAAAAGATTTAGCTAATTCCACTGGTTCCCAAAAAATGCCCCGTTCCGTCGATTCTACCTGCTTGTGCGCTGCTTCCACCTTGACACGTACGCGTGTCTCTCCGTGCATAGTATACATATAGAGCATCATCGTATGCTTCCTTATTCTAGTAGCTAGCTGATCAGTCTTTCCCTCTTCGTTGCTCTCCTATACTCTTAATAAGTGGAGCGAATGGAGATCGGGTTCACGGTTGGCACTGGACCCTATCGTAGCCACAACAAGTCGAAACGTGGCACACCTAATTTACAATGTCAGTCTAGTTTACTGCGATGTTTTTTACCTCACTCGAAGATCCTTCCGCTGCGGAATAGCCAAGAACATCGAGGAAACATTTTCGTCTTTGAGGGACGTTTTACGTATTCGTGGAAATGCTTAGAACTCTTCAGCTCGAACCGCAATGTTCCTTTAGCAGCTATTTTTCAAGATTTTATGGAGCACTTTTCCTTCTCCCCTTCCTTTTCTAATTCGTCCACGTCCTCGCGTACTTACGTCGTGTGGCCATAAAATGACAAAGAGAACGGCCCGAAGGAAGAAAGAAGAAATTCACCTATTCCTCTATCGACTTGGCATATCGGCAACTTCGACAACTTCGACAACTTCGACAACCGATACTGAGCCTCCGTGGATATTGCCTGACATTGAAATCGACTTTTCTACCAACCTTACGTATCAGCACGATGAAGGATTCATAGTTTCGTAGGTCGCCGGCTGTGGAGTCTCCCATGGGACTACTAACATCGCGTGATCATGTAAATAAGATTACGCACGTTGCATTATTAGGCATCCTTCGTACGCAGCCTACGACATTGCACCTTTAAAATGTTTATCAACACTTGCTTATCTTGTTTGGAATTGCGATCAATTATTTAGCATCACCTTTCGTCACTTTCTTACTTGCCAAAATGTCCTACTAACTTACTGAAAGATATTTTCATATTGGCAATTCAAACTGAATCACCAAATCCTTTGCTACCGTCACATTATTTCATGAGATTGAGTGATCCTGACCTAAGAAATTGCGAGATGGGAAGTGCTATCAGTTTCTCATAATTATATCCACCGTCAGGTTGGGGCTTTCTGTAGGGATACGACAAGGAAAGTATTTTTTGACGAGCGCGATACGTACAACTACAGTGTTACTTAGCAGAACTGAAAATGAACTTGTAGGAGGACGAAGAGCAATGCCGACAAGAGTCACGGAGAAGGGAAGAGGAATATTCGCCTCTCGTTGCCGATGCGTGACCATCACTCGACCAGAGGAGGAAGAGTGCGCATGGCGAGCTCAGCGAGAATGGAGCCGACAACTCGCCTTTATACCGTCGTGAAGTTGAATCCCCTCTTCGCTGCATCTCGTCGCGAAAAGTAGCTCGGACTCCGTCTCCCTACTGCCTCGCTCCGCGGATGCCTCCACGCCCCCTTCGTCATCAACACCGAAGCTCCTCTAACTGCTCACAACCGATACCGTTCTCAAGTGCTCCTACCCCTTCTGCCCCCTCCTCTATCCCTGTCGCGGTAGTCGGGCGACTGATCGTGAGTTGGGTCACTGCCCGAGTGTCAGGGATTCATGAGCGGAGAGGGGAGGAATGCCGCTCAGTTTATGCACGGCGACACACTGACCTTGATACGACTTGTGTTGGCTGGAAGGACTTGGGGGGGAGGGGGGGGGGCAGGTAGACAGAGTATACGGGTCGCGCTCTCTCTAGAGTTTTTCTTTACGTTTTGCCTTCCTCGTATCCGGGGGGGAGGGTCTGCGATCCCGGTTGAACCACTGTGCCACTGACCGACTTACCTTCTTCACTCATCTACCTCGCTCTTCGACGGGAGAGATCTGCTTTCTCGCGCGTTACGTCTAGCACGGAAGTGAATGCGGATATTGAGACGGATCCGAAATGCGACGGGACTGCTGCGACAGAGGCGCTGGAAATCATCCGGTGCACGCAGCGCACTGGGCGAGGCAGCAAAGTGCATATCGAAAACAAAAGGCTTCGAGATTCGCTGCTGTTTCAGGAATAGAAAAGCTCTCTTTATTGAAGACAGGATGTAATAAATAATAATAAATAGATGATAATTCAAGGATATGAGACGTCACAGGCACTGTAAGCTGCTAAGGCAGCTCCTGATAAGGGAACCTGTCGACACCGTAGTCGGGCGCCCAGCCGGCGTAAGGCTGCTCGATGATCTCCTGCTGGGACCTGTGCCAGTTCTCGTGATGAATGTCGTGAGGCTTGTAGATTCCGTAGGCTAATCGCGTGGCAGTGACTTGCGGCGGCGGCGGCGGCGTCAGGAGAGCCTTCAGGGCCACAGCACCCGATAACAGCAACGCAGCCAATCCTGCTCCCAGTCCCTTGATTCCGATCAGTCCGATCAGTGTGATTACGATGGGCAGAACGACCAAAGCCTTCAGCTTCAAGGCCAGCAGAATTGGCAGAATGATTTTCTTGAGCTTAGTACGGGCTGAAATCAATGGGAATTTCGATTAAAGCGAAAGTCGATCGGCCACCAGTCGCCAACTGTGAATCGACGCTTCTCATTCAAAGCCGTGCAGGTCGCTCTTTGACCGACAATGCTATTTGTCCCTGAGCAATCACTTAATCGGCCCGATCAGGACTTGCCTTTACTTCTTTCTTTTCTTCATCCTCGAGCTTCAACTTCTTTCTATCGACGCTTGCTTCTCTTCCTCGTTCCTCGTCAGGAATAAATAATAAATCTGTTTAAATTGTTCTACGCGATTCGGAGAGCAAAGCTAGCTGGCCGCGACAAGATCGTGAGTGGGAGCTGCGGTCCAGGGACGCGTCAGGGAGGAGGAGGGAAGGCGTTAACCGGAAAGCCGTCTACCGGAAGACCCACTTACGAACGAATCGTCTCTCGCGTCGGCGACCCACTTGGAAGTCATTGGACGAGACATTAGAAAGGTATGCCGGTATAAGACTACGCAGCGAGGATATCTTCCACGTTCGACGCTCGGCGCTCGACGCTTCGACGCTTCGACGCTTCGACGCTTCGACGCTTCGAAGTCGTATCACTCGTTCAGGAGATCCTTACCTTCGGAGGCGCCGCGTGTCATTCCCCTGAGGTCAATGTCGAGGCTGCCGCTCGTTGCGCCAAGAGCACGACTCACGTATTCCGCCGATGGTCCCTCTCGCGGTAGATTTATGTGGATCTTTCGGGTTCCGAGGAACTGGTCGACTCTCTTCAAAAGAGGATCACGCTCCAGCGCAGCATCTTCCCGCGCTTCCACCACGGGAACCTTCTCCAGAGTTATCATGTCCCCGTAAATGCCGATGCTCTCCTCGGCCTCTAGAGCATCGATGGCCCTTACGAGTTTCTCTTCCTGCTGACTAGCGTCCGCATCAATGGCGGCAGCAGCTGACAGGGCTGTCAATAATGACGTCACCGTCATCGCCGTCGCGATGACCTTTACGAACACGGACGCCCCTAACAGTTTCATCTTCGACCTCTCTATGCGGGGGCTGCACTTGTCCTTCCGAAATCTTTTCTCGTTAACGATAAGTGCTTCCCGATCAGCGTTTTTGACTGTCCTGCCTCGCAGCAATTTTTTCTTTTATACGAAGCATCGACAGCAATGGTGGGGCCAGTTTGAGCCATTTGGCAAGCGTCGTGTTGCTTTGTGCTGTCGGGAATTTTAATACTCGATTCTCCCCGATTGTCAGGCGATGCATTACAATATGCCAGAAGGAGCGCTCCGTCGCAACGAGTCGCAACGAGCAACCATTCTCGTATACGTCACACATACCGAATACATACCAAATTTCCCTTTTTCTCGGCCTCGTTTATTCGTTTCTCCTTGTCAAGCAGTTTCTTATGCTTGATGTCGAATCGACTCACTCCAAGGCTCTGGTAAAGAAACTCGAATGGCGCACGGGTCGCGGAAATGGGAAATGCCTTTTCAAGTTGCCACGGGAGATCGGTACACATTCATGCAATTTTCCCACATGATTCTGTGAAAGAAATTAAAAAATCTTCGCTATGCATTCGTACCACAAAACTTTATTACAAATTTTTAAAAACTTGTAAGGATATATTTCGTGTTTTTCGATCATCTTCACTGATACCATGCATCTTAGCATCGTATTATTTCATGAATTGGAGTTATACAATAATGACTCTACGATTGACAATTCTAATTATGGTCTGAGAGCTCGCATTATTTTCATTAAATATCAATTTCCGACATTATCGAGAATCTGCTCGCAGAAAACGTAATGTCAGATTTTCAGTAGTGTCTTTTGAAAGCTTTACAATTATGTGAATTTCGAGGTTTCAGTAGGGTATTTTTAATTGAGATACTATAACGTCATCTTGCTATGTCGGACGATCCAAAAGCCATGAAGAGCCATTTTATGAGAGTTCTTAGAATCGAAACTGTGAAATTCTTGAGAAACGTCGCAAGACATTTGAAGCCGTTCGAAAGACGTTTTCATGATGTTGTCGTAAAAGTATTTTAAATTT
>JARQSV010000335.1:87654-105996 GCA_030142285.1 Calameuta idolon | reverse complement strand
CTTGAGAAACGTCGCAAGACATTTGAAGCCGTTCGAAAGACGTTTTCATGATGTTGTCGTAAAAGTATTTTAAATTTCAAAAGCTTTAACACTGATGGTGGAATACAATTTTTACCCCTTAACTTTGTGTTCCTTGTCGCGTAGTGCGTGTATGCGAATTTTCAAACGCCCGGTATATTTACAGCATATAGTATGAGAGTTTCTCTTAATGGAGAGAAACCGGAAGGGATTGAAAACTAGATGCAGCCATTGTACTACAGTATCTTCATTTGCTAAGTAATGATATTCATATTGAATAATTTATTAATGATTAGCATTAAATATGATATAATATTATGGATAAATATTAGGGCTAACAGTCTCTGCGGTACAACTTTCTGTACAAATGCAATCAATGGGCTTGATTGGCGGCGGTGGCGAGGACATCGGGGGTCTGGCCGCTGTAGGCTAGTTCGTGAGCGTCCTTGGACTCGCCAGCGGCGTCGAAGCTTCTGTAGTAACCTTGACTTTGAGCCGAGTTCGAGGAGCCAGAAGCCCATCCAGGAGAGGCAGCAGCCGGTTCGATCCACGTGCTCGCTGGTTGAGCAGTCTTGCTGAAAAAGTTGCTCGCCGATGAAATACCGGCTCCATTGCTGCCGCCAAACAGCTTCTGGAAGGCCAGGATACCGGCCAGCAGGAGAGCAATCTTGCCGACGAATAGTGCCTTCAGGGCCAGCAGAGCGAGACCTCCCAGTAAGATCGGTACCAGAGCGAAGATCTTGACACCGGCGGCAGCCACCAACGGCAGAATCATCTTCTTTATCTTGCCGCGACCTGTAAAGGAATAGTATTCGATGATCGTTCAATCGCCAAGAGATTGCACTCGTATCGTACGATCGAGACGCAGCGTCAGGGACACCTGGAAGTCGCCCGAGACCCGCACGAGTGAAAGTCAATCCCGGCCTTTTCTACCCGGAGCGAGTGAGGGTCCTCGAGCACTCAAAGCCTCACTCCCTTCCTCCCCCTGCCCTTCTTTTCGATTCGCCTATCGATTCTCTCGTTGATCGCAGAATCCAAAATTTGTTTTTGCTACGATGAAAATACTTGCTGCTTACCTTCGACGAAGGATCGTGCGATAGAGTCCTGTCCACCTTCGGGCATGCTGATCTTCAGAGTGTGACTCTTGAGGAAGGACACGGCCGACTCGTAGAGCATAGATGCCAGCTTGATGGTTCTGTCCGTGGCGTCGCGTGGAAGCTCGTTCATCAGTTCAGTTTCGCTTTTGACTGCGCCGTGTGCCTTTGCTGTGCGCTCCACTGAAATGATAATATTCGTATCTCTCGTTAAGGTCGCGTCTACACCGAGTATCGCCATACAGCTCGGAGCGATAAGGATGGAGCACACTCACTGGGTCCGTCGCGGACGAAGCTGATTCCGTCGAGGAGCCGAATGTCGTTGGAGCGAGCGGCTCGCTTCAGGACTCCGACGGCCTTGACGGCCATGCAGCTCAAGAGGTTCTTCTCATGCTCGAGGCAGTCCACTTCGCTCGAAGGATGTTGCTCCTCACTTGATGGCATCGGGACGGCCGATGCCGTAGCCAGGAGTATCGCCGAGCCGAGCAGCACTCTAAGAATCAGTAGTCGGTGCATCTTGACGTAGCAGGGCGCGTTCACACGATTTTCGGAGGTAAAATGCTTCTTGGCCCTGGGTGCCGTCAATCTTTATAGGTGTTCCGTGTGGCGAACCCCCACCCCGTCGCCCACGAGCGACGCCTAAGACTCATCGTTGAGCCCATACTGGCGCAGGAAGGTAGCTCGGCTTACAGCCCGAGTACCTCCCCAGGAAACTTTCCTTGATAATTCTTTAAACAAATCCGAGGCGGACCGACGTTCAGGCTGGTGTCTTGGTTGGGCGGGCCCTAACGCTCGTTCGGACTGACCACGAGATTAGGTTGCCCCTCGCTAGAATTTAGGTCATTGGGGGGGAAGAGATTCATGGTCTATCCACTCTCTCTCTCTCTCTCTCTCTGGCTCTCTCCAAAGGGTTAAAGGGTTCGTAGCCAGTTATCGAATAAATTACTCACTCGCTCACTCACTCTCTCTCTCTCTCTCTTTCTCTCTTTCTCTCTTTCTCTGCCTGCCGATCCCTTATTATTCATTCTATTTTTGCACAACTTTTTGTTCCAATTATTATTCTTTGCCTAGGAAAATTGAGTGGTTCCTCCGACATTCGCTAACCAATGATCCTGGACCGTGATGCTCCAGGAAAAGACGACGACGACGGGATAGAGGACACAGCGGGTCCCCAACGAGTACCTAAACGAATGAAGTTCCAGGTGCCAGACGTTGTGCTGCATTCGAGCGTTTTATTGCACCTTTGGCAAGGAAACTAAATTCTCGAAATATCCGCGCAGAGTCCTGCGAAAGGGTTGAGCAAAGACGAAGGCAGGGACGATCGATGCAGAGAATTTTGAATGACGACGCTGAAGGGTTCATTGTCGGAATCTCGACAGCGAGAAGCAATGACCCGCTTGCCTTGACCCAGAGAGCTAACCGGTAATCGTGAACTGGTAGGCCGTGAGCGCTGCGGTTAAACGGCGTTCGATGCATTACGCGAGCGAGTCGTTCTCTTACGCAATCGGACCGACGACCGGATCGGATCGCCTCTTGCTGGACGCTTCCAGCGAACTTTATTATCAGAATTTTCATGTCGATGTCCGGTATCAATCGTAAAAAACTAAAACTTAAGAGTTTAAGGAATCGCGTGATTAGGCTTTCGCATCGAAGCGACTTGTCCGACTTGTACACATATGTATCTTAGCCGAGCCCATCTCCATTGTGCTCCATACACGTGGTAGATATTCTATGTACATATTCAGCTATTTAAATATTTAACAGTATGCCTCGCTCATACGTCAGCCGTTAACGGTACCAACAATCAGTTTCACGCGGAAACATTCCTTTTTCGGATAATCGGATTCTGGGCTGACTTAGGCTCCGCGGAACGACTGAGGGCGCCGGCTTCGCGTTTCGCTTCCATCCTTACCAAATGAGAATCATCATCGACGCTCGATCTAGGGCGCGCTAAACGGAGAAACTTTCAGTGAATCTGCTCTTACGCTATTTCAAAAAAATGTTTCCTCCGACCAGACGAGGTCGGTCGGATACGTCGACGTAACGGACGTGATGCCATCGGCAGAGGAAGAGTGCCCCAGCTAGCTTCGGTATTCTTCTTCTTCTTCTTCTTCTTCTTCTTCTTCTTCTTCGAGAGAGAGAGAGAGAGAGAGATGGCCCTTCCCCTGGAAGGGCTGCAGTAGGGCACAGCGGGCCGGGAGGATCCGGGGGTCGCCCTTGACCGTAAATACCAGATGGGTCTTGGGACTCTTGGGGTCGATGAACCGATGCATCTATAAGGTTCAGACTTTAAGCATTGATTGCATTCACGGTAGCGCGCTTAAACGGCTCGACACTCTAGCTGAATTGGCTTGAGCCGCGAATTCAATGCTCGTAAATGACTTGGATCGAGCTCAACCGGAAGTCCGTCGCGCTTGATTACAGGTCGTCAAAAAGCCAGGAATGCGGATCGAAGAATTCGGCACCCCGGACACAGAGGATGAGTCAGACTTTCAAGATGTGTATTACGAAGAAACGAAATCTCTTTACTCTCATTTCGTGTTTGAGAAGAGACTTTCTCTTCTTTGATGTCGTGTTTACGTAAGATTCCTATACTACCAGGTAGTCAGGTGCCACTACTCTACTACTATAAATATATGTTGTCGACATTGCTGCTGCTCCTGCGATTATCTGTATAGATATACTCTTCTATGTGAGAGGGGGGGAAGGAATTGACTAAGTGAAGCAAACGAATGACACAGTCAAAAGGTAATCTATTTTTTTCGCCGGCCTTCCTTATAAAATTGATACGGATGTGCCTCGTCTTCTCGATCAGTTCGTGTCTCTAGAATGTCGTTGCGCCGATACTTGGTCAGCGGTACGTTCACCACCTCGTAGTTGTGTCCAGAGGAGCCCTGGGCGACTTTCTTCAGGCCGACGATCGCTGCGAGGATGAGGCTCATGAGACTGAGGACGACCGCCTTGCCGCTCAATACAGCTAAGGCCTTCAGAGCGACCGGAAGCAGAATGGACTTGATCAGCAGGAACCCAATCACCAGAGGCAACACGTACTTCCCAAACTTTGCCTTCTTCCGCTTTCCACGAGCTGTCGGAGTAGCGTATGCATGAAATTGGCGTTAGTGTATCTACTTCTTCCTGCGTTGGCGCCTTCGTGTCACGTGGCAACAAACAGTAAGACATTTATAATTATCCTACGTTCGCTCAACGGTCACATCGAGTCGCACTTCCGATATCTCGTCCTGCACGGGACTCAAGGAGCATGGATTACCCTAATTGAGTTAATCCTAATTGATACAAAAAAGCGCGCGCGATATCTCTTTAGTATCTTCTAATTTGTTTTAGTCATTTCTACGGTGTACCCACCTTCTATCGTTAGTCCGGAGTTTACAGGCGGGTTATGCCCCGCGAGAAGAATTCCTTCTTGCGGGTCAGCTTGAGCGGCATCTTCATCAGCAGCGACATTCTCCTTAAGAAGAATCTGCCGAGGTCGAATTGGGTAAAGATCCGTGCGTGCGTCCGGCAGGACCGAGTGTGAGGCTAGAGACGTCGTCGTTGACAATTCTTCTATTAGAATAAGCGTCGCGATGCACAAAGACGCAGAGTGCGGGACGCCGATCATTGCGAAGGACTTCTTTGCCCGTTGATGCAGAAGCTGCTACCGTTAGCGCGACTGATGATGACACGTATTCGTAAAAGAGAAACATCAACTGACTCGGATGCTCCTCGAGTAAATAACTTTATATAGGGTTCCGGCGAAACAGTGGAAGGAGCCTTCCCGAGTCCCGTCACCATCCGACGGTACTGACGCGTGACGGCTCTGACGCCTGTGACGCCCGTGACGCCCGTGACGTCAATTCGGAAGGGGAGGATGATCGTTCATTCTTGTTCCCATGGATCCACCTACTTCTTCCTCTTTCTTCTCTTCTTCCTTCCGCTCGTTCACCTTCCCCGACCCTTTCTTCGAATATTCCCTAATAAACACTTCTGTCGGTCGATGACTTGACTGATGTACAATCAGCGGAGTAAAACCGTTTCGAAATTCGAAGAAGCAGGATCGCGGACGCGGTGGAGCAACGGCGTCTGTTCTCACCACCGTGGGAGAATCTGCCGCGCACTTCAGTCTCCTCAGTCATTTTCTCAGCGGTTCACGCTCGATTTGTTTCGGCGAGTCGTTTCGCACTCGGAGACCGAAGATGTCAGTGGTCTCGCGAGCGTAGATTCGGCTCTTGCTACTGGAACTCGAGAGAGAGAGAGAGAGAGAGGGGCGAGGGGCAGAAAGAGGGCACGACCTCAGGGAAGAGCTTACTCTTCTCTCTTTCGAGAAGAAGCCGCGGAATTGACACTGACTCGCAGACTCGTTCCAACGATGGTCAAACGAGCGTGACGACGCACAGCTGGCATGACGGTGCAGCAGCGAAGGAAGGATGTGCGCCGACCGACGCAACCTGCACTCCAAGTGGCAGGAATTGTTGTAAGGAGGAAAGCATCGTAACATCATTAAACATTTGTCTGATTAGGGAATTAATATTTGAACGTCAGTCGTTGACGTCAGCAGCCGCATTCTCTGATAATGAAGAAAATGAATAGGTGGGCAGAAGGAAGCGAAGCAGCCGAAGGAAACACGTAATGCTCGACTGGCATCTGAATAAAACTGCACCAATATCTGGGTTGTGCACGTCACGCGTCACACACCGCAGCTTCTACTAATCGATATCAATTACTATTTGTTCATCGCTCGTCCCTCGTCGCTCGTCGTCCGTTGCTCGTTGCCAAGATGCTCGAGACCACGAAGTTTCTAAAACCTAAGTCCCCTGTCGTTGTCCTCGTCGCCGGAAGCGTGGACTTATACTGCCCTGGAATCAAGCCACGGCGTCTACTTAAAATGGACCATTCTTATGTCTATGTAGTTATCTAGCAATGGCACGAATAGCTGTAGAGCGTGACCCCAAAAAAATAAGGAGAAACGACTGTTATTAGGATCCTCCCTCGGCTCCCTCGGCTCCCTCGGCTCCCTCGGCTCCCTCGGCTCCCTCGCCGCCCTCTCGGCCATCTCGTGGTCGGTCGGTCGCGTTCCATCCGAATGAAGAGCGCACTTTCAGAAGGCATACGACGAAACATATTATTACACGCAGACGTTATAAGTTTGAGGATCGCGGTAGCCGCAGCCCCGACCGATCGCTCGATCGACCGATCAACTGAACGATCCATCACGATGGTAACCGCCACGTCGGTCACGTCGACGACGTTGCCCATGTCCGCCATGTCCGCCACGTCCGCCACGTCCGCCACGTCCGCCACGCATGTGCCTTGGAATAATTTTTCACGGACCGCCAATTTTCTCGATAACCGAAGCGTGTCCGCGGCTCGGCCTGACTCCACGCAACTCGATGCGATTCTATGAGACTCGCTACTCGCTCGCCGCGTCGAGTCCCGCTTCTTCAGTTCTCGGTCGATCGCAGAACCGCTTCTCTCGACGGATTTACCTTTCGCTCGTCTCTTCCCTTCTTCCTGCCAAACTGCCTCTTCGGTATTGGCTCAGTTCGATCCTCCCTTGATCCTACCCCTGGCCGTGCGACGCTTGTGCCTGAAGGAGAAACAGTAGCGAGGCTAAAGGTCCGAAGATCGAGGCCACAGCGTCCCTTGGATATTCGAGTTCTCAAAGATTCCGAGCGTAGTCTATAGAGAGATGTCTGTGCTCGAGTGACCCGGAGGTTGAACCTCGCGAGGAAAATTTCCTGACTTTGGACTTTCGACTTTGAAGACCGATCTCACTCGAAGGAGCAGGCGATTATATGATGGATAGACTTCTATAAACAGACTAGAAGAGACGTACTTCGAGGTTTCGGAGTTTCCAGTGCTGCTGCCGGAGTGTCAAACGCAGTTGATTTAATTGACAAATATTTGAGAGACAAAATGTTGAAAGCAGTGCGCTTGCTTGTCGTTCTGCTAACTGTCAAGTCCTTAATGGTGTCGCTCGCGATTCCTGCTGAAACTTACGACGGGCTGTCTGCTGGAAATCAAAAGTCGAAAAAGGATTGTGCGACGAGTTCAAATCGCGAAAGGATCGCAGGACAAGCATCTTGGTTCGTGCCAGTAACGAGGCAGGATGCCTCGAGGGAGCCGAGAGCATCGAAGATGTCGTCCCTCTCGAATGCAGCCAGGGCTCTTGCGAACGGACTTCAATCGGCAGGTATGTCCACAGGCGCACGGGCATTGCCAGACGCATCGGACGTCACCAGATCTTCGGCATGGGAATTTCATGAAGTAAAACGATGAAATTGTATAATTATAGGAATGGAGGAGAGAAGGAAGAAGGACAGACTGGAGCAGGCCATGATACCTCTGCTGGTTGCCTATAAACTAAAGTTTGCAGCCCTCGTCCCGACGATGTTGGGAGGACTCGCTCTTCTCGTCTCGACGACGGCTCTCGCTGGTTTCTTCTTTGCCCTCTTCGCCGCCGTTCTAGGCCTGAAGACTCACTGAAATTAGGTGCTTAGAGGGACATAGCCAAATACCAAACTAGCCAAATAGCCAAATATAGACAGAAACGGGTAAGACCCTTTATTTCGTAAGGAATCCGGCAGGCTACGTCTGCCAACGTTCGACCTTAAAACTATTTCATAATCCGCGAATGTCTTGTGAGGATGGCCTTTCTCTTGATCGCTTAGATTCGTTTCTGCGGTACCTTGAGAACGCGTCGTTATCTCGCGTTGCGCGAGGATCATGGAGGAAACAGATTGTTGTCGGTCGATCTCTCCTTTCAAAGGTGGTTCCTTCGACGTGAGTCGCGTCAACCGAATCGCATGAAGCCCGTATTGTCGCGTCGCGCGATGCTGCTTGGTAATCTCTGACAATTGGTACACAGCAATAAACAGCATCCGTCTCCTCGACTCGCTTTCTTTCTGCATCCTTACTCATTAAGCGTCACCGCGCACTGTCACCTTCACCAACGCTTTCGTCATCGTCGTCGTCGTCGTCGTCGTCGTCGTCGTCGTCGTCGTCGTCACCACATCACGAGCACCATTACCACCATCACCGTCGCGGTTATCTTAGCAGTAACCGCGATTACTGATTGCCCACAATTAATCCTCGATTATCGGTCATAGGGTGTCGATCGATGGTCTTGTGTCCAAAAGAAGGCAGCAATCAGTCGGAATAAATATAGAGTCGATGGGCACACGGCCTACGCTCAATAGAATCGCCAAGGTTGGCTAAGATTGTAATATAAAAAAATAGTAGGTAAAGGTGGGAGCAATGCAGTGGGAATAAGTTTAGAAAATATAAAGGTGCAGGCAGGTAACAGTAAGAGGAAGAAGGATAATGAGTATACGAAGGGAAGGAGATAGGTGGCGAGCATTTAAACAGAGGTGGGGAACTGGCGCACGGATGCCGCAGGCGAGGCTGTCGCTGGATTTCGTCCTGCGTAGGCCAAATTCTGAGCAAAGTCTCGATCGTCGAGGCGATGCGAGGGTGGCGGCGCTGCGATCGCATCGAAACTTCGCATACTCCTGTCCCATCCGGAGGAGGGTTGTTGCCAACCACCATGATGCACCTCGTGACCACCTCCCTGCTTCTGACTGAGCAGTTTCTTTAGGCCAATTATGAGGGAGAGGACCAGCGCTATTTTGCTGATGATCAGTGCCTTGCCTGCCAGAAGGAAGAGGACGCCGATCGCGAGAGGAATCAATGCGGCCATTTTCATTCCGAGCCCCATCATCATCATTCCCATCATCTTCTTCGTCTTTCCACGACCTTCCTCAAGGCTCCTCCTGAGCTCGGCTGGACTCGTCTTCGGTAGTCTGATTTGCATGTTGAATCCGTTCAAAAGTCCTGCCAATCTCTCGAGAAGAATATCGTTAAGGATATCTTCCGGTGACGCGCTTCCTGCCCGTCCCGAGTCCGCGCGTTCACGCTCGGCCTCAAGATCGGCCTCTGCCAGGTTCACGGCTGAGGAATCAGTTGACCTCACAAGCTCCATGTTCTCGGCAATCGATAGGTTGTCGATGCGGCCCAGTCTCTCAAGAAACGTGATGGCTTTCTTCTTGAGACAGGTTGACAGTCCCACGTTGCGTTGTTGGCAATCTTCGTAAACGCGATACATGGCTCGGTAGCTTCTATCGAAGGCACTGCTGTCGTCCGTCGAGGATGAGCTCGAGGAGGCGCTGGTGGCGTCGCGCAGACACGTTCCCAGAATCAGCAGCAGAGCTGCCCACTTTTTTCCATTCGGATCCATGAAAACGTTTTCCGCAATACGTATCCCTCAATGATTTGCTTGGATTGTTTTGTTGGCGCACTCGTTCGCTCCTCTCGGTGCAGTCCTTGCAATTGTTCGAACGCTGAAGATATCAGCGAAGAATCGCGTTGACAATTTCTTGGAATGCCGAAGAACTCGTTGGAGTCTTGGAGAAAAGGTCGCGCACCAGCGGTTTCCTTTGTGAACTGGCGGCTAAGGATGTACTCGAGGCTGATATATACCAGGAAGGACAGCACTTTAGTGGCAAGGCCGTAAGGGGTAAGTAAACCTGCTCCCACGTACGGCCGACTTGATGGCCGAGGAACAGCGAGGAGCCGAGGAGCCGAGGAGCCGAGGAGCTGAGAACGGGATGCTTCGCGATCGCATCCGATTCGAGCGCGGGGATCTGACCTTCCTGACACACAGACCCACTCAGCGCGCGCTCTTCTCTATACGGCGGGAAAAAAACCTGCAAGGTAGTACGAGAAGCGCGCCGCGTCGTGCCTCTCGTGCCTCTCGTGCTTCTCGTGTCACCGATCCCACGCTCGCGGACCTTCCTCCTTCCCTTCTTCTTCCTCCTTGTATTCTTCCGAGCCTTTGGTGCTCTCTCAGAGTTTCTTCCATAAACCAGCCCTTGCGGTCTTATCTCTCTATCTATCTGTCTACATATTTATATACGTATGTACAATATGTTTCCCTCTCCCGTGCGACGGACAAGTAAGAAATTGGCAAAAAGGAACAGAAGGATGCGCTTTCATGGAATCTGGCAAGTGTGCAGTCGTCTACGTGGAAATTAACCTTTATTATTTCATGCGTTTGGAATCTACATATATTCTTGGATTCTGCGAGCAAAGTTCCATGTCTACTTTTCGCTCTGCCCACGAAATAGTTCGATTTCCGCCAAGAGTCCGTTCGGTCAAAACAATGGACGTTGCTACGTTCGAGTTCTCAGGTAAATTAAGTAGCACTCCGAGCCAGTAAACATCGTCACGAATTTAAAGCGCTGCTGTCTTGCGTATCATCGTACGTTCCGGTCTATGTGAAAACTGTACAGCTGGGAATTGTTGTTCGGTAAGAGAGCAAGCGTAGCTCACATGCCAATGGAATCGTTCCTTTGGTGTCGCTCGGCCCAGTGGCACACAAAGCAGCGAAAGAAGATGAGAAGATATGCCTGATGCGAGAACACTTAGAACTCGACGCTCACGATCGGCCGACCAACGATTCAGCCTTTTTCGACCTGCTTCTCTACTTTTCGCCAGCGTGCGATGGAATATCGCACGTGGACTCTTTCACCTTCTTCTTCTTCTTCTTCTTCTTCTTCTCATCCTCATCATCCAAACTCTCGAAGAGTCGCGGTCAACCTGAATCGCCTGTACTTTCTTTTCCATAGCTTTTTCATTTTTCCTCGTCAGCTCGGATTTCGAGAGTATAACGTAAGTAAAAGATGGAGATAGCGTCTCGATAACGATGCGCTTGCACTATTTGCGATCATCGGAAGGAGCGATAAGGAAATTACGACGGGCTCTTATTCGTCTTTCGTCCCAGCAATCTTGACATTGGTGTTTCAGGTACGCATGACGTTAAGACCATCACTATACGGGAACGTCTTCGGGAAATGGCCGACGAAGGATGCGAGTGGTCGAGACAAGAGGAAGGACGAGGTGCGATATGTCATATGTGCTACCTGATTTTTCAACATGTGCGCTGAACTTTATGCTCGATACAAAAAGCAGACATTGTCACGAAGCACAGTATTGTTAGTACTAGACACTAGAGTCATTGGTGTAGCGTGCGGTGGCGTTCAGGTTGGTTGTCTGCTGGCAGCTTCGAAAGATCTTTGCCATCCTCCGCCACTACCGCCGCCCCCATATCCGCCGCCGCCGCCGTAGCCGCCGCCGTGATGTTCGGCAGCCGTTGCGTATATCACTTCGTGGCCGCCCCCACCGCTCGAAGCCAACTTCTTCAGGCCGATTATCGCACTAAGCACCAGGGCAATTTTTGCGGTGAGGAGAGCCGTTCCGGCAAGGAAGGCTATCTTACCGAAAGCCAGCTGGACCATCATTCCTGAAAATTTGATTATCGCTCGATCGAGTCCATGCTGCTCACCTTCATTGAAATTTTATTAAACTCACCAGCCATCGCGAGTCCTCCGAGAAGCAGCATTCCGCCATATTTGTCCTTCTTCTTGCGTCCTGCAAAAGTTATGCCCATAAAGTTAATGGTACAGTGAAAAACTTTTCGAAAACTCTCTTTCCTCGACAGGAGGAGAAGTTGTGGCGGGGGGGGGGGGGGGGATAAGGAAGAGAACAACAGTACGGCGGATCCTTAGGAGATATGGAAAAACGGCCAAGTCCTCGCCGCGAGCGGACGATCCAATCCGAAGCGAATGAACGGGAAGGAGAAATGACTCTCGACTGGATGAAGAGATCGGAGGGCAGGACGGGGCTGCTCTGGGTGTCGATTTACCCTGAAATGCGTTTCCGGGAATGGTGAAACGAATATTCCTGGAGGCCAAGTACTCGTAGAACTTCCGATTCAGCTGGTCGTCAAGGCTTCTACTTGTAAGATTGGAGACCGTCGCATCTCGGGATTCGGTCTCGGATTGCAAGATGTCCTTGGAGATGGAGCTCGCTGCGGGATCGCGAGAGATCGTCAGGAAGTCGTTCAGCACGTAAACCGAATCATCCTTGATGGCCGAGTCGATGAAGTCGAGCGCCCGTCGCTTGAAACATTTGAAGACGTTCTTTTGCTCCGGACACCTCTCGAAGAGACGACTGTAATCCGGGCTGCTGGCAAAAGTCGCACCGAGCAGCGTCAGCATCCCCAGAATCTGGTTCGTTCTGGCCTTCATCAGGATTCACGATCGTCGACACTCTCACGGGATATTTCGAGAGCCAAACACGCCTCGCGATACTTAACGATACTCGCGCGCCTACTGATTCCGATGCGCTTATCTCGGCTGCGTCTTGTTCTCGGTTACGCTGTGGACGTTAACGTCGGCGTGGACGCAGACGCGGGCGTCTTGGGTTGCAACCAAAGAAACGACCAACCGACCAAACGACCCGTACGCCTCGAGGCTTAAATATATATAGAAGAAGCGCTACCTCCACCCATATCCTAACGCGATACGCAATCGCACCTGGTGCACGCGCTGTTTAACGCTCCGACAAAGGCTTCGCGGAGCAAGACAATGTCGTACAGCCACGGCGGAAAACATCCGTCTGACCCGCATGCCAAACGAGCCTCGAAGAAGCACGGAGAAGAGCCTAGACTTCCGGAAGAGCCACCGCACCACTCTATCCTCCTCTTCGTAGTCCCCGCCGACTACTCCTCTCCGTATCCGTATTCGAATCCGTAAGTGTTCGTCCGCATTAACTTTTATCGAGGACTGTGGCCGCTGTTAATGGGGAATTCCTCGGAGCGTGAATCGTGCTCACAGGGCTGGACTGCTGTGCACGCGCGGATTTTCGCGCGTATATGCTCATCTAGGTGACGTGGGCCAATTCTCTGGTCGATGCACGCTGGACGAGAGCCGCGGTACAGTTAGAGGAAGCACGCCGGAGAAGGCGGGGGCTTCGGAATTCTTATCGCGGACTCTCGTCAACTCCTCTGCCCATTACTAATCGCCGGAAGAATCGACAAAGATTCCTGAACGCGCGAGAGGAGTCTCTCCAAGAGAGACTCATAGACCCAGAGTCCAGCGACATGTTCGACAGAGTTCGAGTTCATCCGACACTATAGAGGGGAAGGAAGATTGACTCAAAGAGAGAGGCAGCAAGGGCTGCCAGCGTAGTTATATTAACTTTATTAAATATCATGTCCAGTTTCCCTCAATCCGTTCTCGACCATGCAAAACCCTTCCTCTCCCGTTCCGACTGGCTCGTGCCGCCGTTTCCTTCTCCGTGATAGACGTTCACAATTTCCCTGATGACATGCTGTTGCTGCTTATAAGGAGCAAAGTCAGCCGTGTGTATCTCGCGGTATGGCAAGTACACCGGACTCTCCTGGTCCGCCTGATACGCCGAAGAGCCACCATCAAATTGGTGACCGTGGCCATAGTCGAACCCATAGCCGTTGTATCCTTGGAGTGTCGGCCGTGACTGTCCTGGCGTCCCGCCGAAGAGAGAACTCCAGCCCAAGAGACCACTTACCAGGGCGGCTACTTTCGCCACGAGAAAAGCCTTTTTCGAGATAACGAGGAGCGCTCCAAAAAGCAGCGGGATCAGGGTCGCAAGGTTGAACTTGAAGCCCAGCAGGAAGGGCAAAAGTAGGCTCTTGACGAGCATGCGTCCTGCAAGAATGTGAGACGAAAGAATTATATGAAATCGTACCGATTCTCGGCGATTTTACGGTCGAGCGGACGAATGTGCTGTCGCCTGGCAGCGATTCGAGAAAGCCTCCGCGCGACATCCGGCTGAATCGGTTACAAACATCAAACTTCAGTTATCCAGGCTGTATGGTTCGTGTCCCGAATGTCTGACCGGCAGAGACTCACCAGTGCGACTCACCAGTTCCGAGTTCCCTCTCGCTGTAGGGATTCGTCGGTCTCTCGTCCAGCACGAACTCGAGGAGGCCGTCGCCGTTGAGCGTGGGGCCAGCCTGCATCACCAGACCCGGATAGACTCCGTCCAGTTGCCACTTGAGCTTCCTCTGTTCTATGAGCCGAGCCGCAGCCTGCACGACGTTTCCAAAGTTCTTTGGATCGTAGTCGAGGTCGAGAAGGTCGCGCGCCTGTTCGTTCGCCCGCTCGAGTCGTATCTCTCCAAAGTCAAGCTCGTCGTCCTCGTTTAGCTTTTGAAGGACTCTGAGAGCTCCACGGTTCGCGCACTCAATGGTCCCATGACTTCTATCGGCGAGGCACGAGTCCAGACTTTCCTGGAATCCATCTCCCACCGAGCGGGGCTCCTGCCTGATCTCTGCTCTCGTGATCTTTGCCGTCGGGTCCATTACAACGGCTACAGCATTCACCGTAAAACCTATCAGGAACCACCAACCTTCGACGCACAACCCTTTGAACTTATGTACGCGATGCATTTTAACTGAATTGTGCTAGTTTTTGCTCAGACGTAACGGCAGGTGTATCCTAGTGAGACTGAGGTTTCGCCCTGGGCCAGCAGCAGCCTATATAATAGCGACGTGCTCGGTGCTCTTCACACGCCATGGAACAGCGATCGGTTTCACTTTGAAAATCTAGCCGAGCAGCGAAAGTGCTCTTCCCTTCGTTTGTGTTTTGCTCACAGGCACACGCAGCCATACGCAGCATTGTTATCTCTGTACTTCCTTCGATACACCGGATGCACTCTTCGCGTGGACGAAAGCAAAGTTCCGCCGTAGCTCCTAATTCTTAAGCGAACGACCTGGAATCGCTCGAAAGGTCTCAGCAATCAGTACGAGCATCGCACGTTCCTCGCTCCTTTGATGTCTCGCTACCGGCATCTTATTTTTGTCTTACTTCCTCCCTTCATACGCATTTGTTGAAGCAGGGAAACAAAAGAACAAGAGGCCTGTACGGGACGACACAAGAGACGTTCACTCTTAATATCGTGTTTTCGTCATAGATCCTTTACAAGGCTTCTTTAACAGCCTTTATTGTAATAGAATATGAAAATAGGCGAAGACGATATTTATATAAAATTACTCTTTATTCATAAATAAGATAAATTACAAAAGATGTCCGATAGTTCGGTATAAATAATTGTTCACAGTAAACTTATTGCGATCATTGATGGGTGGGGAGAGAATCGCTCAACATTCAGAGTTCGTTCGGATATCGTTCAAGAGATCCCAGAATATTACGTCCAAATCGTCACAGTTAAGTTGTTAACGAGTCTTGTTTCATCGTCCTGGTTCTAATCCTTACGCAGTCCTTGTCTTAATGCTTTTCGTGATCGTCGTGGTCGTCGTGGTCGTCGTGGTCGTCGTGGTCGTCGGGGTCGTCGCAGTAGTGAGTCTCTTAATGGTCTGAAGAAGCGATGATACGTTTTATTCAGGCTGGTTTCAGCGTGTGCCCATATTAAAGTGATGAACCATCCGGGCACAGGACTGAATCTATAAAATGCACTTCCGGGATTATGAGATGGCGAGATGGCAGGAGACGATAACATTCAGCTTAGTTGGCGGGTTTGTACGCGTTGTAGGCCAAGTCAGAGCCAGAGGATCTCGCCCAGCCATGATGGTCGTGATGCTCCTCGTGGCCGTAGCTGTGTACCGGATGTGCGACGACGTCGTAGCTTTGACGTTTCGCGCCCAGAAGCTTCTGAAGGCCAATTATCAAACTAATGATCAAAGCGATCTTGCCAATTACGAGAGCCTTGAAAGCGATTAGGGCCAGGGCTCCGAGGGCGATGGGGATCAGAGCGGCTGCCTTCAGCTTGAGCAACAGGAGGATTGGCAGAAGAGACTTGACGATCTTCTTCTTCTTACCGCGAGCTGAAACCGATCGAAGCATTAGTGGCGATCGATAACTGGACGGATTCACGTCCTGTCGAATGTCAACCGCGAAAATGGTCATTCGAGCACAGGCATCCTGAGCGACGATGGACAGCTGAACTACCCGAGGTGAGATGCAATATTCTTTGAACAGGAATACGGAACAGAACTAACCTTCGTCGAAGGAGCGTGAGATTTCCTCGGGAACGGAGAGCTCGACGGTGTGCGTCGAGAGGAACTTGGCGGCACGTTCGACGAGGGCCTCGTCGACGGCAGCTTCCCTTGCTTCCGTTTCACTGGGCAGGGACGCCTCGATGTCGTTGAACGACCTCGCGGCATCGGCGCGGCTGAAACAAACGTTAGGGCCACTTAAGATCGATCAGCTCCTCGCTCTTTGACTTTATTCCACGAGCTCGATCATTCCTCCGATCTTCGAAGATCAACGACGAGGCTGCAAGGCACGGACACATTCGCGTACGATATCACTGCCTATCAGAGGCCACGTACTTTGATCACGTAGGCTCACGTAATTATGTCACGTATGTCACGTAAAGTCGCACACTAAGGTCCACTTTGGCAACTGGGCTTCCTTACCTGTCCTTCGCCTTGGACTCTTCTGTCTGGACGATCTTGAGGCCGTCAATGAGGGTGATGTCCGCCGAGCGAGCAGCGCGATCGAAGATCCGAAGAGCCTTGAGTTTCAGGCAGACAGCGACATCCTGTTCGGAGGCGCAGGAGCCATAGACCTCGAGAGCATCTCCGATAAGAGAAGAGGAAGACGAGGAGGATGATTCCTGGGGCGCCGGAGCCCCGAAGGTCGCCGCCGCAAAAAGCGCAAGAATCACTAAGCTCCGGATCATCGCGATATCTCCAATGCTGGTCCTCGACAGACGAACGATTGACTCGACCTACTCGTATCTACTCTTACTCTTCGTTCGCTGGAGGCGAGCTCACGTTTACTCTTACTCTTGATCTCTTGGTCCACTGCGACTTCGAGAGCGGAAGTAAGTTTCAAGCTTTTTTTTGCTCCTTGATCACCGACGCTCGTATCGACACTGCTCGAAAGAATCTCGATGCTGCCTTTTATCCTCGACGCGAAAGGGGCCCGCGTACGTTTTTGAAATTTTGATGGCCCCCACTCCGTACCGAGCTATTGGTTCGTCGCCGCGCGGCATTTGGTCGCTCCGTCCATCCGTCCATCCGTCCATCCGTCCATCCGTTCATCCATCGCTCCGTCCAGCAACCTAGCCACCTATGGACCTATGGACGGCCATCCAGCTCTCGAGTCGTTCGGTCATTCGACAATATAGGTGACAGCAAGCACTCGTGGACGCGCGGGTACGTGGGTGAAATCGCACGTGCGTTTGCGAAGACGCCCGAGAGAGCCAATCGATACTCAATGAGACTGGACGTCGAGATTCGGCAGGAGCTCAAGAAATGGCCCAAAGGATCGTGCCAGGAAGCCGTGTAGGAAGCCTCCCGGAATACATTCGAGTAGACGCATACGCGCGCAAGCCAGCCCACGCACCAACCTGTGCGACCGCTTCGCGCGTTACTTACGGACGCAGAGCTCCTCGCGCTCCTGCGACGTCTTGAACCCGTTTGACTTCAGCGACGGTTTGAAAGATTTCGGGATTTGTTCCTTTGTCGATTTCCATTGTCTCTTTGACGATCCTCGTCTGCAGTGAGCAGAAGTCAGCGCGATTGCGCCGCTGCGTATTAATTTATTCCGGAGAAACGTAGCGAGAAACGTTTAACGGTTTCCTTTGGAATGTGCAAGAGAGACCCACGGCCCGCGGCCCGCGGCCCTCGTGGAGTTGGGATCGCGCCAGAGCTCCGCCATCGAACACGGCCGCGCCTTCCGATGACCCCGAAGACCCCCACCCCATTGCCTAAGGTTCATCATCGTCTCCCTGAGTACCCAACACCCTCTCGAGCTGGGCGTAGTCGATAACAAGAAGCAAGCACCGACCAAAGGGTTATGCCCTGTGAGAGACAATGAAGAAAAGACAGTTGAGCGATTTGAGGATCGAGGCACTCGGAGATACAGCCTGATCTGAGGTATTGTCCTGGAGATCGTTGCCACTGCGACCCCCCCCCCCCCCTTCTCTTCGTAACGAAGTCACCGAATTGGCGACGCGTTTAATCATTTCCATAGAGACTTTCGATGGTTTTGGTGTCGCGTTTGCGTTTGCATTTGAATTTACGGGGCGCTGCTAATAGTTCGAGTACACTACTGTGGCCGAACGGGAAAGAACACTTTCGAACGCGCGCTGTTGCGGTGAGAGTGAACTTGCAGAAGATCGAGGTCAGGTCAAGGCCCTCGTAGAACGCAACCACTCTGGACACCTTTGGATACCACCTCGTCAGCCCCTGACATTCTTTCTGCAATTTCGTCTGCACAGTGCTCTGGCCGTCATTGCCTATGCATTACCCAGACTTAAATTGATTATTAAGTGACAACTGAGAGAAGGTGAGAATAGTGAGGGAGTCAGAGAGAGAGAGAGAGAGAGAGAGAGAGAGAGAGAGAGAGAGAGAGAGAGAGAGAGAGAGAGAGAGAGAGAGAGA
>JARQSV010000335.1:70037-87554 GCA_030142285.1 Calameuta idolon | reverse complement strand
GAGAGAGAGAGAGAGAGAGAGAGAGAGAGAGAGAGAGAGGGAGAGAGAGAGAGAGAGAGAGAGAGAGAGAGAGAGAGGGAGAGAGGGAGAGAGTCTCTCTTAATATCTCATCAGCATTCAAAATTCAAAGTAGGACTCGTGCTCGCCAGCAGGCAACCGCCAACAGGCAACCGACAACCGGCACATGTGCTCGAAGGAGCGCACCGTGCGAGTGCGGATCGACAGCTTTTTCTTCATCAAGGTAGAGAGTGTTATAGGCACACCTTGAAAAGAACGCTTGGTAAGGATGCTGACTGGTTGACTGGCTGACTGGCTGACTGGCTGGCTGCCTGGCTGCCTGGCTCAATGACCTGGTTTACTTCCACTGTAGTATCTTGGTGTGCGTGCGTCTCTCCTCACGGAGAGACACCGTGCGTAAGATGCGTGTGGTGCCTCTGTAATGCGTGTGACCCACCAACTCTTCGAGTATCTAGGTAAGAGCGCAGAGTATGTAGTAAGACAGTCTGACGGAAGGATTCAAGATAGGACTTAGATGTGTCGATAACTAACGTTGCGGCGCTTGCTCGCCTTGCGTTCGTATTCCGTATCATGATTGGTGTGTCATCGGGATTAAACAAACCAATAGGACGGGGACCAAATCAATAAACTAGGTTTAAATTTTTATAGTTTATGCTTGAGACTCTCGCACAGAACGCTGCCAATTAAATTCAGGGTTCTATTTCAAATTTCATTAATTTATTCAATATCTATACAAGTAGCATGTACATGCTACAAAATTATATCTAGGATTATACAGTGTGTTTATCGGTATATGCAATAAATACTGAAGATCATTGAGCTTTACGAAATGAGTCGAACTTCGTTGTTTCGATTCAAGTCGCAGGGACTATCGAAGGGACAAATGGAGGCAATGAGATGCAGTGACGTAGGAGTAGGAAACGAAGGCAGAGAGATAGGCGTAGATAGAGAGAAAAGGAGAGAATTAGAATTGGGGGGAGAGAGAGTGGGGGGGGGGGGGGGGAGCGAGAAAGGCCAGACGCGAGTCTGGGACGACAGGGTTCGGATTGACGAAAGACTAGGTTGCGAATGCGGCGCGAAGGGTAAGGAAGTCGCGATAGCCAGACACAATGGGCAGTCTTCTTGGCGATTGATCATTGCTGACGTTGACAATTGCGATTCCACTGGCTGCGAAGTCAGGCTATGTTCTAAAGAGAGGAAGGTTTGTAGGCGGAATAAGCGAGTTCCTGGCTGGATCTCGCCCAGCCGCTGGATCCATGGCCACCGGCTACTTGGACGACTTCGTGGCCGCCGCCATCTCCGCCGCCGGATACGAGTTTCTTTAAGCCAATTATGGATGCGAGGACCAGGGCCAGTTTGCTAACGATCAGCGCTTTACCGGCGAGGAGTGCAAGAGCACCAAGAGCCAAGGGCACGAGGGTTCCACCGATGAGCAACGGTATTGCCAGTAGACCACCCATCTTTTTCTTTTTCCGACCTGCAAACGGAACATGGACAAGATTAAACCCATCGAACCCACGAAACCCACGAAACCCACGAAACCCACGAGACTCGTTATCATTGTAATCGGTACAGGCTAACAGCCACGTAGGTCAATACCCCTCATATCAAATATCGAGTTATCATCTCCTTACCCTCCTCCGTGAGACTGCGCTGGAGCTCCTCGACATTCGGCAACTTCAGCTTGAGCGTGTGACTCTCGAAGAAGCCAATGATCCTCTCGATAATCATCGAGTTCAGAGCGTTTTCCTTATCCTCGAGGGCTCTAGGGAGACTAGACTCTATCTGTTTTTCGGTGATTGCCTCGTCGAGATTCTCCACGATTCCTCTGGCACTGCTCTTGTCCTTCTCCTTGTCCTTGTCCCTCAGGAGGGTGACCCCCTCAGCAATATTGAGCTGCAGGCTTCGCGACGCCCTGTCCATTGCGCTGAGAAGCTTCACCTTCAGGCAGGAACTCAGTTCCGAGGACGAGCACTCCTTGTAGAGCTGATAGACGGAACGGAGCTCGCCGAGGAGGCCGCTGCTCGTCGACCTGCCCAAGTCATCCTCGACGATGTTCTTGCCATCCGAATTGCCCGTCGAGTCGGCCGACCGCGCGGACACTAGTGCGACCAAGAGAGCAAGGCCAACCCAAGGCAAGGAGATCCCCGACATCATCGGCTTTGGCTCAGTGGAAACCACGTAACGCGGGTTCAGCTGCTTAACACCAGTTGCCGAATTCAATTGCGAAGGTGCAACTAGCTTACGGAGCGTCACGCCTTCGATGCAACAACGATATCGAAGGTGTTACGTGCGAGATGCGTTTCTGAGCGCACTAGAAAGACTGTATGTAACGGAAGCCCTGCCCTAGCTCTATATATCTGGTCAGGTGTACTCCGTACCTGGGGATATTCTCCCCTCCATCTGGACAATTTCATGCCAGCATCACCAGCAGTTTGTGTTTCAACAACAACAATCACTGAAGCGAAGCAAACTCGAGAGCTGGAGAGACCGACGGACAATCCAATTTAAGAGCAGACCAATCGAGGGAATGGAGAACGAGAGAATGAGACGAGACGAGATCAGAGCAGATCAGGAGAGCAGTGGACGATTAACGACGCAGGAGACGCAAGGAGAAACGCCAAGCCGCATGTCGAACAGCAGAGATGCGAGCAGCCAAATTTCATGTTTTATCGTCTATTGATATCTCGCTTATACATGCACACATGTACGTATACGTGTGTACAATTATACACGTAGAATAAAGGTATTACTCTACCGATGCTAAAAATGATATTGGGATGTGTTTAAAGGTAAGGATCAAAATGAGAGTGGTGAATAGCGATTTTAACGAGAGGTAGAATGTTTCATTGAAAAGGGACACAAAAGCAAAACTACAGTTCACGGACGCGTCCGCACTGTTCGGCGGTTGAACTAACTCTGGCTTATTTTCTTATATACAAAGTCGTACACACACACACAATCACTCGCATCTCTTTTTCATCCTTCCTTTTACTTCCATTATTTCCTTTTTTAAGGACTTTATCGTCGCCGGGCAACCCAAGCGACTCTTCCATACATATATCCTAATCCTTAAATGTAGGGCCTCAAGTACGCTCGCTTCGACACTCGCGCTACGCACACGCAGCACTTACTCAAGCGTTCCAAAGAAAAAGACTTTTGTCTCGATTCTACATACACATTTTCACTCGATCAACCTAGGATTGGTCGAAAGGCGCAGTTAATGTAGTTATAAATCCTCTCAGCAGTAACGCCAGCAGATTTGGCTCCCCAGGTCAACGGCCGATCCGCTCCGATCGAATCGTTAGTGTAAAGGGATGTCCGAAGACAAGGAGGGATCGACCCCAAGACATCTTGCACGGTATCCTCTTCCTATCTTCTCCGTGTAGATGCGCGCTAAGCGATGTCTGGTAGAGCACCGTACACGGAATACGCATCGAGAGATTGACTTGTCGGTCGAGCACGTGGCGAGGGGCTGGATACCCACCCGGCAGCCACGATGACGACGTAACTGGGTCAAACCAAGTGAAAACCGAAGGCGCATGTATGTAGGTAGTTAGGTGGTTAGGTAGGTAGGTAGGTAGGTAGCTAGGTAGGTAGGTTAGGTTGGCATGTAGGTGGATAGATGCCGGTAAACCGTCATGCATTGTATATGTAGTAGATGATATGGATATTACAAGACTAAAACCATATGGTTTTTAATCAGCTGCAGATAACGAGAGCTTGCGAGACGACTGCACACAGTTAAGAGGATCTCCGGTGCCGTGACAGCAGGTATATGGGACTCGAGTATCAAAAAAGATACGAGGAGTCCGAGCAGGACAAGTTTCTCGTGTCCCGACGCGGATCGCCTTTCCCACGTTTACATTCAAACGGAGTACGCGGCTGCGATGGATCATTGACACGTTAAAGGATGCAGCGTGGATTACGCCGATACACCAAGTATTACGGATGCGCTTGTTTCTCGATTTCCTGATGCGACCACGATCGCTTCATCGGACGGCTAGCACATCTTGCAAGGACCTGTCCAAATCTTCAGAATCTGCACTCCGAATTCGAGAGCCTCTAGGTTGCGTAACGGTAAACGATGATATCTATCTTCAACAGGTGGGCCAACATTTCTCAGTTGTAACGGCATTAAAAAATTATACGTACGGAGTACTTTTCCCACACTCCTCCTTCTTCTCTCGCCACATTTTTCGTCTTTCCTTTCGTCATTATTCCGCTCTCTACGGCAGAGACCAGACGTAGCGCATAGAAAATTGCTTGGATCGCTTATTCTCAAATAAATATTTAAAGAAAAGAGGACACAGCCACGCAAAGTCAAGAGTGAAAGATTCGCGACTGCACGTTCACACAGCCGAATGAATCTCATCGTCGTATTCGTATTTTTGAATTTTAATGTCACGCTCTGTTCAATTGTGAATGAGATCTTCGTGTTGTCCAGCTAAGAGAAAACGAGGATCCTGAAATATTGATTAAAGAGTAAAGAGTAGACACGTTCTCTTTGGGATGTGGCGCATGCGCCCTTCGTTTCTCTTTATTAAAAAAAATAACATATAAATATTAACAGTTAGAGAACGTAGGAAATAAATAATAAGGTCCCTAAAAGTATGTGGAGTATTGTGCGGCACTGGTGGTTCATCCCGACAGGGATTCTTCGGCTAGGAAAAGGATGAGGATCCTCGAACTAAAGATGAGTTGGCGGTCAGGACGGTCAGCGGCTGGCGCAGTCGACAGATGCAACTCGAAATGGACTTTCTTGCGCTGCTCGTTCTTTCATTTTAAAATGTTGACCTAAGAATTTCTCTGCGACTGGCACAGACATTGCTGTCCCCGGCGCAACTTGTTATCAGTATCATCGCGACTGCACCTCGCGTGACTGGAGTCTATCGTGCCGTGGTAGAAACGATCAAGAGACACGATAACTCGAGAGACGCGAGAAAAACTTTAGACTAAGAATACAGATTTGATAAAGCTTGGCAGAGGAAAGGGGTAATCAGCTGTCAGGCGTCAGATGTCAATAGCGTCGGGCGTCGTAGGTCTGGCGGGGACGTTGGGCGTCAAGGGTCATGGGTCACGAGTCACGAGTCACGAGTCGAAAAATGGCTAAGTGGAATGTAACGAGGGCCTAGAAGTTGGATGAGGAAACAGGAAGAAAAATATTAATGATTGTCAGAAGAGGACGGCGAAGGTTGATGAGCACGATAGGCGATATCATGGGCGTCCTGGGGAAGACTTCGAGCCCAGCCGTGACCGCTTCCTCCAGCTGCACCAGCTCCAGAAGAATATCCCACCCCGTAATCGGAGCCGATACCTCCTGAACCACCAGCGAATCCACCGTGACCGATGCCTTCGTCGTGACTTACGACGTGACTGCTACTGTGATGCGGATGGGACACCACCTCGTAGGTCACGTGTTTCTGTTGAGATCCAAGAAGCTTCTTCAGTCCAATTATCGCGGAAATGAGGAGGGCTATCTTGCCGACCAGAAGGGCCTTGCCAGCGATGAACGCAATGGCGCCCAAGGCCAGAGGCAGAAGGGCTGCTGCCTTCAGTGCAACGGCTAGTAGAATTGGTCCCAAGATCTTGGCTGCCTTCTCTATAGAAACGAGAAAAAAAAGATAAAAAACCGGTGTTATTGCTGTGCGAGGCCAATTAGATGGGACGTATGAGAGAGCAGAAGAGAGGTCTCGAACTTGAATGGAGGCTAAGGTCAAGCAGCAGATGGACGAGGATGGCGTTAATGTTGACGGCAGTGGCAAGGAGGCAGTGAGCAGGGAGACGAGGCGGAGGAAAGGTAGATACTCGTTCAACAGGATAGAAAGTATGTCAAAAATCCCGCGTGTGTCGAGTTTCTCCCTCCTCTCATCGGCGTATACAAAGGGGAAGCGGAACCAGTTCCTCAGTGGGTCAACGTCTTCTACGTGTGAGAGAGAACCTACCTCACGATACACCAAAGCACTTCCTCCTCCTCATCCTCTTTTTCTCCTCTCCACATGCCTCTCCTTGCTACCAGCCCACGTCCCATGCACCTTAGGATCATCGTCGATGCTCGTACTTACTCTTTTTGCCACGTCCTTCGACGACGCTGTCGGTCAGGTCCTCGAGACTGCGTCCAGTAGACTCGATCGCACCGAGAATGTCGGTGCCCTTAAGGTCCACTTTGATGGTGTGAGTCCTTAGGAATCTGCCGATTCGATCGAAGATGAGAGCGTCGACGTCGGTAGTCGGATCGGTAGCGTCGAGGGACCTGCAACAGGAGAAAAGTCACGCGAGTGTCATCGAGAGATTCGAGCGACGACCTTAATCTTAATCCAAGCGGCCCCATTCGGGCTCTCTGACCTGGGTGCACCCTCCTCCGTCTTCGAGGATGTCCTGACTACGGTGATGCCCTCGCTCAACGCGATGTCTTCTTTGTCGGCAAGCATCTTGTCGACGAATGCAAAGAGCTTGTACTTGATGCATCCAATGGACTCCTTCTTAAGGCAGTCGGAATAGATGCTGGCCATCAGGTCGTTCTCGCTGGCGGTCTTTCCGGTGGCGGGCAACGCCACCGAGGTGGCGATCGCCCACAGGCAGATCGGTAAGAGGAACTTGTACATTCTGACTCCTGGAGGAACTCTTGTCGCGACGTCTTCCTCGGGGAAGAAGAATGAGAGGGATTGCGCTCCCGGGAGAACGGATCGCGTCCGGAAGGAGGCGAAGCACACGAGATTCGCACTGGTGCGACACACTCGATCGACTTCGATGAGGAACCTCAAACTGAGCAGAGTTGTATTCCTGGACGCCTGACGTAGTCGTCGTGTGCTCGATGCGTGCGTGCGACACGAGATTCGAGGTGACTTGCGTGATGTGCTGTGTTGCATCTAAAAGACGTTGCTTTGCTTTTATACCGAGCTCGGGGGTTCGGGTTTGGCTTCGGGTTCGGGTTCGGGTTCGGGTTGGGATACGTCGAGTTCGCTCTAGCCTCGTTGCCCCTCTACGCTCGACCAGCGACTGTTTCGCCCCACCTTTCGTATTTTGGCAAGATAAAAAAAACTGAGCATCGCGCATCGCGTGGAAAAAAACTGATGCCATGCCGCGCGAGCACAACTCTTGGTCGCCATCAGGCAACGTAGACCTACTTTAGCCTACCTCTGTTCCCCACACGAGGGTTCGCACGGCCACTCTCTCCACCTATCCCTCTCTTTCTCTCTTTCTCTCTCTGCTCTCCCACTACCCCTTTCTACCTCCTTTCCGTTATTTCTTCCTCCCTTGGATTCTGCCCTCCGGCTCATTCCGCGAGTTCTCTCGGTTGCGTCTTTTACACGCCGAGATCCTATATAAGTCGTTGGATTATTCTTGTCCTTTAGTAAAAGATTAGTGTCTTTCGGGACTTTAGGCATTTAGAGAGATTCGGCTCATGCACGCTGCGGGTTGGTCGATTATCCAATTCGACTTGACTCGAGCGATGCGACGCGGTTGCAGTTGCACGTTGCTTCAAGCTTACGAGCAAGAAAGATCTTCCTCGAGATTGGCGCGACTGTCGCGACTAAAACTGGAAAATTTCCAAATTCTTTTTCATCTACTGTCCAAGCTAATGACGCCGAACCGCAGCGCAATTGATAGCTCGTAATTGGCCGCTGGTGTCATCTCGCACGCTCATTTCGAAATCCATCGAGCAGTGATGGACGATCCTACGCCACTACGGGAACTCGAGCCACTTACCTATTTTAAAGTAGGTCGCGAGAGAACATCACGCGCACGCTCTCGACTACAATTCAACATCTTAAGGGGGTACACCACATCCTGAGAACCAAGAGAATCACGAGAGCAGCAGAAAAGAAAGAAAATCACGAAAAATCACTGAGCCCTTCGCGAACGTAGAGGTTTCGCGCGGGCACGCGTAGTTGCGTCATAATCGACATGCGCAAAGCATCCGCGTTACACGCGGATTCCATGTATGCGCATGCGTTGTGCGCTTATGGTCATGATAGTGACAGCGGTTAGCGGCGAGCAGATAAGATGCGGTAAAGGGAACCGAGGAGAGGACGCGTATGGGAAATTCAAAATACTCGAGAAAGTTCTCTCTCGTCTCTCTCCTCTCTGATTCTTTTGACCAGGGAAAAGGAAGAGGGATGCGAGGGAAACTTCCGGAGCGCTCGCTGGGAAAGTCGGGGAAGGGATTCGATCGAAAGTCTACGAGGTCGACGCAACCGGATTCCGGCCGATCCATGCGAGTCCTCGCGCTGTTGGTAGAGGACAGAAGAGGAGCGCAGTGGCTCGGCGCAAGCCACTCGACGCTGTCGAGGCGCTGATCGGCTGCAGGAGCTCGGACGCCGACGTCGAAAGTCAGCCGAGTCAAAAATGAGAAAAATGATAATACAAGGTGAAATAGCAAAGAACCTGACGCCAACCACAAAGCCGCGTCTCCTCGGCGCGTCTGTTACGCTCACCGCAAACGAAAGTCTCCTCTTCCTTTCAAAGTAATTTCATGTTTTTTCTTGAGCTGTTCTTCGTTCTCATCTCTTTTTTATTGAGTCCCGTTTCTCGCCGCGTTACACGTTAGATATTATACGTATATACAACATGTATTACTACACCATCCGAAGAGGTGCTCGTACCGGGAGGCGTAACGCTTCGTTTTTTTTCGTTCGAAGAAAAACGGACTCCGCTCCACGTCCTACGATCGTGATTCGGGATTAGGAGACACCGATCATGCGGAATGCCTTTACAGGAAACACCAGGAATATGGGTTGCTTCTTCTCGCTTCTCGCTGAACAGCCGGAATCGCAGCAGCATCGGAAGGAGAATCTCCTGTGCGTGTCGAATCGGCGAACGAACGAGGAAATAAGTAAATTTATGCTCAGTTCTCATTTTAGGGCGCTAAAGTAGACTTTATTCCAAGGTCAAGATAAATCGATCTGGGACAGTTTTGCGACTAGTGTAGTAGCGGGTGTACTCGCGTTCGATGGGAACCGTTCCCAGGTCATATCTTGTACGCGTCGGGTAAATAAGAAATAACGATGCGGATATAAATATGAATAAATATTTCATTGGTCGCTCTCATTCACCAGGTCAGCCAAAAGTCGCAATACGTTCAAAGTGGCTGTCCGAGTGACTCGATCAGTCGGAGGAGAATATGCAGAAGTGTGCAAGTGCGGCCGAAGGGCGATCATGGTTCAATGCCAAACCATGGCGTTCGGCTGGACTTTGAAAATTCAGATTAGTGCTGATATCCCGAGTATGCTTGGCTCTGGGCCGAGTAAGATCCGTGAGAGTCCGCCTCCCACGCAGGAGATCCGGAACTAGCCCAGCCTCCGGAACTGGATCCACCTACGTTCCAGCCGCCGCCGCCGCCGCCGCCACCTGCTCCGGACGACCATCCTCCGTTGTACGGAGTGACGTCGTGACCGCTTCCGCCTGAGCTCCAGAGCGATTTCAGGCCTAAGAAGGCGGATATAGCGATTGACACCAAAGATGCGAGGATGGCTTTCTTCGCGAGAAGAGCAATGCCGAAGTAGGCCAGAGTTGCCAGTGCTCCAATCTTGACCTTGGCAGCGATGAGCAGTGGCAGGATCGACTTCAGGAGTTTCTTCTTCCCACGACCTGCAATCGTCAGGGCGCGTTAGGGCGCGTTAGGGCGCGTTAGGGCGCGTTAGCCCACGATCGAATCTTTCCCAATCTTTTCACGTCCGTCTTTCTCTGGCTTACCTTCAACGACCTCGTCGGCAGCCTGACGCACCTCTTGGGGCATCGAGTCGGCGAGAGCGCGTGCCGAATGGCCAAGGGAGTCGATCGCCGGCCCGAAGTTGATCTGTAACCAACAAGAAAATTAGTGAAACCGTCAAGTCCCTGATCTTCGAGCTCGAGTCTCAAGTAGCTCGACTCAAGTTCCGAGTCAAATTTCCGTTTACCCGAAGACTCCGTCCCACGAGGAAGTCGCTGGTTTTCTCGCCGACAAAGTTTTCAAGAGCACTTTGACGATCCGCAACGCTCGACGCGGCCTCAATCTCTTGATCGTAGAGTACTTCCTTGGCAGACTTGGCAGAGCGAGAGCTGTCAGTGTCAATGGCCGACCTGACGAGAGTAACACCTCGCGCAATCTCGAGGCTTTCCTTGCCGAAGAACTCCTTGGCCATTCGGTAGAGGCTCCTCTGGACACAGGAGATGCTATCCTGAGCTAGGCAACTGTCGATGCTCTGCCTCGAGCTCAAGGTCGAGGCCGAGGCCGGGGCCGAGGCCAAGGCCAAGGCCAAGGCCACTGCCGCCACTAGCAGCGAAACGATCTGTAGCACCTTCATTCTCCCGAACGAGTATCTCTGTCTGCTGGCTTCACGCGCACGCGACACCGAGAGAAAATGGAAAAAACCGAAGATTAAGCGAGAGTGAGAGGAAGCTCCTGCACTCGCTCTTTGAAAGCTTGCCTTCGGATCGTAGTGAAATTTCGTGTGGTCCATCGGACAGGCTCTTTAGCTTATATTCGGCGAGCCCCCTCCCGTCTCCTATCTCCCCACTTTTTTTTACTATTTGCCGTGCGTGTCACGGCCGTTTAAACGCACGTCCGAAAGTATTCACCAATCGCGGAGATCGCGAAGCCTCGCGACACCGCCTATCGATACGCCAACTCGCGCATCGTCATCGCGAGTCTCTTTCCCTGGCTTCCTCTGTACTTCCTCCTCTCTTCTTCCGGTTCGGCCATGCGACTTTGGCATCTCCGAACTTTCTCGGGGATATCCTAGACGCGACCGCCTGGAGGAAGCTGTGACGCTCACGTGCCAGTGATAAAAAAAAGGAAAAAGAAGAAAGCAAAGTCCTCGTCGAGACGCAGAGACGAAGGGTCGCGCGAACGCCCTTCCGAACCGGTGAAATCGCACAAGTATCCGGGAAGCGAAGTTCGTTGCGCCACTTGACGCGCAGTAAGACAGCACTTGCTGCGCCACTTTCTATTCTGACCCAAGCGATTCTTAAGCCGATTCAATGCCGATGCCATTTCCATTTCATTTCGCTATCGTTTAACAAGGCCCAGTTATTGACCCGTAATTATTCGGCTACGTCTGCAGTTCTCTAAGGACCCCTGCGCAGTTCTCTGCGCGCAGAAATACCTCTACCTAGGAACGCATCGATATGGCATTTTTCATCATCGTTGCTGCAATCGTTCAAAGTTGGGAGGTACGATTTGCGACAGGAGGATGTGAAAATGCGTAGCAAAGCGACTGATGCCAGCTGCCATCCGTCGAGATAGATGGGTGTGGCCCGGCAAGGGGCCCGGCAAGGGGCCACACCGACAGCAGGCACACGCGGCATTATTTCCTCGAAGCCTCGGGCAGTGTACTTCGTCTTTTCGTCTTGCCTGCGTTCTCCGTGTTGCCTCGACGAAACTAGGATTAGCATTGGGACCTACATCGACATCTCGCGCGGGCCACTGACACGCATATGACCTGAAAATCAACGTGGCGGACAATTTGAATTTCAAATTTCTTTCCCGGACCGTAATAACTTTGGAATGTAACGGAGCTTCCTTCTTCTTTTTCTTATTTTTTTTTCTTTTATTTCTCCTTCTCCTGCTGCTGTCTCTCTCCTCGATCCTTCGCATACATATATCCCTTTTGTATCTCGAGTAGAGTGAGGACTCGGCGCTCTTCCGATGCTTTTGAGCTTCCAGGATCCCAGTATCACGCTCGATCTTACGGAAACGCAACAGAGTAATGGGCAAAAGGGGCGATTCGAAACAGTTTTTAATTTTTAATATCTAATACTGGATTTCGTATTTTTGGAAAATCTTTTGCTGTTAATAAGTCAAAAAGAATTATGTATGTCAGGTAAGCAACGGAAGGATATCGTCGTCTGTTGCGTTTGACGTGCAACCCCTTGCGTGTTATAACACTTGAAAAGGAAAAAAAAGGAATCGTTTGCCTACGCGTTGCCTGTCACAATAATGTTGATGATAGTGGGACGGATGGTCTCCGCAGTTTCGCAGAGGCAATGACAATGGCAATGGCAATGGCAATGGCAATGGCAATCGCAATGGCAATGACAATGGTAGTGGCAGTGGCAGTGGCAGCGTGGCAATAGAGTAGAGGCGAATGTGTGCCACTGGGTCTCGCGGTCTCACAATCGTGGCTCGGCAGTGGGATCGGAAAGTCCCCCTCCCTGCGGCCTGTTACGCGCTTACACTCAGCCTCCCCCCTCGCTCCTTTTCTTTCTCACGAGTCCCCCCGCCACTGGCACCATCTGACTCTCCTCTAGTCTCAACGGCCGCGACTCTTGCCGCCTCTCAGGCCACTCACCTTCTTCTCTTCCACTTACAATTAGAGATCGTGCGATCGGCTCAGCCTGTTATTCTTCGTTTTACAAAATAATCTATCGATACTGGCCGTGCGTGAAAGGGTAGCCTCGAGATCTGGGCTCGAATGTTAAATGTTTAGTAGGATATAATTTCTCGACTCTTCCTAAAGCTATATTGTTATCAATTGACTCTCAAATACGTGAAAATGTCCAAAATATATTGTTTATCTAAATTTCTCTTGAACTATAACGATAGTAACGATTAAGGAAGAAATGTAAATGAAGCAGGTATAGATCATACGAAGTGGGTTCTTCATTTTCTTGACTTTATAGCGTTGCGGTTCACTCGTGTCAGGGATCAGCCGAATGAAATTAATATATATCAATACAATTTTATAATTTATCTATATTTATTATCGTTTATATAAATATTGTAAAATACACAATATACGTACATAGACATAAATAACAAAAGGTGAAGGTGGGTTCCTGTGGGATGCGAGGGTAGCTGATAATGGTGATTCGATAAATGCTTTTTACTGAGTAAGGATCGCTTGGGATAATAAAGGACGACGCCGAAATGTAAGTAAAACACGACGACGAGAGGTATATTGGGGAGGGAGGGGAGGTAGCTGTCAGATTGCAAAAACAAGGTGGAAGTTTCCCAGCGGGCGGATCGTATCCTCGTTGGATGGATGAGACAGACCGGTGCGCGTGAATATCGAAGAGGACCTGCCTCGAGATTCACAAGCGATTCACAACGAGCGAACGTTCATCCATTCATGCATTATCACGGTCACGGTCATGTGGATGGTCACCCTCACTGATATTCCGCGTCCCACCGTGCCCAATCCCATATTCCACTTCGTCACTGTTTGAGTCGCGGTCACACTGTCACTCCTAAAGTCATCATCACACTCACAAACATAATTGTAGTTGTGACGCCTGTACCGAAGTCATTGTCATTGCTATCGTCACTGTCGTTGTCGTCGTTATCATCACCGTCAGCGTCACTGTCACTGTCACTGTCACTGTCACACTATCACTATCACGGTCATCGTCATCGTACCGCCTCAAGGCATTATTAATCACACTGCCCTCTTGACAATGTCACTCTGTCACGCATTTCTCTGGTCGCTCGTAGGTTGCGGCTCGTTGCTCGTTGCTCGTTGCTCTTTAGCTCATCGTGACTTGCGAAGGTGCGGGGTCGTCGCGCGATCACGAGGTCCTTGTTGCGTAAAGTTCCGCATATCCCCGGTAGGGCAAGTTAAGGTCATCCGCGGAAAAGGTATCCGACGAGGCGCTTCTCTTACGGTGATGATGCCCAACTTCTTGAGCGTACACGACGTGGTGGCCGCCTCCGTCGTCGTGCCCGCCCGCGAGTTTCTTTGCTGCCACGATGAGAGATAGCATGAGGGCCAGAGCGGAAACCATAAGGGCCTTCATGGCCAGTAGACCCAGGGCGCCGAATCCGAGGGCCGACATCATCTTACCTATAGCAGAGGATTCGGACGAATGTTAAATGAAAAATAATTTCTCAATTTCTTAATGGCGTTTAAGTGACTCGTGTTTCCGGATCGTGACGATGCACGCGTAACTAGATGAATTTCATTGGATTATCGCTTACCCATCATCAGAGCCATCAGCAGCATGCCGCCATCGCCTTTCTTACCGCCGCCTAGACCTCCGCCGCCGCCACCTTTGCGCCCTAAAACAGAAAAACGTGCAACGTGTGACGGAACAATGAAAAACCGAGCTAGAGGCCAAGAAAATCGGGCTAACTGCTGCCTGAGATCTTTCGAATTGACCAACCTTGTCCAGCGGACGGTAAGCTCTCCTTAAGGGCTAATTCGAGGTTATCCGGCAGGAGACTTGGGAGCTTGACCCGCAGCTCCCGATCCTCGAGGAACTCAAAGAGCTGACCCATCGGCCCATCCTGGCCGGTCTTGATCCGCCTGCCCGATCGAGCGCTTCCGCCGTTCGCGGAACGTTCGGCGGCTTCCGGCGTCTCGACCAGAGTCACTCCGTTCGATAGCTCGAGACTCGGCAAGCTCCCAGACTTATCGAGCAGCTGCTGAACGACTCTCCGAACAATCCTGACTCCGTGGCACGAGACCGAAGAATTTCGTGGGTCCTCGGCGGAACAGGAACTTCCTAGTCCAGCCCAGAGTGGAGCACTGCTATGCTCGCTCCACGAAGAGGTCGCCGAAACAGACAAGGAGAGCAGCATCAAGGCGATCCCGATTAAACTTCCCGACCCTCCCGGCCCTATAAAAATCAGACGCCTACGCGCCATCTTGCTGCTCCGACGCGATATTCCCAATCTCATTTCTTTTATTTGTTGGCAGTTTTTCTCTGTTGCGGATTTGCCTTACGAATCAACCAGACGCCGATCCGAGCGAGAGACGATCAAAGCTGGCGAACTTACGTTACGGATGAGATTCAAAGTAAAGTGGCGCCGCGACAGAAAGGTAGGACCGATCGAAGGACCGTACTTGCGAGACCTACGGCGGAAGTCTGAATGTTGAGCGAACTGGCAGCAGATTCCATTTATATACGTCATCCTTGGAGATTGTACCACGAAAAAAGCAACGCCCGAGTCTACGTACTCTCTAGAGTCCTGGTGCTCCGGACTAAGCGCGCCGAATGTTTTTCGTTTGATCGGACTTTATTCGTTCAATTTTTATTTTGAAGGTTTTAGAGCGTTACGAACCTCCATTATGATAGGAGGCCAGTGTCATGCTAGACTCTTTCGGACGGTCAGACTATTGTCATCCAGTCCTCTCCCTTTGGCGTTATATTTTTCACGGCCAACGGACTCTAGTCCACTCGGCTACGCCGTACTAGAAACTACGTTCTTCTGCGTCCGTTTTACTGGAGCGCAGCCGCGGTGAACGTCTCTTCACTCTGCCGATTCGGATTAATCGTTCCGCCTCGGGAGTTGATCCTTCCCCCCACCCCTCCCCTCCCTTCTACTTCTTCGCACTCCACTTATCCATTTCTCGAATCCCAGTCATTCACTCTCTGCCGACATCACTCTCACCGCCCATCCACTCGTGAGATGCGCTCTCGAATTTCTTAATCCGCAGGCCAGCCTATTATTCATCCTTTCGGTACGTACGCGACAGTGGATGTATTTACACACATTGCGCGACGTCGCGAATTGACGGATCGCCTGATACGTGCGGAACATATCGCTGCTTCTAGCCCATCAGGAAGCATCGTGTCTCTGCCACTGGACCAGCTGGTTGAATTAGTTTTGGCATGTTGTTCCGAGATCGGAGGACCTTCGAGCCAATCGTGCCGATCGCTCCTATCGAACTTGAAGTATCTCGACGTGAGAAAATTGTGACGGGGCACGAGGCTTCGGAGGAGACAGAGGTGCCTTAACAGAATCTAGTTCATCTCCGCATGCCTTTCTCTTCTGTTCTACTTGGCTCGGCATATCGAAGGTACATATGTTCCGCACTCTTTCTCTCTCTCTCTCTCTCTCCCTCTCTCCCCTCCCTCCCTCCCACCCTCCAATACAAACTTCCCGGAGAACTCTCGGAGGCCACAATCGCACGCATCCCACTCCAGCGAACAACAGACCAACGTATCAGCTCTCGCCAGATATCGAACGATATAAGAGAGTAGAACGGGAGGATAGGAATAGATACTGGACGAATAACGACAATAAGAGAGCACGTTTGCAAGGGGAAATCGAAAGTTCTTTCTCTTGGAAGCTGACCACGGGAATGAGCTCACAAAATGAACGATGCCCTCCCAGCAGTCGCTTATGGCAATCGAAATGAAACGGAAGCGGATTTTATTGCAACGATATATGTATGTAGTTGATCGGCCGTGCAGAGAAAGCGCAGGAAGCGATCGAGTCACGGAAGAATCTTCGCAGATGAGAAACATTCGGAATTCGTCTCTACTCCCGGGGAGCAGGGCTGCACGATCAACTCGTAGTATCTCCCTGATGGACATTGCCAAAGGAAGCTGCTTACACGTAAGACGCCAGCTGACCCCTTAACAGTACACTTTAGAGAAAGGAAGCGTATCGGCCATTGAGATAACGGAGCTCCATTTTGCGCCTACCGATGAAAGGATCACGATGGGACGGTCCTGGGGTAGCAAACCCCTCGCCGGTCAGCAGCCTCTTCTTGGTGGCGATCGCACGCGGAAGATATCGCCGTCGCCACTCCGCGTACTTCGAACCTACCGGCCGACGATCCAAGCGGCTGGACGGCCGACTCGCGGACTGTGCTATCTTCCCGGAATCCTCTTGAGTCTCGTGTTCCGCAGCACGTTGAGGCACAGCGGCGTGATCATGATGATGCGGATACTCCTCATCGTGCCCATTGACCTTGGCCTTCTGTTCCAGGAGCCAAAGGTTCCGTACGCCCACGAAAACTGATATCAGGAGGCTGAGGTTTGACGAAAGGAAGCTCAGCGTAGCCAGCAGCAGGAGCTTCGAGAAGACAATCGGCAGAAAGGCCAGAATTTTCATGCCCAAGCTGGCAAGAATGGGCACTAGAAGAAGGTTCCCGAGCGTTGAGCTTCCTAAAAGGTGCGTTTCCAATCTATTTTAGTACAGGTACGGTAATTAACGAGCACAGATCGAGTCACATGGACCATTGCCACAGAACGTGAAAAACTTACGTTGGTTACCTGTTTCCGACGCAGCTGTTATTCTACGATGAGAATTCGACTTGTGTGCCGACGCGCTCGGCACGATGCCCGTTAAGAGCATCGTTATCAGCAGAGAGACTTTCATCAGCGAGATCCGCGACTTTGGTTCCAGTTCCGGTCTCATGTTGTTCCTAGCCGATAACTGCGACTGCTCTGGTCGCGTCTCTTGTCTCTCTATCTTGCTATATCGATGTTCGACATTCGACATTCGACATTCGAGATTCCCGGCACAGCAGTCGTACGATCAGACTGCCAGAGCAGACTTGTCTCTTTGGAACGACAAGAACTCTACTTTTTATAGTTTCGTCCTCGAATGGACTAATTGGTTTTCCGTATTCTAGCGTAACAAGTTGGGATAAATGCGGGTTATCCAGCCTTTCTGTGTAACCAGCCAGAATCTTTATTCCTGGGGGATAGTCGACTCGCTGCTGGCGCGACAAAGCCGTCGTCGGCAATCGCCGTTAACGAGATACCCTCGACCGTGACAGGTCGGGCACCACGCGCCACGTTCGCCAAATAACATTGACGCAGAGTCACGGTGGAATTCCATTG
>JARQSV010000335.1:21992-69937 GCA_030142285.1 Calameuta idolon | reverse complement strand
TCGACCGTGACAGGTCGGGCACCACGCGCCACGTTCGCCAAATAACATTGACGCAGAGTCACGGTGGAATTCCATTGATAGTTCGCATTTCAGCATTGGCATTCAGCGTATACGTATACACGTATTTGTTTTATCGTGCCACAGCCCAGAATCTCGCTACTCGATAGCCGAAAGTGATCCAGCAGTATCCAGCAATATCAGGAGCTCGAACATATTCCAAGTGACGTAACGGCATCAAATGGGTATTATTCACAGGTTCCAGCAAAATTGTAAAACAAAAAATAATAATGAAGTAAATGATTCTTTTGAGCGTGCACCTTCCAAGTGCACCGCTACAAGTTTACCCAATCATAGAGAATTGTCAAATTTCAATTTAGCAAATTTTTCTTTCTTATTTGCGTATCATCCCTATCTCTGTGAATATCTTGGCATATAGGCTAACGAACGTGTACACCCTGTACATGCTTTTGGTTGGCAAATAAATATTTATTTTTGTAAAAATATAGCATTTACATTTCGCCATGGTTAGCAATGAAATAAAATAAATTATCGATAACGATGACGAAAATGGAAGTAATAATTAAGGCTTTGATGAGGTTGTGGTAGTGGTGGAGATGGTGGTGGTGGTGGTGGTGGTGATAGTCGTGAGATTCGTAAGCTCGTTCCTGAAGGAAAATTTGGATGCTCTGATTTCTTTGTAAAAAGAAAACGTGGCTAGTACGTTCTTCGATTCCTCTCAGTCTCTGTCCTCTTCTGTCGCGTCACGTCTAGTCGCACTTGCGCTTGCCCTTGTGCTCCTCGTGCACTAACGGTCATTCATAGTCGCGAGTTCGTTGCCAAGAGAAACGAGTCTAGTAAAATTTATAAACAAATGCGCGTCTCGTCTGTTTCGTACGTTTCGTCGATCCCGTCAGAATGATTCCGCTCCATCTCACCTGCATAAAACGGGGCATGAGGAACGAAGAAATCGTCTGTCGCGTGCATATACCACAATCAATATAGTACTTTAAAAGTAACGGCAAGAAAGAAAATGCAGTGTTTCCTAGTTTCCTAATTTGCGGATAAAAGTCAGCTGATCAAGTGGACAGTCACTATTAAGAGGAAGATCGAGATTGACAGAGGGTTACGATTGGAGGCATCCGATGGTAAAGAAGCAAAGATTATGAGGACGATGTAGATGACTGAGATAATAAGGACGATAAGAAGCTGGAGGACGAGAGATTATCGCAAGATCCGCTTCAGTTGGGAGGCAGGTGTGCGGAATAGGCGAGGTTGTGAGCGAGGTCATGCTGATTGGCCGATGGTTCGACCTGCAAGTTTGCAGGTACCGAAGAGGAAGCGTGGAAGCTTCTGGCCCATCCGCTGGAGTAGCTATCTCCATGGCCACCATGTTCCGCGCTGTATGCGTGACTCGAGGTGTGATGAGGATGACTCACGACCTCGTATGTCACGTGCTTCTGCTGGGAGAAGAGCTTCTTCAGGCCGATTATTCCAGCAAGAAGGAGAGCAATCTTCGACAGTAGTAGAGCCTTGCCGACTAGGAGTGCAAGTCCCTTGAAGGCCAGACCACCGATCAGTCCGATCTTGAGAACTGCGGCGGCGATTAGTGGTCCCATGCTGTTCTTCTTTCCGCGACCTGAAAGGATGATTGAATTTCAATAGGAGCAAAAGTCCATCGGAAGATGGAGTTCCGACAGGTGCAAGATCAAGACGAACTAGAGGGTAGGTTAGCAGCCCTGTTTAAGATCTCTGGTGAACTTACCGTCTTGCGCTGCGTCGTCGGCTGTCGCTGCTCTCGCACCATCATTCTTTGTTTTCTCAATGGAGACCCCGAGATTCAAGGCACCACTCTCATCCTCGGAAGCTGAGACGACGACGTCGTCATCCGGGAAGACCCTCCACTTGATGTTCCTGGACTTGACGAAGGCGTAGAGTTTACTCGCCACTAGGTCAAACGCCTCGGTGTCATCGTCCTTGCTGCGACCCGCGCCGAACCCAAAGGATGCCGCCTTCGGTCCATTGGCACTCGTAGCGACATTCTCGTTGATCGACTGCTCGGTCTTCTGGCTGATCTCGATGTCGTCCGTCAGCTCGATGGAGGCCTTCTTCAAGAGCTTGTTCATGTAGGTCACGAGTTTGAGCATGACGCAGCTGCTGACGTCGTTCTGCGAGCACTTGGTATTTAACTTGCGCAGGAGCTCCTCTTCGTACTTGGCACGATCGCTCAAGGTCACTGACTGTAGCTGCTGCAGTGGATGCTGAAGACTCGAGGGAGTCTTTTCCAGCGTCTCGTGTTTCTCATGTTTCTCAAGGGGACTTGCTTCAGCGACGGAGAAGAGGAGCGTCACCGCAAGGCCAATGCCAATTAACGTGAGAAACCTACTCATTTTTCGATCGGTCTTCTGAAATAAATAAATAGAATACGAGGAAGCCACGCTGAATGAGCCAAAGACGTTGGATGCCGTTTGCGCGTCGCGACGCCGAGACCGGAGTAACGTGCCCTTCGCGAACCTAAACGAGCGGAGCGAAGCTTCTGAGCGAAGCGTCTTGCCCTGGCCAGTTTATATACGTACGTAGATCTCGCTTACTAGATACGAGAGTCCAGCGAGGCATCCAGCACGAGGAGGACGGGGCCGACGGGGCCGATGATGGTGGGATGCCAGCAAGATCTCGCGAGATCCCACGAAGAAGAGAGAACCATCCCGACTCCAACCTGCGACACGACAGCTCTACATCGCGCATTCAAACTGGTTCTCGGCTTGAATCGAGTTAGACGCTGAGCCGTGTGCGCGATACACGCTCTACCTTTACCTATGCTCGCATACATTTTTCCACGTCCCACGCCCACATACATTCAACAACTCCCCAGGCATTTGCTTGCTCGTGTCTGGTGCAGGCATACAGGCATCTTCCACGCACACGCGCCCTCTCGGTTTGTCGTCCTCTCCCTCTGTCGTTGCCGACGCTACTGCATTCAGCCTCCGGCAGCTTAATCGTAAAGCCCCGTCCTCGGTCGAATCATGCCACGAATGTGGAGCAATCGCGCGTCGCCATTAAAAGTGGCTTCGTCGACATCATCATCGCAGCCATCCGAATCTCATCCGGTCCTTGTGCGCTCGTCCAGATCCGTGCACTGGACATGACTATGCATACGTAGGACTGTTGTCCGACGGACTACGAAGGACGTGTACTGCAACTGAATCGCGAGAGTTGCGAGAGACGAGACTGTTATGCCGCGCGTCTAACGCGACGATTATTCACCTAACGGTGAGTTTCGATCGCGACTAAATGGGACCTTATCGTACGTAGGCGTCGATAATCGCGTGCTCGTGCAGCCCCGGATTTCGCGAAATAATGTCTAATGTCTAATATCAAATGTCGAACTCCTTCCGGGATAACAGAATTTCCGAGATCTCGTTCTTCGTCCACGTTGTCACATCGTAGGGAAACTTATCTCTATAGATTCACGATGGCTAACCGCTTCCGGTGTTCGCGCGGGTGAACGAGGTCACTTGGTCAACGAGCTCATTCCCTCCGGTTCTCAGGATCGCGAGCAAGAACGCGTTGCCCTGCGTACGTCCGCGTTACCATTCGTGCGTACCGGGCAACATGCACGACGCGCCTTCCGTTCCGACTGTTCGTTCGTTCTACCGTCCTGTGGTCCTTGGATCGCGTATCCCCTGTTCTTTACGTGCGGCTTCCCTGGACCACAAGGCGGTGCCGGATTCCTGAGAATAGGACGCAGCGATGATAATCAAGCGACGCGTGTAAAGAACGTGCGTCTTCGACGAAGCGGGTGCAACCTTCAAAAATGGAACAACGCGAAGACATTTCAAGAGATTCGTATTATGTGCGAGTCGTGACCCCGATTTTGAAAGGATTCCCGTGAAGCGAGAGGAAGCGAGAAGCTCGATGTGATTCGATCGAAGAGTGGGGCATACGAATGGAGGAGAGGAAGAGGAGAGCGAGAGAGGGAGGGATAGCGGGGGAGAGGAGAATTTGAAAAATGCGGACGGTCCTCGTCTCTATGCTAATGTGGCGGAGAGTTTATTGGTGCGCGAATGCGTATGTCAAAGCTATGTACAGTTTCCGGATAACGGACCGAGCTGGATCCTCTGTAGCAGTCCGACTCTCTGAGAATATATAATAATTGTCCGTTTACGAGTGACGAGAATCCCAATTTCAATTCTTCGCGAACCGACGAAATTGGTTAAATCGCTTAAGAGATGAGTCGTATGGATCGATTGGATCCTTCCTTAGGAACCGTACTCTCTGTATCCACTGTACGCGAGGTCCTGCCCGAAGGACACTCTGTCTCCTTGAGTGTAGCCCTGATGATAGTCCTCTTCTCGATATCCACCATGATCTCCCACGAAAGTGTTTCCATTTTCCTTGTAATGCGGAAAACCAAGTCCGCTTTGCGAATAGATCGGCGGCTGATAGTTTTGTATCTGTGGTTTGCACAACTTGAAGAATCCGATCAGACCCGGTATCACGATCGCGAGAAAAGCCAAAAACTTCTTGAACGATGCAAGGCCCAGAATCAAGGGCAAAAAAAGCAAAAGCTTAAGCTTAAAGAGCTTAAGGACCACGAGCATCGGAATGAGGAGCTTCTTCAATCGATTGCGAGCTAAAAAAGAAAATTCGTATCAAATGAGAAGGGTCCCCGACAGTGGGCTGGGACAGAGGAGCATTTACCACCAGGATTAAGTAATCACGCTGTCCATACTTACAGAAGAGCGTGTCCTTCTTATTTTCGATGGTATCGATCTCATCGACGATTTCATCTAGGAATCGCGGTGCATAAATCTCATTTTCGCCAGCCGCCCACTTGGGCACCGAGACTTCGAAGGCCACCGTCTTCACGAATCTTTCGGCCTTCCTTGCGGCAAATTTAACGAGCTGTTCCCATTCCGTCTCTTCGGCCCTATAAAATTTCACAATCAGATGCCGAACATCCCAGCGGGAGTTTCGTCACGATAACGGCACAACGATCTAGCGATCCGCCGATCTGGCCATCGGAAAGATATTCACCTTGGGGCCCCGGAATATTCGTAAGGACCTTGAATAACGCTCTGGACGATGTCGCTGGACATCCGTATCACTCGCACGTTCTCGTTCAAGCTGTAGGTTGGTCGATCAAAGAACTCGGAGAAGGATTGCAGTGCGCGGGACTTGAAGCATTCGGCCAAGTCACCCTCGAGACAGGCGCGGTTCATCTTGGACAAGTATGGATCGACATTCTGACCCGTGCCGAGACCAATCCAATCGAAGAGGTCTTTGCCTTTACGGGTACCATTTGCAAGATCGGCGCGAGCTGCGTCGGGCCTCCTTCCTTCCGGTCCAAGAGCCGCTTGCTCTGTGTGTTCAACAAGTAGAGCAAGACCAATGAGAAGGACGCTACCAGGAGGTACTCGATCGATAATTAAGAGAGGATTCAAGTTTGCACAGAGTGTCGCGCTATCTACGTCTCCTTCCTTTCTCTCATCCCTGCTGTGGATGCTGCTGGCAAAGAAGATCCCGCTCTATCGGTGCGATAACTTACCTTGCCGATTGGAGCGCTCCTCGGAAGTCGATTCAACGAAGGTCACTCTGCCGCCATTCGATCTAGACTGCCCGGCGGCCAACCTACCAACTGACATCAGCATTATCAGTGCTAGTGCGCGGCGGTTCATCGTAATTCGCCGGTCGATCGGTCCGTGCATCTTGCCGACTCCCGAACTTTTTGTCCTCGACGTTATCTCCTCCGTCCTGGCGTTATTCACTCTTTGCCGGAACACTGGTATCTATCCCCGAATCACACCAAATAATATATACAGGAGGATCAGTTGAGTTTTATTTGTCCTCGGGTGTCGCGATTAGGCTATATCCAAGTCAGGCTGCAGCCGTGGCCTTACCTTGCGATCAACGGATGCCTCCTCGGGTCCTCGCGGCGAGCACCACCACGTTATGGAGCACTCGAGTGCGCTCGGGGCAGTTCCGAGCAGTTCTGAACAGTGTTCCGAGCGATGCACCGGTTCGAGCTACTTATGGCTGTCCCGAGCGTAAACGTGTTCGGGTCGGACTGTCGAGTCAAGGCGGTTGTTTCGGATAAAACGTGCGGCGGGTGGCGGGTGGCGGGCTCCGAGCGGCGGTGACGACGATGGCGTGTTGAGTGCCGTTAGGTCGAGCGGCGGAGTCAATGAGCCCGAGTTGAAGGAAGACGAACCAGGCGCGCGATGTGAAATAACAGCCGTTGGCTCGCGCAGGACGTCTTCGCACTCTACGTTAATCTTGGCCATACACGACTTTACGGAAAGAGCGAGAGTGACGAGAGTGACAAGTCCTATAAAGCGTAACTTAAAGACTCGTCGACGAAATATCGAGGATGCTTCACTAAGAGACTCTACCGTGAAGGTTGGAAGCGTCGAAATAAGCGCGCGGGAGCTTATATGCGCGGTTTTACTTAGACCGGAGGAGGAGGGTGAGGTACAGCACAGCAATCCGGATTGAGAGCGAAGGTGAAAATTGAAAGTGAAAGTAATCCCAGGATGCAGGACCGGAACTACCACCCAAGTGGGACGAGAGCGCGAGTTCTGAAGTCATCAAACTTTCCTCGAGCGTAGAAGAGTCTCTGTTGCAGCGAGCATGCGTCATCGTCTAGCATCGCAAGTGGCTGTACCGAAACTTCGGAATATACCATACTGCGTTTCAATAGGTCCGTGACAGAGCGTTGGGCAATTGCAAATTGCCAGAATGGAAATTGCCTTTCCAGTTAATATTAGGGTCAATTTATAATAAAAACCTGTACTCTGGAAGTGCCATCGTGCATCTGAGACGGAGCGAATATCCAAGAAGCGAATTGTCATCAACGAATCGCATGATTTTGAATGTGAAGGAGGAAAGCAGTAGGACTGGCGAAAAGATTGTACTCTTTGGATTTTCCACACTTACCTCAGATACGCGAGTTCACCCTGAGTACGAGTACGTGTTAATACCAAGTAAATTGTAAATGCATTTTTTTCTCTTCTTTTAGATAATAGGTATTGTACGTTTGCATTATCTTTATGTGAAGATATCAGAGAAGAATCATGACTGAATGACCGAATGACTGAATGAACAAAATAATTAAACTTGCTTTAAAGAGAGAAAGGGATTCATAGTCACAAGACTTGGCACGAGGACGTCTTTGTCTTTCTTTTTATTACTATTTTTCTCTGCTATATGCTCGACTTGGAGATATCTGCAACTTCTTGATTTAAATCATTTGCTCGGAACCGATGGATGATTTGTGCAGAGTCACCCTTTGAACTTCATCACTGAGCTGTGATACGAACGTGACTCGAATGACGCAATCAACACGAACGAAAACTATATAGATCACGCGTTGCATCATATTTTGCACTTTATACATATAAGACAATTGTATTTCTCTTCTTCTTCCGACTCCCTAAACAATCGTCTTTATTTAACCATAATACAAGTGGGTTTGCGCACTGACGTAACTTCTGCCTCTCGTTACAGGACGTCATAACGCGTCCATCCAATTGGCCCAGACGCAGGTTCTCTCGGTCTCCGAAATAAATAAACGATTACTGGTGGAAACGCGACAGAAGTTAATCTCGGCCGACAGGAAGGAAGCGATGAATAGGGGGAGGCGAAGACGAGCGTTTACTGGGAAGGCAGGAGAGAAAACGGCGGACCCAGGCTCCAAAGAAAATAACGGCCGACCCGTGTTGCATCGGTCCGACTGCTCCCTGCCTCTTTGCTTTTCCCCCTCTTCCTCTCCGCAACTTTTCCCTCGAAGCGAGCGACACAAACCGCCACTAGAGCTTCCTAGCTTGCACCAACTTATCGATGTCTTGGTAAGTGGCGAGCATTGCCTGATTCTGGCCAAGCGCAGGATCCTCGGATGCCCTGGCACAATCCCGATACGTCTCCTCGCACTGCAGGCCATCTTGGCCATCCTTGGCCGCCTTCATGTATCGGAAGAACCGGAGGACGTCCGGATTGTCGGAGGCAGGCTTCCGCAGCTCGTTCAGTTCGCGCGACAGTTGCGCCGAGACCAGATTGGAATAGGGCGCAAAGCGGCCCGGATTGCGGTACATTGCGCAGACTGCGTACTCGCGGCATCCCTCGCTGGTGTGTCCCAGTCGCGAGAAGACAGCGTCCAGTCGCGAGAGCAGCGGCGAGTAGAATGGATCGTAGTTCGTCAGGAGCAGTGAACTCGATGGAATTTCGTGAAATACCTGAAATGTGAAAAATGACTTGCAAATGCTTTGATTGATTTGCTTGCGCGAGTGATGGGTCGGAGGGGGGGTGGGGGGCTGAAAGGGAGGAGGGAGCCGGCAGGCGATCGAGCGGTTCGGTCAAGTCGGTCGAGTGAGAGGCGCACCTTAAAGTCCTGTTTCTTGGCGAGGGTCAGAGTCGGCAGAGCAGCGGTTCTCGAATAGTAACGGTCCGAGTGTAGGTGAGACGCGGAAATTCTCTGAGAGGGACGAGACGAGTCGACGAAAGAGTAACGAGAGGCTATCTCGTTGTTTGCACCAGGTACTCTCTCCTCGGACATGGCTGACGCAGGCAACGTGCCCACTGGCTGGTTGTTCATGTACTCGTCGTTGTAGAGGTCAAAGTTGTCCTTGAACTCGAAGTTATCTTCCGGTTGCTGGTTCGCGGCTTGCGAACTCTGCGCAAAGGACGAGACGCCTGAAAGGAGGAGCCGCGTTATTTCGATCGTCACGTGCTAACGTGCTTCAGCCGTTCGTCACCGGTTCTGCATTGCTAGCCGGACACACGTACCCTTGCCAACGAATTTACCAATGCTGCCTATGATGCTCGGCAGGAAGAGCGCTATCAGAACGCTCTTGATGATTTGGGCGCCTATAATCAGCGGTAACAGCAACTTCTTCAGGCCGAACGCTAGAAAACCAAGCCCGAATCCTGTTAAAAAGGAACTCTTTCCCTGAAAGATGGCTGAAAGCAAAAGTACCAGCCGATTAAAGCTCTGCGGTTAGTCCTGTTAGCCATGCTGTCTGTAGCCTCATTCCATATGGCCGATGACAAGTGAGTTTCGATTCCTCGATCGAATAGTGATAAGCACGCCTGCGTGTCAAATAGCCGCGACTCCCTCGGATTGCGTTGCCAAGTTGAGAATACCTGCACCACCGAGCAACCGGTCAACCAGCGGTCCCCGAGGCCCAAAGGCCCAAAGGACCAAAGGTCACAATCGCAAGCTACCGTCACCCCTCCCACTCCCACTCCCACTCCCACTCCCACTTCCTTTACAACTCAGGCTCGCGCCTCCTCCTCTTCGTCTCATTGACGCTTCGAACATTCCTCACTGTTCCTCACGTATCCTTACTTACCGCCGAAAAAAGTTCTGGACTCCCTCGATGCGATCAGTTCTCGAGGCATCTTTATCCGGAGGGCATGCTGTAGCGCGTACCGCTCGACCTTCTCGAGCAACGAATGCTCCTCCCGTGCCCCATCGTGATCATCCTTCGGTAGAGCGCTCGATTCGTTAACGTTCCTTACTATCTGAATCGAACCTGTTACATTGTACGTCTCGACCGTGGACAAGCGATCGACGAACTCTTCCAGCTGAGCTTCGAGGCACCCGAGGACCGAGGTCTCGCTGTCCTCGCAGCTCATCGAGGCGACTCCCGAGGTCATCGATTCTAACGAAAGTCCAGAAGAATTAGCAGGTACCTTCTGGCTAGCAAAATTCTCCATTGACGTATCTGTTGCCTTCTCAACTTCGTTCTGTGCCTCCTGATCCGAATGCGTAAATTGCGAGTCGTCCCTGTCAAACTTGCTCGGCTTACCTGGCTGAGCGTGAGGATGTTCCTCATCCCCTTGGACTCCCCGATCGTCATTGCCGAGGATCTCGTTCGTTTCGCCGATGGTCACGCCACCTGCGTCATCTCTGTGGGCTATTTCACTCCTCAGCGTTTCCTCATCGGCTTTGACCTTGACCGCCTCAAGGAGACAGGCGAACGCCAAGGTCACTGTCAAGATCCTCGCTCCACGTGTCACCCTTCTCGGGCCCAACATTCTTTCTGTCACTCTCTGTCTCTCTTTGTCTCTCTTCCCGCTTCCGCGATAGCGGTATCGCTCTTTCCCTCTTTCTTCACTCTTTCTTCCCCCAATACTCACGGCCGTCCCTCTCGTTGATTTCTCCCAAACGGCCAATTAAATATTACAGTGCGATTGTCAAGCAGTAATAATCCTTTCTAGAATCAAGCAATATGTCGTCACACGTTGCCCTCCACCGTGTCTTTCAGTACCTACGGCAATGGAAAGAATCGTGAGAGACAATTAGCCTCACAATCGAAGAAATTACCAGGGCGGCGGTACTCACTCCTCTTGCGAGGGCTCGTCATTGGCATGAGACACTGGTCGTCGTTATCGCTAGGATCGTCTTTGTCGTCGAAACGCTCATCGTCTAGAAACCGCACTCGCAGCAATCGTCAAGAAGGACGGTAAGTAAAGTACAACGGCGATTAAATTTTCCTGAAGCTCGGAGAGCGGGCCAACAGTTTTTTAAAGGTAAAACAGAGGAGGTGGATTCGAATCGAGGCTTCGGCAGGTGACACGATACTGCCAGCAAGTGCCGGAGAATCAACTGGACGAGCCGATCTGGGTTACCCGGCCGCACGCCCTCCCACCCTCTCAACGCCGCCACATTGCCGCCATCCGTCCATCCGTCCATCCGTTCTCCCTACTATATTTATTCCAGCGGTCGCTTCGTTGTGCTCCTTATCCTAGACTATTCTCACCGATTCTGTAAATTCCTCGGAATTCTCGTGTTTCGGCATAGCTTTCGCTGCAATCTTCGGAGATTAACAAATTCGAAGTTTCGCATTAAAAAAAAAAAAAAAAAAATAAATAAATAATTAAAAATAGCGCGATGCCGGCAATATTACTCAAGCGATCGGAACGTTTGCCAACAAGGTGCGTCGACGGGATCACCTTTCACGGGGCACTTTCCGTCGAAGCGATTGGACCAGGTAGCAGTGTGGTCGTCCGACAGCCGATTTGCAATTATTTGGAGAAACATCGAATGGTATATATTATAGATTGCGTACGGTAGACGCACGCATTGTGATACGCGAACCCAGGCCCGTTATGTTAATGTGACTTTTTCGTTCGCAGGGGCATGCCCACGTAACGGTTGACTTGTCGCGTGTGAGTGCAGGACGCCGTATCAGCGGCACTCGACGGTAACCCATGCAATCCTTGATTATTGTCATTTGCCGTCTTATCGAGCAACAGTCATGTCCGTAGGGTGCGTAGGGTGCTCTCGATCGGGGACTTTGGACGAACGTTACGTGGCAACGTTGATCGCGACAATGTCCAGCCTGATCTCATAAGAGTAAGAATCCAATCGGAAGACGCACGACCAGTTCAAGCAAATAAGAAGGAGCAGGACAGGATATCGTGCACGTATAGATGATAACGGTTTTCGCATAATGAGCCCGTGGTTGGTCGCAACACGGAAATATATGTAAATGGGGGAAGAAACACAGCTGCAGCCGATCGACAGTCGAACAGCCGGACGAACGGGGAGTGGGGTGGCACGCGGCCAAATCTGTCAGTAGGTCAGTGAAGCCAGGGGCTACCGAACTCTCTTACGTATGCGTATATGTACAGTTGTACACGCATAGTGGATCTCAACGTAACCTTGAGATTAGCCGCGAACGAATTATCGATGATCGACGACAATTCTCCTTCTCTAGGAAGTTAGGCGAAAAGCGAAGAATCCAGAGTTGCTTGAGAATTCGACGTTCCTTTTTTAAGGAGTACATATCGTCTTTATCGCCTGAAAAGTCAAGAGGGCGCATTCGCCATGTCAAAGACATGGCTCTTTAAGTTCGGAATTGTTGGACCTCGTCAGAAGGAGGTTTGCCATATTGCTATACGGAAATGTTGGAGCCGCAAGAGGAAAACGAACAACAGAGTGTGACGAAGATGACGATGGTAAAAAGCTTTAATGCATAAGAAGGATTGGAACATGGAGAGCGGAAAAGGAAGAAAATTCCTAGACTGACGATTGGAGGGCCGTAGATTGTTGTTGTTGCTGATGCTGCTGCTGCAAATGTTGCTGATGCAGCTGCAACTGGCGCTGGTCCTGATAGTGGCGACGATATCCGGAAACGTAAGGGGCGTACGGTCCGACAGAATGGTGAGCCGCAGCAGCGTAGCCGGGATAATTTTGGTAGGAGCCGTGGCCAGAGAGGTCGTGCCTGGAGGCCCAGCCGGCATCCTCGTGTCCAAAGCCTAAACAACGCAAAGACGGCGACCGTTATAACGATCGGTCCTTAAAAAAAAAAACAATAGACAATTCGACGACAGTGACTCCCAAGTAGTTGCTTCGTCATACCTGTGGGATAGTCAGCTGGAGCTTCCGCAGCCGTGCTCCACGTGTGATACGGATATGACTGTTGATGCTGGTGGGAGGCAGGCGGCACTTTACAAAATCTCAAATGTGCTAAGATGGACGGTGCTATCAAGGTTCCCAGTACGAGGAACTTTTTAATAAAGTGAACTCCAAAGAATATCGGTAGCAGAAGCAGCTTCAGTTTGAAGAGTTTCAGCAATACAAGAATCGGCAGAACAATAGACTTTTTTTTCTTTTTGAAGAGAATTCGTTGATCGTCTGCAAGTTAACATGCGCGCTTTAGTCGAGAAGCACGTTTAGCGCCTAGCTACAGGAAGGGCTGGGGAGGGGGGCAGCACCAGGAACCCACTGAGTTAACAATGTAAAAACGAACCGTCAGATCGTCCACTCTCGAGCGCGGCGAGTTCCTCCTCGTCGAGCAGGAGAGGACCGGCCGGCAGCGCCCTCGCATGTGGGAGACTCCTCGCGCCTGCCGAATGGTCCACCGTGTAGACGAGCGCTCGTCGGGTCAGCATGTCCTCGGCGAGTGCCCGAACGAAGTTCAAGGTGTCCGTTGTTTTACTACCGCGAGTTTGCGACTCCCTCGGTACGCGGGACTCGGTGTAGTTTTCACCTCCCAGAGACATTCGCACCAGCCTGATAGGTCCGTAGCTGTATTCCTGCCCAATCGTCACAAAACCAACAAATGAAAGTGTCGTCTCGCCAGACGCGGGTATTGCTAAAGCTCGTTGAAAAAAAGTCTTCCAAATGTCACGGGCCTCCCCAGGCCAAGGTAGAGCTATCCTTCCTTCGGGAGACCGCGGGTGACGTCAAAAAGTGACTCTCCAAAGGCAACTCACCTTCGTCTTGGCCAGGTCCCGCAGCCACCTTACGGCTTTGTACTTGCCGCACGCAAGGAGATTTCCCTGGCGATCGCAATCTGCTCTGCATCGCTCGACGAAATCGCTTCCTCCGTCCGACAGCGTGTGGGAGGGGCATGCCCATCGCACGCAAAGGACCACCAGGAGTCCGCAGTGTAGCCAACATTTACATCCAGCGACGGGCATTTCTGTGAAGACGACGAGGATCTCGATCCAGGAAGATGATACAAGGCTATATAGGCCCGGGTCTCTGCCGCCAGGAAGGAAGGGGGGCACGCTCGCGATAGGCTGGTCCACGGATCGCGTAACTAATCTCTATTTTCACGGAGCTAACACAGATCGATCGAACGAACTTTAGCTTAAGTCAACAAACTCACTGGCACTACTCGCAAGGTGCCTTGGCAATATATACGCGAGCCAATTAGGTCGGTGGGGGTATCACGCTCTGGACCTACGACTACGAGGACACGGGATCGGATCGAATCAGGGTTCCGAACATCAACCAGATTCAACCCGCGTCAATCTCAGGAGCGTCGGGTCGTCGTCGTCGTCGTCGTCGTCGTCGTCGTCGTCGCCGCCGCCGCCGCCGCCGTTGACACACGCAGCATCCACGTCCTTCCGCTGATTCGCCGGTCGAGACGGTCGAGCAAATGAAGAAAAAGAAGGAAAACTCGGCGATCAGAGTTCATCGGAGCCCGCGAGATGAGCTCGACGTTGAAAGAGGCACACGGGCGCAGTCTCAGGAGCATCAAGGATGCCCACTGTCGTGCCGCAGCGACGTAGCCTCCTTCTCGAGACCGGTTTTACTTTGTACCCCCTAGACTATTGCACTTCTATAAGACATGCAATCGCTTTATTTCGCAGAGTCCTGTCGCAGAGCAAGCACGAGTTTCGCTAGCGGCGAATGCTATTTCTCCCTTGGTCAGGGGTCATCCGGTACTTGCCGAACTTGGTAAAATTATAACCCGTTTAACGCCGCTTCATCGGATCCGCCGATTGAGATAGCTCAAATCGGGGTAACGTGCAAGAAGCTACGGGAGCATGGACGTTGCTCGAAAGGAAAAAAAGAGACGGCGCTAGAACATCGGGAAAGAGGAATGAGGACAAAGTCAAGGCGTTTATAGTGCGTGCCCGTGTGCCCGTGTGCGTGTGTGCGTGTGTGCGTGTGTGCGTGTCCACTGCTCTGCGTCTCCGCGATGGCTTCCACTCGTTGCAACACTAAAGTTATTCTAAAATATCGACTCGATATTTTATAGAACGGTGTCTCATTGCTTTTCAATTCTGCAGAACCTCAAAGCTCAAGCAATTGGCTACGAGTCGCACGCATCTCTGATGCTGTTTGGCTTCCCGCTACATGGCGATGGTCGTCGTGGTAGAGAATGTCTTAACTCATTGAATTTTCGAGATGAATTAATATAAATGCTTCACAGGCCTATTCGCTGCATATCGACACGAACGGACAGACGTTGCTCATTCCTTTAGGCAGTTAAAGATATTCCAGTGACTTCAGAGTTTTCCGTCTCGCAGCGTTTTTGCCTTCTCAAGACTAGAATTCGGTGTCATTCATTTTCATTCGATTGGATCCGCCGAACGAAAGAAAGTAGTCGATCAGTATTTACCTGTGAACTGGATTATCTGTGAATTAGCGTGGACGATTCCGTGAAATTATTAAGCAGAATCTGTGCCGTTGGGTGCGGCAATCGCCAGAAGCCTACAGGAATACGGGTGTGCCCGAAGGAGGTGTCTTAAAAACTTACCACTCCTAAGACACGACGCTAGTGACTTTTATTTCTTGACTCTCCGATGCGCCCCGATGCCTCCGTAAAAACGAGCATCCATTCAACGTGTATTTCGTTTTATCGAGCAACTCTTATACTTTGCCGCTCATGGCCAAGCGAAGGAATCACGTGCCTCGCAAGTGGAAATATGTTTTCCTGATAACCCCGTAGCGTACAAGAGTATTCGTTTCATCATACTCATCAGTCTCATCAGTCTCGGTCTCTCTCAGTGTCTCCGAATTTTCAAGATCGACTGCCAGCAGGGATCGAACTTACGTTTGCATTGGGAACGCGATTGTACCTAAGTTAGGTAAGTGCTGCATCGATATCTGGACCCCAAGCGCAACGCCAGACGTTCAGTTATATGGCAACTTTCGATGGTAACGATGAGCGTCAAAAACATCGATAGGCCAGGAATTTATAATTGGGCATGAATTGCTGCGTCGGACAGCGGTTCCGCGATTGCTTGGAGTTTCCCGGGGCTACAGATTTTAAAAATTGATCTCTTCTAATTCTATTTCGATGCTCTCTCGTCAGCCGCGCCAGTCGGTAAAAACATAAATTCGTGTAGGTCGGTCCTCACAGATCCCATAGTTTAATGCAAAACCTTTTTGCGGCATCCCATACTTTTCTACTTTGAATGCATCTGACAAAGAGTAGGTATGTAAATTACAGCATTCGACGGTTCCTAAGGCATTCCTAAGGCATTCGTTCGTTCGATCTGCTAAATGCACCGTGTGTCGACTGCTATTCACGGGATTTCTCATAATTTCAAAAGTGTCACCATCTCGTGGTAAATTGTAAAACTGAGGAAGTGGACGATGGTTGCGCGCGCAGCCAGTGTTATCGATGAGAACGTAGCACGGAGAACGAAGCAGAGCGGAGGGAGTTACCACATCGGCAACATGGGGGAAGGAGGAGAACTACTCGGAGAAGGTGTTCCTGGTGGTGGAGATGCGCAAGGTGTAATGGAGCGACGGCGACAAGCAAAAGTCGACGAGAGCGAGTGTGCATCGTGCGTGGGTTCACTTGACACTGGACTCCGAAGTGCTTCGGTCTGTGTTAATCTACTCGGGCGGGGGGGCATTCACCTTGCGCGTGGTTGTTGCTGTTGTTTCAGTCGCGGCGGCTTTGTGGCTCAGTGTTTCCCCGGCAGTCCAGTTTCTCGGGACTGCACGCAGGCTTCGCGGCCGACGACTCGCCGTTGTCGCCCGGTATCGCCAGATATTCACTTTGGCAAATCCACTTTACTCCTGGTTTTATAAGTTTTTCGTAATACCTATTGCTTGGCTTTGCTAGCGATAAGCTCGTAGGCGTGTTTCCAGAGGCGCTGACGTTACGATATCGGTGTTCATTGCTGAAAGATACGCGAGACGAGGCTCAACGGTGCATTAGGTGTGGCGATTAAGGAAATAAAGGAAAGTAAGAAGGTAGCGAGTCGGGTATGTCGGTGATGGTGGAAGGGGCTACGAATAGGGAGGCCAGCACGAGAATAAACATTGAGGAACCTCGGTGGGATCAGAGCACCTATGTCGGAAGAGCTCGACACTTCTTGACCCTAACGAATCCTCTGAATGCCTTCGTGAGTAGCAGAAGTCTTGAGCGTGCTCGCGATGTCGTCTCCAAGTACAGGTACGTTCTTAGCGTGATGCGATTGCTGCACTCACTCGCACACTCGATATACTAACATATATGTATGCATAGGTAAAAACTGATGAACGATAATCGATGCGCGCACGTGTCACAATAATCAGTTATCAGCTAACGACTGTTTCGCAATTTTTAAGGAAAGGGGATTCGCTCGAACAACTCGGCATCACGGAGGATCAACTTTGGCAGTGCAAGTACCTCTACGACAGTGCGTATCATCCAGACACTGGCGAAAAAATGATGCTGATAGGACGCATGAGTGCCCAAGTACCAATGAACATGATCATCACTGGTTGCATGATGACTTTCTACAAGTATACATCGCTCGAGAATCTACCGCGCGTTGAGCGCCGTATCGTCGCCGGGACGCGATAACTCATAACCTCTAGCCACGTTGGCCTTTTCTCTTTTTCTTTTGCATCTCTTTTTCTCTGTTTCTCCATCTTTGGATCAAAGAGAGAGAGAGAGAGAGAGGATCGCGGAGGCCCTCCCGACGACGAGATGGTGAAGACGCTGAAGCATGACTTTGATTATTCGGATCATTTGGTATTGTCTAGGTCTACTCCCGCCGTGATATTCTGGCAATGGTGCAATCAGTCGTTCAACGCGGTGGTCAATTACACGAATCGCAGCGGCTCGAATCCCATTCCGGTGTCGACTTTGGTGCAGAGCTACGTCGGAGCGACCAGCGGGGCCGTCATCACAGCCCTGAGTCTTAACCGTTTGTCCAGGAGGGCTCCACCCCTAGTAGGTCGCTTTGTGCCGCTTGCAGCCGTCGCCGCTGCCAATTGCGTAAACATTCCTCTTATGCGAATTACCGAGCTGCGCGAGGGAATCGATCTTCGAAACGCGGAGGGCACGACAGTCGCCAAGAGTCGCAAAGCGGCGCGCGAGGCAATTGGCTCTGTGACCATCTCGCGTATTCTAATGGCATCGCCCAGCATGGGTACGTATTTCCTTTTCACCGTAATCAACCCCTTCGGCCTCCCTTCTGTAATTCTTAAAGCTCCATGATTGCCTTATTTGCCAGTAATTATCTTTTTTTCCCTCTTCCATTACGAGCATCTCTTTCGTCATGTTACTCGTAATTCCTATTAAACTCTAGCTGACACAATGCACGCGGTACTAGGATACTCGGCCCTCGAAGCTATAATACAAACACGAAACATGTAGATACGATGAATACAGTGTAAAATCCAAGTGCGTCGCGAACTGCGTTATTCCCTATCCTTTCGACGATAGTCACTTTTTTACACAAGTGTGATTTTAACGTTGGAATACGCGGGAATAACAAGAGCCTTGGTAAGTGTTTAACAAGTGACTATCGAGAAAGGTCGTAGGAATAAAAAAAAAATGGATTTGCACTGGCAATCACCCTCTTATTTCGTCTGTATTTACGTTAATATAGTGCTGTCACCGCTACTTCTCGACTTCCTGGAGCGGCGCGGGTTGTTACGTCGAGCAAAGTGGGCCGCTGGACCGATCCAAGTGATACTGTGCGGCGTCTGTCTGACTTTTGCGACTCCGCTCTGCTGCGCTCTGTTCGCCCAACGAGTGGCGATCCCGCTGGACCGACTGGAGCCTGAGGTACGCGAACTCGTTCTCTCGCGAGAGCCAGAGACGCGCACCCTCTATTACAACAAAGGACTTTGAAGCAGAAGAGGGATCAAAAAGAGATAGAAAAAATTGACAATAAAGAACAGAGGTTCGGATCCTTGAGTATTCTTTCGCAATCCTAACAAGGACGGCCAGACTGATTTCGAGATAATTCCACGCGATTCCATGTAATCCTATTATATTTAATAACACTCTTTATTTGCCATTGGCATCAACGTTTCATTATACTCATACATTAAGACTAAGCCGTATCGGCGCTACGGGTCGAGGCGATTGCGTATTGTGGTCGAACTTGCGGACCGGAGGAGGCGGTCGAATCTTTCGGCCATGGCGACCGGTTTTACGTTGCCACAGTCCGCTACGTGGTCGATTTCCAAGCTCCCTGTTCCGCTGGGCGCTACCAATCGGAGTACTTCCGTGGATAACATTCGAGAGACGCCCGACGGTAGCCATGCAGTTCTGATGAAGGCTAAATTCGCGTTTGCTAGGCATCCGCACGATCACTCGATCGTTGCCGTCCCGTCGCATGAGAGTGCCGAATGTACCTGCCGCGTGAATGAGACAACCACCGGCTCCTGGATACTTCTCGACGCAGTGCACTTGCGTGCCCATCGGCAGTGCTCCCAAGGGATACGCATCGCCTTCAGCCGGTCTCACGGGGTTCCTTGGAATAGCACAGGACGTACGAATCACGTCGCCCGGCTTCATGTTCTCTGTTGCCAGAATATACTTGAGATCACGACCGGTTCCTACAAGAGCCACGAATGCGGTTCTACAGCCGTCTTGAAATACTTTGAGGACTTTTTCTTCCTTCGGCTTGACGTCAACCGCCGTAGGTCCATCCCTCATCCAAGCGATCCAATGGTACTTGTGCTTTATCCCACCGCCGATGCCTTTGGCCACAACTCTCCCTGTTGAGTCACAACAATAGAATGCGTTATTAGTATTATACCAGCAAGTAAACCGAGGCGCTCGGTACTTTGAACGAAACATCACAGCCGGCATGACAAAGGAGGGGAGTCACCGCGTGTGAACAGAAAATATGTTAAATCGAATAAAATCCAATTTCGAGGTAAGATCACACTAGATTAGGGTTAGAGTTGAGTTGAGTTAGGCTATCTTCTATTAAGCTTATACGCACGGATTTTTTAAAAACAGGATTGACCAATTACATGTAAGATTTAAAAAGCATAACCCAACGTGATTGGTTAATTCTTTCTAAAACCTGTGTATGTAACCTTACTATTTATGTATTTATGTTTGATAAACTTGACGAGATGCATCGATTGATAGGTGCATATGCCTCACAAACACGCGGCGTCAAGCACATACCTGTTACGGGATCTCTGCCGGCTAAATTGGTAACCTCCAACGGCTTAACTGTATATTCCTTCGGAAAGTGAACGATTCGCCGATAGCTTTTCCCAGCCACTCCAGGTTTCGGAACCTCCACATGACGACATAGACTTCTACTGAGCTGCAATGAATTTCCTACAGGTAGTTTCAAGACGCTCGATTGTAGTATTTGTGTCCCAACGATTATCACGCGACGAAACAGTACGCCTGCCGACATGTTTGGTTACGGCACAACACCATGGACTACCATCGTAACCACGCCACTACGTCACTACGCCACTACGCCACTAGGAACTAGGCCGAATGTAGCACCACTTCGATGGTGCTGCCCTCGTCGCTTCAACGACGAAAGCTCGGAGGATCGATCGCCGGAGCCACTCCCAGCCGTTCCCCAAACGTACCCAGCGAGTTCGACCACTAGCGTCAAGCTTCATGTCCCGCGCAGAGATGTCGCCCTCTCGACTAGCAAAATCTCGACCACGAACATCCTGACCATTTAGATTGTTTATTGAAATTTTTAGAATTCCAATAAATATATTTCTAATCTTCTCCAGGTTTCACCTAAAAAATCGTACTCCTTCAATATTCTTGACATTGGCAGAATTGTTGCCGTATAAAACATGGCGATGAATACTTGAAGTTTCTGGATTGCACATACGCTATCCAATAACGAGAATGAGACGAGAAACCATACGAATGCACTGACTTTCGATCTGCCAATTTTTTGGAATCCTGAGCACTTGAATTATCCACCGACATCGTGAATGTCCTGGACCAGGCTAGTACGCGGTAGCGTAACCTACACCGCAACGATAGGGTTCTCCGCCAACCGTAGGATACGGGTGGGGTGAAGGGAAGGCCTAATTGACTCAAGCTAATTATTTTATTAAGTGAGAAGATGGCGGACCGAATACTAAAGGATGCTACGGTGAGGGAGGAGGGAGCACAACGTGGTAGGTATCGAATCCGAATAGCAGTGTGACGAGGAAGAAGCAGGTGGTAGATTCCGAGTGTGATTCTTTCAAACGTAAGAGAGAGAGAGAGAGAGGGAGAAGGCGCGGCGGTTTGGCGACGGTGCGCGCGGTAACGCTGACGCCAGAGCACGAAGCGGAAGAGGAGAGAAGGCCAATAGCGCGTTTAAATACTCATCCGGGGCTCTCGAGGTTAAAGGAGGAATTTTGCGGGCGCTGATGTGTCGCGTCTGCGTAACCATGGTTCCACGGTATAGAATTACGAATATACGTAGATGCGTACAGCAGGCAGGAACCAAGGAACTAATCGTAAGTATCAGGAGGACCGAGAAAGTTTGCACCAGCGCGGTCGAAGAGACACGCGCGCGCGGCCGCGCACACCCTTACGCGCACAGCAGCTCTCTGTCTCTGCTCTCGTGTGTATCCCTGTCCCGAGGAGGAACATCTATTATCCGGTACACGGGGCAACAGAGGTGGAATACTGGAGCTGCTGGGGCTGGGTGCGGGCAAGAGTAGTCGAGCGGCAAATTGTCCGCCATCTTACCCACCTTATACCTCACCTCACACTCTCGGACTTGAGTTGCTTGGTTCTTCGCTTACGCTGCGCAACCCTGCATCCCGCCCACCCGCGTGCCCGACGTCCCGACGGCCCGACCCCCATAGCCGCCGGATCGTCCCATCGCGCACTCACCGAACATCTCTCTCTCTCATTCACTTATTCACTTTCTCTTCCTCTCTCTCTCCTCCACCTCCACCTCCACCTCCTCCTCCTCCTCCTCCTCCTCCTCTTTCACTTCCTCCTCGGGTAATCTCGTCCTCCTCTTCCTACTACCTCTTCCCACCATCACCACCAGCTCACGCGACCGCCAAAGCCTTAGATTACCTACTACTCTTTATAAGCACTCCTGTTGCCCATTTATTACCGCGGAAAGCGACTAGAGGCGGACGACCCAACACGGCATCACCACCATCTTTTTCACTGCTATTCTCTAATGACCATTTGCCGTTCGAGTGGACTGGTAAACGGTTTGAAATTGACACTATGTTTGTCTCGCATTGCTCGTTGCTCCCATCATATCCTTCTGATTTAGTGTGCTGCGCTCTTCTGCATCGATCGTCATATAACAATGGAGGCCCGCGTGGTCATTGAGTTTTCAGGACAATCACAGACTTATTATGTTTCGCGCAAACAAAGCGGAATTAATCCTAACTTCTCAATATCTGCTTTGATGAACCGGAAGAAATCACACTACATTTTCACCTGCTCGTCAGGACACGTTCCAAAGTTGCAAATCTTACAACTTTTGACTTGACTTATTTTTGCTATTAGACTATAGTTAGTCAGAGTCTGGCGTTTCGATTTCACTATAAATGATCCTAAAAATACGCACTTACTCAAAAGTTATAAAGCAGAGAATTTCTCGGTTTGGCGAATCATGTGTGACGACCCAAGGCTAAAAAGAATTATGTACAACGAGCTAGGGTTAAGTATTTACTTGTACGTGTTTTATATGGAAGGTGGAAACCTGTTGGAAATCTGATGCCGAGGGGCATCCAAGAAGAAAAGTGACAAGATAGGAGAGGCTATAATATACATATGTATTTTGGGAACGTGTCACGCTGGAAAGTTTATTTCGTCGTTTGCATCCTTGCGATTCGTCGGACACGTGATCGGCCGCCGCAATGGGACAACCGGTGTATCTGGCTGCAGGCAACGATGCGCAGACGGCGTTTCCAAGCAAGATGGGGAAGAGGAAGAGGAAGGAACGAAGGAGCGAAGCAGGGCGCAAATAATAACAATAATCATATTTCCCGGCAACATGGCCGCTGAAAGAGGGAGAGACGACGGGAGGAGGGTTATCATAATATTACAAACCACAGCGCTGCAGGGCCGCGGGTAGATATAGACGACGTTGCCGGGTAGAGGTTGGCAGTAATGGCGGTGCGTTGAGTCAAGAGGTGTTTATCGAGTGGCGGACAAAATGGAAATGATCTCTATGAAGCTGCACAGGGAGGAGCGCGTACTGACGTCACGTGCCAATCGAAAGTGTTAAACCCATGAAAATTTGGAATATATGGAAATTTCGTGGTTTTCGATGGCTCGTTTACCACGAGACTAGAAAAGATTTGTTTTGGGACTTGCGGGAGGTCGAGACGCGAAGCAAGTAAATGTTTGATCGTACTATGACTATAACGTCCCAGGTCGATTCTCTCGTGGAGTGGCACACTGTCGGCAGGGGACACTGGGGTTGTCGAGATCATTCGGGATCGGGGTCGGATGGTGAGTGGGTCTGCGCCTTGGTCTGCCTTGGGCTGCCTTGGGCTGGCGCGGACCGGCCCGGGCTGGGTGGCGGAATAGCGCGCGGAAGCACTTAAAGAATTATCTGAACCCAGAGGGAGGGAGGGGGAGGGGGTGCGACTCTCGGAGCACGTGCACTCGTTCCCAGGCCAACACCTAATACCTACTAATACCGTGCAGTGTATCTATCTACCCTTTTACCGGGTAGTGCCTCGCGCTCTCCCTAGAAGCCCCCCCCCCCCCAGCCCCTTCCCTTTCTCAGCTCGGGCTCGCCCTGCCGTCTTCACGCGGTGCCTTTCCCGCTTTCCGTTTGTTCCTTCAACCGACGCGAGCGCATTTATTTCTCTTGTTGCTCTTGTTACTCTCAGTCGATCCATAGAATTTAGACACGTCTATCCCTCGCTCCGCGCGGGAGGATCATTAAGGATACCGTCATCCCCCGGATGGCAACTCAGGAACTGTTCTCGATTCTTCAATTCTCATCTAATTCGAGTGCGAAGGGAAAGAAGGGTAGCGGTGCTATAGAGAGGCGCGGAAAAGAGGGAAGGTGTGCGTCGCACGTGTTGCTAACACGCATTCCCCGACAAATTGACTTCAGGCCTCGACGCGCTCCGCGGGCGTCCGTCCGTCCGTCCGTCCGTCCTTCGTTCCTCCTACACGAGCACACCCAGCAGAGCTCATCCACCATAACCTAACCACCCTCGACGCCTTTATTATTAGCCGCGCACGGTAGCTAGTTAACCGAGTTAGTTAAGTGAGAATTATTATTTAGCTTCGCGCCTCGCGCTGACGGTATATCAGAGCAGCAGACGAATCCTCGTTCCCCTCCCTCCCGCTCCAACCCCCGCAGTTCTTGCAATTTCTCGTCCATCTGTCATTCTTTCCTCTGTGTATCTATTAACGAGTCATTGAAGCACCGAAGCAGCTAGAGCTGTCAGTCTCGGGAGTCTGGTTAGGGCAACGAGTAATAAGTGATCCTCGAGGATGAGATGCGCGAGGCGCGCAGCACGATGCAAGTCAACGACGAACACTCGTCTTATTTGTCCAGGAGTCCCGAGCCGACGAATACTTAACGATTTCCGACTTCTTTCCTGTCACTTGGTTTCTAGTCTCTTCTTTCCAGCCGCCGTCTCGTTCTCCTCCCGGAGGCAGAAGCGACACACATCTCATGCGAGGATATATTTAGCGATACAGCAAGCACGTACGCTCTGCCGAACAGCCAAAACAAGCGTGAATCGTCCGATTGACTGTCGGAGGCCCCTTTTACTTTTTGCCACTTTTGAATTTTTTACGAGGAGCTCGTAATTTCAGAATTTTCTGGTAATATGGTTGCTTGGCTGGTTGGCTGGTTGGCTGGTTGGCTGGATGGCCTCACCGACTGGATGGATAGGGGAACACGTTACGAAGGACGGCAATAGGGGAATAGGGATTCCATTATTTAACCGAGGTAGTTTAGGCGAGTATTAGGGGGTTCGAGTTTATGACACCCCTCGGCTGCCCGGATTGCCTATTAATACGATATGAGCTTTCCTCGGCACCTCGGCACCTCGGCACCTCGGCACCTCACTACTGCCTCTCCACTGCGCTACCACTTCGAGGCTGCTGCTTATCTTACCTACACGCCGTGGGTGCCTGCACCTACGAATCACGATACTCTGACGGATTTCTTCGGAATCCCGTTCTTCCGATAGGTCGATCAGGGTCGAGCCAGGTGGCAGTCGGCTTCGAGAGTCGCCAGTATAAGCAATCGCAGCGGCAAAGAGACAAGAGGGGTAGGAGTTTGGGTGGGGTAGTACAGGTCTATTCAAGGACGGCGGTCTACTCAAAGTCCGTGCGTCGATCGGTTTCTAATTTAACAAGCAAACATTCGTACCGCGTCCGTAGCGGAGGATCCCCTATATTGACGGACCGTTTGGAGCGGGAATGAGAACGACAATTACGAGGACGCGGAAGCGCAATGACGATGAGGAAGCAGCAATGCTCGAAATGCTCGACGTCGAACGACCCTGTAGCACTGTTAAATACCGACTTTTGTGGCACTGGCAGAAATGCATACACGCGTCTCAGAGAATCTAGAGATCTGCGCTCTATAGGCATCGGCGCGCGTGTGTGTGTCTGTGCGCGCGCGCGCGCACGTATACATGTGTGTATGTATCGGCCTACTCCGCGCGCGGGGAACAGAAGGCAGATCTCTCCCGGGAGACTCAACGCTTGTTTGCGCTGCTTATCATCAGTTCCCATTAATATTAAACCGCATTCAACGAACGAACCACCCACCCAACCAGCCAAACTGCCAGCCAACCAGCCATCCAGCCATCCAGCCATCCAGCCAGCCAGCCCACATTAGTCCCGCAGTGCCCCTCGGCGGCCGCCCGATGTGTACATAGCTATAAGCGTACACGTATACGCTTACACACAAAGTCTCGCTTCAGCGGTGGGAACGACGTTCCGCGTGTTGGTCCCTCGTCTATACGAGTGCTCTTCCGTCTCTCTGTGAGATGATGTTCCAGGTAAGTGGTGGTGTGTGCGCGTGTGCGCGTGTGCGTGTGCGTGCGTGACGCGCACACGGATACACAGGCGCAGCCCGTGCGGTCGAGAAGGTGCGCAGGCAAACTCGCTGAGCGTTTCGACGTAACCGAGCCGGGGTAGCCCTCAGGGGTTGGGACCCACTCAATTTTCACCCTTTGTTTAATCGCCGCCCGAGCGGCTACGTTAATTTAATATACCCACGCGTGCACGATGGTCGTTTGATTCGAGATGCGTCTTAACGATCTAGTACGGGAGCGGCAATTCGTAACACGCTGGATCGGAGCTTTCGCTCGATGTCTGCCTTCTTAGCCACTTCTTGTGGGAAGCGCGCGCGAATTACTTGAGCACCGTTTTGCGCAGACTGGGAAAAGGTTCGATATCAAACGTAAAGCAAGAAGGCAAGAGCTCTGTGTGCGAATGTGCGTATAGACGCAGGCGGTCACTGAGGTTGACGCGAGCGCGCGAGCATAAGGTTCGCAGGATCGATGCCGCCGACTGCCACTGATTGTGGGAATCGAGATTCGAGATTCGAGGTTCGGACCCTCCAGCTACGAGCGAAGAGATACATTTCTTCCATCGGCTCCAGCTCCAGGAATATCAAGAGATAGCACCACGGGTCAGGGGGCAGGGGTCACGGGTTCGGGCACCCTCGGCGTGCGGCCCACTGTACCATACTTGCGCACTGCCGCCGCGACACCAACGGGACGGACGGCCTGACATCTCATTAGTGAGACAAATTGCTTCACCTATAGTTGCTCCGGTGTCTACGTATGCGAGAGCGCGCGCCCTATATATAGATTCGTGTGGGACGCATGTGGACGCGTCGTCGACGAGGTGTGCGGCTCGAGTGTTCGCGCTGCCTGTAGATGCGTGAAGGTGAATGTCAGTGTGGAGTCTGTGGTGGGTTGCACGTGCACTAGCAGAAAGATCGGAGAAAAGGAGGATCACGGACCGCGACATAAGGCATTTAGGCATTCGGATGTGGACGTGGCCAGAGAGAGCTACGATGTCCTTGCACATGTAGCTTAATACCGAGTCTGCCGGCAGGGGGAGTAAGGGCGGAAGGGGGGGAGGGGGGGGGGCGGAGTGGCAAATGTATTAGGGCTCGCATAGCTAAACTAATTGGTTAAATCTGTTGGGCCGCATAACTGGGAGGCTAATTGGGTGATTTCCTGACAAATTATATCCACCCTGACGACTACGCCTCTTCGGTACCGGGGGCCCGTTTGTCACTTGACACTTTGAAAAGGCAGCAACGCGCGCGCAACGACGCAGATGACTAGCCCAACCGAACGACCCAAGAGCGGAACAACCAAAAGTATACACATATGTATTGGCGCTTATAGGCGCGCTCTCGCTCGTTTGCATCGCACGAATTCGCGGCGACTCTGCCTCTAGCAAGGACACGTGGCGCAGGTAGCGGACTGGCCCAGGGAAGACTCTGGCTAGGTGTGTGCTGTCGCTGCGCGTCATCATACCCCAGTGGGAGGCCAAAGAAAACTTAAGCATAGCCTGCATAATAGACTCAGCGAGCATCGGGGATAAAAAGATCCCGCGGGCGACACGCCGGCCCTCGGGCTGTTCCCCGTATATCTCCTCGTCCTGGTGGATCGGATCGCAGTTAGGGATAGCAAGGAGGAGGGAATCTTTTAATTTGACGCACCATAAAGCACCAGTGCCCGGTGCCACGGTCCTTGCCACGGTCCTTGCCACGGTCCTTGCCACGGTCCTTGCCCCGGCATAGTGTGACAGTTGGTACCTACATCGGAGCTAGATATAATATTGGTCGACCCCAAGGGAGGTCATGGGTGACACCACTGCGTGTCGTATCGCTGCAATAATAACGCGTAAGCGATACCCAACCCTGTATCCTGCGCGCTCACCCTCCTGTCCTGCGTATATTCGCCTGACTGCCAAACTACCAAACTGCCTAACTGCCTAACTGCCTAACTGCCTAACTGCCTAACTGCCTAACACACCGTCGCGTCTTGTCCTACCCGCGCGAGCTATCTGCGTTCATAAAATATCTGTATACGCAGCTACACGCGCACGCATATGTATGCGCGCCTCCGTGAGTGCTCTCGCGTATAATCACCTCCTTGGGGTCCCATTCGCTCTTTCGCACACAGTCTTCCGCCTTCTGTCCTGTGTCGTCCTCCTCCTCCTCCTCCTCCTCCTCCTCCTCCTCCTCCTTCACCTTTTCCTTTTCTTTCTCACCTCCTTTTCTCTTTCACTGTACGGGGCCAGCCCTTCAGCTTTGTCAGGAGGAAGAATGGGGACACCGAGAGAAGCAGAAGTAAAAGTGGCGGCGAGACGGAAGAGATAACAGGAGTGTGAGTGAGAGAGTGAGAGAGTGAGAGAGAGGGGGAGAGCAACGCAAGATGGGAACATCGCGTGCCGAACCGAAGCCGCGAATCTCGATATATTGCAACACGCTTTTCCTGAATTCTTCTCGACTACGTCCGTGTCTACTTGTCTACCTGTTTGTGACTGCCTATTTGCCTAGAACTACCTCGTGTACTTTAATTGGCCAATTATTACGTACGTTAGGCGTGTCCGGAGGAGCGTGAAACCGTGGGGTCCCCGGCTCCGCCGAGTGACAAACGCAACTTCTGTGATAAATATCTTTTGGCGAGGCGAGAGAGCGAGAGAGAGAGAGAAGGGTCGGCGGCGCACGGCGACCTAAGGGAAAGAGCCGCACGGGATCGAAATCAGAATCGAGAGAGTTCGGACTGGCGCAAATTGGTCACGGCTGGTCTATTCCAACTCCCGTTAGCGCCCGTTAGCCTCGATCCACCCACCCCGAGCGCTGGTCGCCGCAGCCGACACTATTACGAATTCCCAATTGACAGAGTCCTTTCTCTTCCAGCTACAGTCACCTGCGCTCCGTCGATCGGCCGTCTCTCTCCTGCTCGGATTACTTCCGAAATACTATAGATACGTGGGGTACGGTAGGTGTGTGGAATTGCGAGCGAAAGGGCCAAGATCCCATCCGGTTTCTCTTTCCAGTCTGGGGGATTCTGCTTCTCCTCTCTTCGTTGCTCAAGCTTCGCGTCGTTCAAAGTTTATTTGTCGTTTGACCGCAGACAAACCTGCCGTCTCGCGAATTTCCTAGATTGCTCCGCTCTTTGTGAATCCGTCAATTACTTAAGTGCTCGAGTAAACGCAGCGTAGCTTCATGCAGGAAACAACAGAAACGATTGCACGTAGAAAGATCTACAGTTGCGATCGTCACGGAGCAGTGGGAAAATGTCAGTATGTCGAGAACAAGCAAGTTTTAATGAGAATGATAAAGACTTTAGTACGATCGATGCTCTAATTGAACCCTCGTACGCTCCTTGGCCGACGATAGCTCACCTACTTTCGAATTTACGTTATTCTGCTCAGCTGAATTTACGCATCGGAGGATCGACCATCAATGTATTTATTCGACGCACAGTCTAACGTCAAAGATTTACGAAACTGAGCTGCCTCTAATGAAATATTATAAATAAATGAACGTGCAAGACGATCGACCTTTCGGTGAAATTGGTCGGTTTAAGACAGCATGTACGTTGGTGCGATCTACCTGCACGCTGCTCACTTTCAACATCCAGAGTCGAGCACCAGCCAATCCAAGCAAGCAGAGCGATCTCACTCTTTTCTTTAGATTCTTGCGGCTGATGTGGATTCCGCAGGAAGTAAGATTAGGCGGCCTTAGGTTAGATCGGACACAAGGTTGCTATTTATTATTTTTCTACATGTGATTAAATTGGCAATTTCTCCAGCAATCATGTGAAATCAGTAAAATCTTGTAATGTCTGACAATAAAGTGAACTGAAGCTTTATGTAATGATATAGTCGTTGATTCGTTGCAAAATACGATTGGGTGAAATATCATCCATAAGAATCTAATGTGCAAATATTATTAAGGGACGTATGAGGATTCATAGTATCGCTGCAAATCCAACTGTGTTATTCCCTATTCTTTCTATGCGAGAGACCAGTTGCAAGTGTGTTGCTTTCACGCTTTCGCGTTGGACTTTACGTGGCCAGAAGAAGGACACCTGCAAGTGTGTAAAAAGTGACTACCGCAGAAAGGATAGGTGATAGCCTAAACAAACCTAACCTGATGACGTAATAACACACTTGGATTTGCAGTGCTCGTAACGCTCACGATCGTTTCATATTATTGATGATTTAAGGTGATTAAGCGTGTGATAGATATATGCATACATACAAGGCGCGTTCTTCCGAACCAATTGCCAGCTGCATCTCCTGCACCTGCGCGCGGTCCACCGCTCGCTGCATTCTCTCGCGTCCTCGGAATCACTGCAGCAGCAAAACGTCCCTGAGTGGGAAGATTGCACGAAGACTGCATCGGTACTCGCGAGAATGGGCTGATTCTGGAGTATCGACACGAGTAAAATATTATAAATTCTCGTGTCTACCTCGAAGCTGTAGAAGGGCAGGAGCAAATTCACGTGCTCTCGCTGATCCATTAACGATGCCAACAAGTCATTGCATTAAGCAGAGAGAAAGAAGAGTTACCCGATTCCTTTCTTTAAAAGCTCACACGCGCATCTTGGACGTCGCATCAAGCGAATGCAGCGCGGAGCCTCGAGCTCCGATGTGAACGAACGTTTAAGGGCGAGCAGGAAGGACCTACGAGAAGACGTAGATTGGCGAATGAAGATGGGGGAGAAAGGTGGATAGTGGCGGCGGGATCGGTGACAGCAGAGCGAAGATGACGGTGAATCTGACCGACGTTGGACGAAGAGGCGAGAGGAAAGAGAGAGAGAGAGAGAGAGAGAGAGAGAGAGAGAGAAGAGAGACGTTAGCGAAGGAATAGAGGTGAACAAAGTGGGAGGGGGTCGCGCGTGCGCTAACTCCCTTTCTCTACGCTCAGCTGTATGCACGCGCGCGAGAGAGAGAGAGAGAGAGAGAGAGAGAGAGAGAGAGAGAGAGAGAGAGAGAGAGAGAGAGAGAGAGAGAGAGAGAGCGAGTTACCCTTACGGGCGGAGGGTGCACCGGGCTCCTCGAGCCGATTGGTCGAATCTCCGGAGTTTTGGGAACAGCGCGAGGCAACTCCGCCCATTCGAGGCGGGACGATTTCTATGTGCCCAGTCTCTACATTCTCTGCCTAATAATACACGATATACCACCTATTCAGTAGCCACCATGGTTATAGGATCTACGCGGCGGCGAGCTGCACTACCGAGTAGTCGAGGATTTTGACTCGCGCGCACCCACGCTGCTAGCAAATCGAGGCGCGATCACGCGCGACGAGCGCTCTCGTCAAAGGATCCTTTGGACACTCCTCGGACGTGAACAGTTGACGCACAGTTGACGTACAGTTGACGCATAGTTAACATACTTTTTACTCCTTACCTTACCTCACCTCTCCGCCCCTCTCCTCTCCACTCCTTTCCTCTCCTCCCCTACCTACCTACCACCTACCACCTACCTTTCCTTTCCTCTCCTCTTCTTGCCTTCCTCTTCCTTGCCCTCCTTATCTTTTATTCCGTTACATGACCGTCACTCCGTTTTGATCGGACGATTTCTGCGTCACGCGTAGTTCGTGGTTTCGTCGGTTCTGTGAAAACACTTTGATCACGGAGATTATTTGCGAAGAAGAATGTGCTTGGATTATCCTGGCGAATCGTGGAATTCGCCTAGCCTGTGCGACCATTGTGACTCGTAAGATTCGTAGTGACGGGCAAGTTATTGATGGTGCGCGTCAAGTGCATGCGATCGGTGTACCTCTACAGTTGGGAAAGGGGGACTAAGTGGAGAAAGCGCACAGTTGACATTTTCGGTCTGGACATCGCGATCTTCCAGGAGATCGATTCGCCGTCTCGTAAGGAAAGAGCTGCGATCTGCCATGGGAGAAGAGGCCGTCCGCTAGGTGGACGTCTCCGTAATGTGGAGGACGCAGCAGGAAGGCAGCAGGGCAGCCGCAGCCGCAGCCGCTGCATCGGAATCGTCGTTCGAGGAATTCGATTCGGGCCAAGTGCTCGAGGAGAACGAGAACGTGAGACGCGCTGCTGCTATCCAGGAGCGGAGGCACGTGCTGCTCCACGTTCGCGCGAGCGAGTCCTTCCTTCGTTGCGAACAGTTGTCAGGTCGCACCTCGGCAGCTCCTTCCCTTTTCCTTTCGTCCTCATCGTCATCCTCATCCTCGCCACTTGCCCTACCGCTACCGTTTCCCCTGGCTGTTCGCCTGCCCCTGCCACTCGGACTCCCCATGCCACCCATGCCCCCCATGCCTCCCACCCCCATGGACAAGGAGTCGCCGGACGATGGCGACTCACAGCATCTCATGGACGAAACGTCCCGGCGAACCACGCCGCTTCCATTGGAATTGTTTGGCGAACAGGAGCGCGACCGCGACTGCGAAGGTCACCACCATCAACATTATCACGATTCTGCTCCTTCTTCTCCTTCTCCTTCTCGTCTCCCTCTTCCTCGTCTGTCGCCTCCTCCTCCTCCTCCTCCTCCTCCGCCTCCTCCTCCTCCTACTACACCGTCTCCTCCTCCTCCTCCTCCTCCTCCTCATCGTCATCATCATCAGCATCATCATCATCATCATCATCATCGTCATTCCCGTCATTATGATCATCGTCATAAGCATCAACGTGAACAACAACCGGAACAACGGGAACAACGGGAACAACGGGAACAACGATATCGTCAACAACATCGTCATCGTCAGGATCAGCCTCGGCACTATCAGCGAGAAGAGGAAGCGCCCCAAAGCGAGTTCATTCGAGAGCACGATCATCGTCACAGCCTGGAGGAGAAGATACTACAAAATCGGCAAGCGCACGGCGGAAAGCAAGAACAGCTGCTCGAAGGTCGCCGAAAAGACGAAATTTTGAAAAACTGTCGCAGTGATAGGATGGACGATGACGACGACGACGAGACATCGACAGTTGCGCATATATCGAGAGAGTGGCGTGCGGATGGTGGGAATGAGCGGTTGGTTCAGAAGAGACATAACGTATCCCAAGAGAATTTGCCCTTGTACATCGGTGACGAGAGCAAGGACCACTACGACGACGACGGCGACGACGGCGACCACGGCGACCACGGCGACGATCACCAGGAGCAGGATGAAGATAACAATAACGAGAGGGACAGTGAAAGCGAGAGTAACGAGGATGCGGAGCAGTGCTCCTCGGCGGCAGCTGGAAGCGGCAAGAGACGTCGGCAACAAGGTCCACCTATGATGTCTAGACGCATGGAGGATATGCATCTGATTCAGAAGCAGCTGGATAACTGTGAATCGATGCAGCTGGAAGTAGCCGAGAGCGAGGAGAAGGTGCAGATAAGGATGTTGACCTCGCCGTTCATGTCGGTGGGCCTGGACGCAAAGATCCGTCAGGACGACCAAATGGAACAACAGGACCGATACAAAGAGAATTTTGAGAAGGCGCGAAAGCTAAAACGTGTTGCGATCTCGAGGAAACTGGTGAACGATGCTTCTAAGGTGGAAGAGAGGCAATACGATGAGGCTAAGGAGGCTGAGGAGGCTGAGGAGGCTGAAAAGGCTGAAGAGGAGGAAGAGGAGGAAGAGCAGGAGGAGGAGGACGAGGAGCAGGAGGAGGAGGAGGAGGAGGTGCAGCAGGATGAGATGTCGCTCGAAGCAGTCGCAGATGACGAGGACGATGCGAACGAGGACGAGGAGGAGATGGAGGAGGAGGAGGAAGAAATGGAAATCGAAGTGGAAGTCTGTCGATCAACGGAAGGAAGCAGCCCGAGCAGTCCGGTCGACTTGACGGCATCGTCCCGATGCGCCGCAACAGACTTCTTCCATCCTCTGGGAAATCGTGGTGTTCATGCTTTTGCCTGCTTGCAGGCAAGTGTCACTCCGGTCGTCGATTATTTTTCCGGGAGCAACGCCGAGGAGTCTGGGGCGACGGCAGCGGCGTCTGTCACGTCAATGACGCTCTCTGGCATCCTACCTCAAGAACACACAATCGGCACGAGTCCAGTCACTGGCATCAACGTCGACATTACTAAAAGCACAAACGTGAGCTGCACCACGTCCACGAGCACCACTGGGGGAACGTTGACGACGACGACGACGGCCGGCGCCGTCCAATCGAATAAGCGAGGGCTGGCCTTCTCCGTGGAGAATATTCTAGATCCGAATAAATTCACCGGTGGTCGAAATCTATACGATCGTCTTCGACGGCGGAAGCATCGAAGGAGCAGCATTCCCCACGAAGGTACGATCTTCCTGTCGCTGCATGTGACTATACGCGTGTATGTATAGCATAGACGCATAACCCATGTAAAAAAAGATTTTATCGATCACAGACCCATCCAAGGTCTATCCGTACAGAAGTCCTTCCGAAGGTGTAAGACCCACGAGACTGATTTACATTCTATATTGTGTATATATAAACGTGTATTATGTTTCTAAGCTAGTTTAAATAGAAAAATATAAATTCGACGTCTATGCAGATTTGCCCAGACGGAGAGTTTTCGATAGATCTGCGTAGACTTTAAACTTGTGTCTCTGTTTTTAAAGTAAGCACGACACGTAATTGCTTATATTGACATTATGGATCAGTCCCATGGGTTGCACTTCAGAGCGATTGCTATAGAATAGCTAGACTTTGGATAGATCTATGATTTATAAAATCTTTTTTTATATATGTATAATAATAAGAAGAAGAACAATACGGCTATACACAGGCGCCATGCGAATTATCTGTGCGTTTGCAACTCCATTTTCTGACGCAGCTACTAATCCTATTCTCAATTTACTTTCCAATTGTTTTTCTTCTCCCACTTTCCTCTTTCCGCTCCGTCGCCTTATCTTGGATTTATCGTGATTCTGCTTTGCGCGGGGGTCGTGATTGGAATCGGATTTCGGTTCGGGTGTCCCGTGTGTGTGTGTGTGTCGTATTTGTAGTACCCACTGTACCTGCTGGGCCATGCGAGCGATCGAAAGTGATGGAAGAATCGAAGGACGCGGATTCGATGCGCGAGATGAGAACCGATCGTGTTCGTTGATCCACCAACATTATCCAGTGGTTGGTTATGGTCGCGTTGTCAACGCACTCGAGAAACAAAGAGTCGTAATTATGCAGCCGGTAATTCGGTTGCGAGCAGCCAACCCCTCCCCGCCTCCCCGCCTCCCCCCCGTCCCCCACGAACGATCGATCGTTTCGACGAAATCGAAACGTTACGCCGGCTCATCCATCTTATCCTGCGTTCGCAGATATAGCTATTAAAACTCCATTGAGTCTGACCCTTGCGTATACCGTTCTTCCTATTCGGTTGCTCTCGCAGCCCCAACCCTCCTGCACCCACCTTCCTTTGACAATCGGAACTCTCGTTGCGCGCACACGAAGGCAAAGTCGGGAGTTGGGCTCGTCGCGTTCAACGCTTCGCGTGGGCTTAGGTAAGCGACGAATTACCGGCGCTACTGTCGCCCTGGGATTTTCCTCGATTCCATTTCGATTAGTGCTATGCTGTGAAGTAACGTCAAAGTTATAGATCTTTTAAAGTTTGAGCGGTGTCAAGTTTGACGCCGACTTTGAATTTGGCGTCAAGTGCTCTGCTTCCGGAATAATATCCCCGGTTATTATGATAATCGCGTGGCATCGGCTTTCGCCAAGCCGTCCAGAAAATTGCCTCTTCTGCATCACAATGATCCTCTCCTGCTCCTCGACTCCACGCTGCTGGTTGGTGGCTTCCCTCGTTCCGCCGAGTCTGCTGTCACAGCCCACAAGCTCCTGCACGCAAATACACACACACTCACACAAAAACAAAAACAGGAACGTAGGATGCGTGCACGTGTGTCGCTTCCCCTCCCCCCATTCCCACCTCCTACGAACACTGCTAGTTCGAAGCGCCCAGAGTTTCCCATCAGCCGACGCTCTTCGTCCTCTCCTGACAAATACTCTTAATCTCTTCCTTAATAATTATTGCGCTTCTCGCACCTGACCACCACCACCGCCACCACCACCGCCACCCCCACCGCCACCCCCACCGCCACCCCCACCGCCCTCCGATTCCTTTTTTATCTCTCTTCCTCTCTTTCCCTCTTTCCGGTTTGTGCGCGTTGCTCTCAGTCAAGCTGGTTGGGCACTCTAAGCATAGCTTATTCATATTTCAATCTACAATATATAGACGACGCGCGTCGTAAAGGAGCAACGAAGCGAAGCGAGATGAAAGAGCCGCGAAGCGATAATACGATTGCGAGTAAGACGATTCGATTAGACGAAACGAGTCGCCGGTGTGCACAGGTACATGCCGGCCGTCGCGGCGCTCGTCTCGCGTATCCGTCACATAGTGTCGTCACCCGGCGTAACCGGCTTTTCGGATGTGGAACGACGTAATAGGAGGGGCAGGACGATCGCGCGTTAACGAGATACAAATCCCATTAGGATGTAAACCTTCTCGATCCGTCGCGATCCCTACCCCTTCAACGAGAAAGTGAGTGAGGATGTCGTATACGTATAGGCATAAGTGGCGCCTGTGCGTGCATGCATGTGCTCTCCTATATATAGCACATGCAAACGTGGGAGAGAGAGAGAGAGAGAGAGAGACATGGAGTGTTAAACGGAACGGACTCGCTAGGATCCTTTGGATCGTCCCGTGTCCCGTGGCTCGTGGCTCGTGGCTCGTGGATCGCGGGCCAATTCGGATAAAGTCCCTGGCAGCGAAGCCCCATAGTCCCCGTGGCCTCCACGGCCCCCAAGCACCCCTAGTAGCCCCAGCATCCCTAGCCCCGGCGGCCAGAGCCAGGGAATATCTGTCCCAGGGACATCTGTGCGCTGATTGAATCTCCAATCTCTTCCCTCATTGAGCGCACGATTGGCTCGGCGGCTGAGCGACGCTACGGCACTCGCGTACAACTCCAATCTTTATTGCAGTTCTATTCCGATTGATACCAAAGAAACGTGCTTGTGGCTCATTTCTGCTAAAGAGGAATTTATAAATATATTGTAGTTGGCACAGTTGGTTTCATCACGTGTTGTCACCTAAGAGAAAAATAAATTTTCGTTTGTTCGCAGATGGAGACTCGCGAGGTGAGTTTCCCGGAGGCAGCGGGCAGGAGGATGAGGAGCTGCCTGACGTATCCAAAGGACTCGAGGTCGATGAGGAGATGGAGGAGGACGAAGATGAGGATGTGGAATTGCGAAGCCTTCAGGATCATCAGGAGCAGGAACAATCCGCTGTTATTCGGGGTGCCGTTCGCCTGCGATCTTCCGAACGTCAATGCAAAAAAAGGCAGTCCTCGGTGTCGTCCTCCTCGTCGTCTAGCATGCCGAGCGGTCCAGGCCACGTCGTCGGTATAGCCACGACAGCGAACGTCGGTCCAGCTTCGACGACGGTCACGACGGCTCAAACGTCTATAGCCAGCTGTCAAGTTTCGCAAAGTATTGGCGGCGGCGGTGGCGGCGGCGGCGGTGGCGGCAACAGTACGGAAGATAATATTTGCCCTTCAAGCAATAGCGTTTCAGTGTCAGTGTCGGCATCGGCTTCGGTTTCGAATTCGGCATCCGCATCGGCGTCGGCAGCGGCGGCGGCGGCTGCTGCAGTCGCTGCAGCTGGTGGCAAGCCTCGAAGAGCCAGGACGGCGTTTACGTACGAGCAGCTCGTCGCACTCGAGAACAAGTTCAAGACGACGAGGTATCTCTCGGTGTGCGAAAGACTTAACCTCGCGCTCTCGCTCTCACTGACAGAGACCCAGGTGAAGATATGGTTCCAGAATCGGCGCACCAAGTGGAAGAAACAAAATCCAGGCTTGGATGTGAACAGTCCCACCGTCCCAACGACCCCCCCTCATCCCTCCGCTTACACGCCGGCATTTCTCTTTGCGACCCATCCGCACTCTCATCCTCATTCTCATTCTCATCCCCATCCCCATCCTCATGCTCATCCTCATCCTCACCCTCATTCTCATCCTCATCCACCTCCGCATCCGCATCCGCATCCTCATCCTCATGCACATCCGCACCCACACTCACATACCCACGCTCATCCACATCCACATCCTCATTCGCACGCTCACGTTCATCATCCGTCTGCGCCTCCGTCGCAACCGCCGCCGCCGCCACCCGGCTACTATCACCATCCTGCGTCCTATGCGACCGCGGGACCGACCTTCTTTGCCCATCATCTGTCTACGGCAGCAGCGGCGGCCGCCGCTGCCGCTGCCGCAGCGGCCGCGGCCGCCAACGCCAATTCCAGTGCCAACGTAAACGCCAACGTAAGCGCTAACGCGACCGGTAATGTCAATCCTAATCCCTCGCCTACCTTAACGTCATCGACGACCTCCACGCCGCCCGCGTCCGCGGATGCTCTTAGTCTATCGCATTCTCATTTTCATTCTCATGCTCACTCCCATGCTCGCGTGCACCCACACTCGCACACCAATCCGCCGGCCTAGCAACGCAGCCTCTTTCTTCCTCAGTTCCTTCTTCTTCTCCTCCTCCCCCTCCTTCTCATCATCTTCGTGTCTTTCTTCGTAACACCTCTACCCACAACGAGCACAACTACCCCAAGTAGGTACGAGACTTTATCATTGTCGCGTAAACGCTTTTTCCGTTCCTGTAGTCGGACGCGTCCGATTGGCCACGACTTTCGGAGATTTCCAACAAAACAGATTACAGAATTTGCACCTGTCATGCGCCGCAGCTCCGTCTCGAATGGATCCTACTGTCCTTGAGCAATGGAAGACATTACTTGAACGAACTTGAAAAAAGAGGCCCGTTCTCAGGAGCAGCTGAATGCAAGCGTGCACGAATCGGCATCGGAATTTGACCGAAAGTGATATTATCACGTTTAGATTTAAGTTTAGTCTTAGGCCTTTAGCCTTAGGTTTAATAAGGTGTGCCCGTGAGTGTCGAGTAACGTGCACGCGCGCGAGTCTACGCGAGCCTTGTGTAAGTGTGTGTGCGTGTGCGTGTGTGTGTGTGTGTGTGAGAGAGAGAGAGAGAGAGAGGGAGAGAGCGCGCGCGCGATGAATTTAATTTAGTCGAACGAGCGAATGATCGCGTGGGATCGTTGCAACGTCTCATTGTAAAATAAATGAAAAATGTTACGCTTGTATAAGATTGTATTCGAGCGCGCGAGCATCGGACTACTCCTTATTACGGTTCGCGTACAAAAGTATGCCGATGCTTTGCGGGAACAGCGCAGTACGATTTTTGCATTTTTTCCTAATTTCTCCCTTCCCTCGCACAATGAAAAATAAAGATACGGATACAGGCACACGCACGCAAAGCAGATAAGAGTGGAAAGTGGAAGACCTTCTCGTCTCTTGGTCGCACTTGAAAATAAGCCAAGGGGGACGGCGACGGCAGCGACGTTGTGGCTCCTTGGAAGACGCGGAACCTCCGAGAGATGAGGGACGGTGGTCCTATACTTACATACGGTAAGTCTGGTCATTAGAAGGCCCAACTGGCAAGAAACAAGCGTCGATTTGAGTTACACTCTCACGAAACTACGCCGCGTTTCACGCTCTGCTCGTGCAACACAGCGTCCGACTGTTTCTCGGCTTCTCCGTGACTCTCGCGACTCGGCTACGTTCAATCGACGTAAAATCCCTAAGCGTTCGCTTTGATGACCAAATTAGAAGTGCTTTAAGAACAGAAAGCATTTCTCATGACTCGTGGCTGCTAGCCATTTTCTTGCAGGCCACCGCCACCGCCACCACCACCACCACCACCACCGCCACCACCAGCGCCATCAGCACGTCGTAGCACAGACGCTTCCATTATGACGTTGTATCGTCATCATCATGCATTAAGTCACGGGCTTAAGCCCCGTCCCCGATCTTAGCATTGCCAAGTCTTATCTTGGTAAAAGTCACGGGAACTTAAATTGATACGACCGAACGACGGAGGAGCGACTCGGAAGCTGAGGTGGACGAAGACTACGAGGAGGAGTTCAAAGCGCCGATGGAGGGAAAGAGGGGTCGTGGATTGGAGGGCTGTAGATCCAGACAATCTGTGGAGGACGGGAAGAGTCTGAATATTTGGCGAGGGTGGGCGGCTGCAGGGGAGTGAGAGTGGATGTGCTGTAATGGGGGGGGGGGGGGGGGATCGGAGCTCCGGTGTACATTCGATAGTGGTGGCTGCTGTCGCTCGGTCGCCGGACGATTCTCTCGAATTAATTCTTAGGGGTGGATTTAGAAAGGGGATGCTGCCACTGCTGCTCCACCGGGTGTGAGAGAAGCGAGTGGACCGTGAAATAACCAACCCCGCAGCACTCACACCCCCGTTTTAACCGGTAGCATTGGCGTAACCTCATTATTGAAGCTCCGTCGCAACGGTAGCGAGTTTTCTCGTTATCTCCTGAGTCTCGGGTGCCGCGCTGTACCTATATCCCTTTACAGTCTCTATGAAAGAGTTCAGCCGAGTCCGGAGGGACGGTATCTGCGGGCCGAGAATTAATGCTCTCGCTCTCACGTCTTCCATGCACATGTCTGGTATATATGTATGTATATCGCGCGCATACGCGGCTCTGTCGATCAGGAGAATCCTGGCGACGCATTCAACCGCAACGAAACGCGAGAAACGAGCAGCGGCCACGCCACTGTAGTTAGGCTTCCACTTAAGCGTGTAATAGCTCAATAGCTGTCGCCCCCGTTCTCAGCGAAAGCCATCGAGAAGCTCTGCGAGTGAGGAGGAGGAGGAGGAGGGGGAGGGGAGGGCGGAACGCATTCGCCCGACGCTCGATGTTTGTATACGCAAGGTCGGAGCGAGACTCGCTCTCGCGGTGCACTTTGGCTTAAACAAGATAAAGAGAATTCTCTTACGAGCAACGACGGCTCGGCCCTTCTCGTTCCAGTTTCGGCCGAGCCGGAGGACCGTAGTTAAATCGGATAGAGCGGAATGGATGCGAACAAAAGCACTGCGGATTCGATCGATCCAATAGAAGGCGTTATCTTTAGCTACCGCGCGCTTCTCCCTGACGGTCGTCTCCATTCCTCTCCCTCGTCCTCTCCCTCTTCCTCCCACTTTCCATCCATCTCCAGCGTCCCTCGCGCTTTTCCCCCGACTCCCTCGACTTTTACCGAAGGCACTCGCACCACTCACACTCTCGTCCATACCTTTCTTACGCACGTTAACGGACACCGTGCGCATACGATTGCGTACTCGCACCTTCCGCACACATTTCGCTCAATCTTATAAGAATTTACATTTACTCTTGCTCTTGCTCTTCTTCTTGATCATCCCTGCGCTCTTCCTGACAAAGGGAGAGAACACGGGCGCATTGATACCTATCGCAGTACGCAGTGGTCGTTACGTTACCAAGGTAGCGTTACCAGCGAAGCGTAATTCCTAATCGACTCGGCTATCTTCTCTGTCGCGAACTCCCTCCCACCCAAGGAATGGCCCAACAATCGCTGTCACTCGAACTCTCGGAGGCTGGACGCCACCTCTCATGAATCATTCGACCAAAATTCAAAAATCGATGCCGAATGTATTTCGTATCAAGACACAGGCGTCACAGGCAAACCGTTGTAAAAAAAATGTTTAAAATAAGATAATGAGTCTTGAATGGATCGTCATATACATATACCTTATTCCTTTCTCGAGTTCGCTATAAATTTGAATTTTCATACAAAAATACAAATGGAAGGATAAAAAAGCAATGAAAATCTTTGAAGCGTAAGCCGACTTGCAACGGGGATGCTGTTACGATGCGATTATGACTGCAGAATGTGTGTGATGACGATCGCGTCATCGCATGAGAGCGCATACGTGACGTGCCGTTTCGGCGATTGTCAGTCCTCGTCACCTGGCGCATACATACATGCATGTATAGGTACATGTGTGTAGTCCTTATATATTACCTTATATTTTTTCAGATTGGGGTTGAGCAAATTTTTTCCGTTTGACGTTATTCGCTTATTGCCGAACAGTTATTCCGTGTGTAACGCGCTCGAAAGTTAAGTGAGAGTTCCGTAAGGGTCGCTCGAGAATCGGGGTGGCCCAGGAGGTCTCCCATTCTCTAGCGCCTAAATTGCTGTTTCGCGCACGATACACCCAATGTACGAGCCTACGTTCTCCTATTAACGAGAATCATCAGTCTCAGTAAATGGAGTAAAGTCCGTGTTAGTCAGACCTTCTCGGTTGTTCCTTCTCTCAGCCTGCTTTGCGGTTTGCCAAAAGTTCCCGTGTTACGTTATGTCCTTGGCTTCGGAGCGCTCGTAGCCCGATAGATAGATATTGATGAAGAAATCCAGGAACGGGACCTGAACGCCCTGCGCTGACACGGAGGGAGAGCGAGAGCTCAAGAATCAAGAGGGTATATTGTGGTAGGGGCGAGCGACGGAAGGGGTTGGAGCCGAAAAGCCGAAAAGCCGAAAGACGAACTTTACATTTATATCGGGGATTCTCGGCTTTACGCTTTGACTGGCAACCCCTTCTTTCAACGGCAGCACTGTTAAGACGGCACCGCGTCAAGATTCCATCATGTACCGTTCATTCTTCTGAGCGAATTGCCACATCTACAATTTTGAGCGTCCACCAGTTAGCTGTGATCTGATAGCGTTTTCGATTGACTTGATTTCTTGGACCGGATGTAAGGCGCAGAGCATCGCGCGCCTTCGATCGGTGAGATTGGTTTAGGCTCGTATCGTGAAGTTTCTTATGTACGATTCACAGTTTCGATGTGCATCGAATCGAACTGGATTCCAATTGGACTTGCCTACTTACCTACCTACCTACCCTACGAGTTGCGCCCTATGACACCTGCGCGTTCACGTTGCAAGGCTTGCACTCGACGGCTCTGCACCTTGCACTCGATGCAAGAAATTTAATCGATTTTCGTTTTGATTTCTTTAGCTGCCAGGCTTTCTAGAAACAGTTATGGCGTTGACTAAAGAAGTAAATAGACTGTGAGCATCTTATGGGATATGGAGACAGGCGAGTCTGTTTGCCGCGTACACCTACGAACGGACTATCCATTGAAATTGACATATAAGAATGACGATCCACAAGAAAAAAAGAAAGAAAAACAACACGGGCATGTCTAGCCTATTTATAGTCGGCCTAAGCAACTGCTGGTTATTTAAGATGCGTTATCTTTCCCGAGTGTCCATACGAGCTTCTTTTCTCTTGCTCACTGTTATCCCCGCAAAAACCAAGGTAACATGGCAAAGTACAGTAGGACTTTATTACTACTCGTCGGATGCCATAAGAAGGTATGTATACTCCTTACTGGGTAATAATTTCGGTTCCAATTGCTAACTGTTGGTCAACCCGAGTCTTTACGACTGCACCGTATCACCGACACGCGGGGGTTGACTTACCGAATGCTGCTGATTGCGACTGCAGACAGCCCATGTACGCTCAAAGGAAGCTTACGGCGCTCACTTACCGACCGCTCTCTACTTTTGCGACGGATGGCGTTCGACAGATCATTACTTCTGCTGAAAATGACGATTTCCATGTCGCGGTGCTTTTCATGGATAGATATAGTCGCGTATGTATTGTCAATGATCACTGCTGTTTTGTTTAGCAGTCAACGCCATCTTTCGGTGCATTGGCAGCCTTAGAATTTCAGGCGGTAACTCGATCTACGGGTGTACGTACACGATGTATGTACGTGGCGCGAGAGTCCACAAACTCTTTTGATCTTCAGTCGACGTTTTCACATGCGCCGTATCGGATGGCCATGTCGACACCGACTAACGGTTACTCGAGATAACAAAGAGACAACCAATTCTGGCCTGCGAGACTTGCTGACAATGAGTAAGTCTTACTCGTGGTTGATAAAAAATTGAAATCGAGTAATGCAATTGCGCTAGAGGTAGCTTTGACCGAATACAAATAGACTGGGCCGACCTTTGTGTCTTCGGTGCCTCCGTGCTTTCGCCCTTTCGACACGCAGAATATATAGAGATATACCATTTCAATGGGTAAAGTCTGTGGTGTTGCACGTGTTAGCTACAGCCAGACCTGCGTGTCACACCGCATCCCATAAGATGCCCACTCTATTTAAATCTTCACAGTCAACGGTGGTAGCACTCGACGAAGCTTCTCACAACACAATGTATTAGAATTTGACTGTCCTTTGAACCGCCCGACAGCGTTACGTAATTCTCCGTTTGGCATGCTGTAATCCTCGTCCTTTGACAAACTGCTAGTTTCTGTGTGTATCTTCCCGATTAGACAAATACACTCCGCCAAAGGGGAGAAATGAAGTTTCGGCCTTTCCAAAAATACGTGTGCTCGCAGATAACTTCAAGAATGAATTAAGAGTTGTATTTTTTTTTCGCTTAACGTCGATGAGCGTTAGAATTACAGAGCTCGATCTGGATGTACGTCTGATTGTGAGATAGACTGCGCGAACGAACTTATAGCCACCTTAGCCGACAGATACACGAGATTATCCGAAGCCATGGCGAGGGGCAGACGGAAAGCGGGCAGAAAGCTCTCGAAACAGACCTCAGGAAATCGTAAAAACTTTATTCAACTTGGGAGGGTGGTCGGAGGTGATATTCAAGGGAGGATAAAGGTGGCTGAGCCCTGTGGAGGGAGGGGGGAAGGGGAGCCTCAAAGACCGGATGGCAGGGATTGAGGCTCGAAAGGGAATTGGAGAAGCGAGAAAGGAGGGAAACGTCAGCAAGATTCATGAGCGGAGGGGGCGGAGGGGGCAGAGGGTCAGAGAAAATAGCTGGCAAATAGCTGGTGGCCGAGGGGAGAGTTGGCGACTGGTGCAGTGACTTCTGGATTCTGGGTTCTGACTGTTGCGACGACGAGGACGGAGGTGAGGTGGTGAGGTGGTGAGGTGGTGAGGTGGTGAGGTGGTGAGGTGGTGAGGTGGTGAGAGTGTGGGCGATGGGCAAGAAGGCGAAGGGTGCGAACAAGAAAATGTTACTCGATTTATTCTAATCCGGATCTGAAAGTTACAGCTTGTCTAACAGCTCGTATCCTTATAGGGTATCGACCGGCCGTTCTTTGCTCATATTTTCTCTGCTACTCGACCACGAGTTTCGATGTTCACACTTTTTTTTGCGCCCTCTTCATCTGTTTTCTGAATGATTGACAAGTCTCCTGCAAATTGTTTGCGTTTTCTTTTCTTTCTGTTCCTTTGATCCATCCACGATAGACGAAACATTGAGAAGTTAATTTATTCTGTTAAAACCGTGGGTACAATCATGATGATTCTACACGGAGAGAGATTTTTCATTAAAAATTAGCCGTAAAATCACGGCGATCGTAGGACGTTGCGGCGTTTCCGAACTTAATGTTTCTTCATTTTAGAATAATTCGTCAAAGTACAGTAAAGTTTAAGGTACAGCACATTCGGAGAAGAAAAAGTAACGAATGCATCCTGTTACGTGGGTTTTTTGACTCAAGGTCACAAGACGACTCCAGTTACCCATTCAGATAACGTTTTCCCTTCCTGGTTACTCTTTCGAGTGGCCACCCTGCTCGGAAGCTATACGCTCTCGGATTGATTCGTGCAGTTACGCGAATCCTCTCGAAAGATTTTTTTCTTGTTTAGTCGAGGTCTCGACGTACCGAGTTGCTCGGTAGAGGCGGATGTACCCGACGAAGACGTCTCCACGGACCAGCAGAGGTCGGGTTGAGATACCGGCGGTCCACTGGAGAGTGGCAAAGGGTTCTAGAGCGGGCAGTGGCGTTTTGATACGATTAAGGGCAGGGAAGGAACCCAATGACCCGAGTTGTGGATGTGGTGCCCAGCTGTCGCCCGATGCCCCGGGGAAGTGGTCGTCGAGGATCTGACGATTTGTTACGTATACCGATTTGTTAAGAAAAGCTCTCGATTTAGTTTAAAGGGACGGCTCGAGGAATAGGATAATAGTTGTAGGCTATAAGGATCTCGACCAATCGGAGTGACTAGTTTCGTAATTTGACTATTGTCAAAGTCAGTCTGTCTTGGGACACCGATCGGGGTGCCTTGAGCTGCCTCGAGCTGCTTCGCACTGCCGGACTATTTTTTAATACTTTTTCTGGCTGTGGTTTCTATACGGTATATAAAGTTCCCGCTTGTCTGGTTCTCGCGTTGCTCTCGCAATATCCAGAAGATCATGTCGATTTTCTGCGTGGGTTTCGGAGGTGCAGTCTTGTGCTATAGTGCAATGCCAACCCGAGTGTCCTCCGGATGGAGTTTTCGGCCTTCAAGGGTCAGCTGAACCAGCTGCGACTCGGTCTGTTACTTTCTCCATCAATTGCTCTCTGTTTCTGGCACTATTTACCTGACGCTTATTCCGCGACCCTCTTTACCTCAACCTAGCAGCCGCAGCGGCCGTTTGCCGATTTCACGCAGCCTCAAAGATCAGCAACTACGGTGGCGTTTCTCGATTTCAAGCGTCCTGAAAAATTGACAGGATCCCTCAAGCCACCGCCTGTTCTTATTGGTTCCGTCAGAGTTCTCGTTTTCTCAACTCTCAGGATATGCCGGCTCGTCAGTTCCCGGCGTCAAAAGAATTGGCTGACGCCCGCCTGGAATGCGGATGCAAGGAGGAAGGACCTGTGATAGCGATGTCATAGAGATCTAAAATATTTTCAGCGAAGGGGAAACCTATTGAAAAATATTTTTTGAGCAAGTTAAGTTAAGTGCCATCTCGTGTGAAAGAAAGGCCAGACGGCGTTTTCTTTGAGCATTTATTACAAAAACTGTTGTATCTAGCTATTAACGAAAGAGTATGAGACTCGTGTGATTAGTTGCTCTCGCCTGACGGCTCGTGCACTCACACTTCACTTAAACTTTGTTTCAATTTATTTTTAAGTTCCATCCTTAATCCATGAAACTACGTTAGTTGTACATCGTTGGAACATATAAATCCTTTCACTGCAAGAAAATAACAAATATCTGACAAACGTCTTTATTATTTATGTTATAACCTAAATGTCTACTAAGTTATACATAGTATACTCCATCGACGAGTGAAATATGTCGTTTCTTTGATACATCACAAATACTATGTATATGAAATGAAGGTTCAACTTTGGACGGTAGTAGTATAAAAATACGAATCGTTAAAAATTTTCATCATGGAGCACGGTGAAAGCCTTCGTTTTTATAAATTATTGTGTACATCGTAAAATTTGCCTTTGATGTCATTTAAAATGTTTTGTCTTCTCGGTTAAAGATGAGGGAACGTGTATTCCAAGTTGACTGTAGCTGTGAATTTTGCAGGAAAAGTTATTGAAAAATTGTCTCCGTGTGTAGCGGATGGACGTAAAAGTTTGGCTGAATGTTGTCTCTCTCGGCCTACAGGCTTCCTTCTGCAAAGAGCGGTAGCATTTGGGCGCGAGTATGTTCGTTCATTGCCGCGCGACATGTGTGTTCACTGAGGCAAGACCATGCGCTGGTGTCACGCAGCATACATTCATCCATCCGACCATCCAGCCATCCAGCCATCCAGCCATCCAGTTATAACCATTCGCGTACGTTCGATAATGTCCCTATTGGGACTCTTTCGCCCTTTTAATGGAGTCCCAGGGGCTGGGGGGACGCACCCACTCCAGCCAAGATCACCGGATTAACCAAGTGGCAGGCCGATTAAGGCGGGACTGAAACTCTCGGTTAGCCGAATATTTGTCCGACGCAATGATTACGCGACGGAAGTCTGTGCACTGTTAGCGCTTCATACAAATATAGAATAATACGCTCTCAGCGGAGAGGTAGCACGAGGATGAGGCGGTGCGCGACCAGTCTCTCACGTGCCATCGGAAGAGATTGAAGATTGGCGTTGCGGGAGCGAGTGGCGAGTGGCGAGTGGCGAGTGGCGAGTGGCGAGTGGCGAATGCCGAATGGCGAGGAGTTAAAGAGCGAAGAGCGAAGAGCGAAGAGCGAAGAGCGAAGGATGAAGGGTGATGGGCGAGGGAGTAGTAAGCGGAGGAAATAAGCGCCTCGGGCGTTCGGTGAACGGGCAAGTAGCCGAGTGGATGGATAACTTGGCCATTGTGACGAGTAGTGGCCTCCAGCGAAAGTAAATGATTATCGGGGTAGCGGACACAGTAGGGTGCCGAGAAGAATGCTTTGTTGTTTAGAAAAAGTGAAGAGCTTTCTTCTCTCTAGAGTCTACACTACAGGCCCTATTACTCTACGAATTCACCACCACCACCACCAGCACCAGCACCACCTCCCCCCCCCCCCCCCGCTCTTCCATCCAGCCGGCAGCCTCGTTCGCTGGCCCTATCCTGCGTCGCACTATTATCGATAATTAGAAGGGCTCTTCCTGGCCACGCGACCCTCACGGATGCCAGCTACCCCGTTAGAAACGCGAGCTCATTCTCTTTGTATTTCGTTAATCGGCGCGTCTCTCGCGCATCATAATTATCGAGCAGCTTCGCTCGGCTGTTCAATTATTTGTCCTCCTCGCTTCTCATGGGCACTCGCCTTGACTCTGGCACTTTGACGAGAACAGTTATCGCTATTGTTGCTGCGACACAAGTGCACTCTGCCGTTTCTGTGTCGTCGCGCTTCACGTTCCTACGTGCGAATACGTGCGAATACGTGCGAATACGTGCAGAGACCGCCTGACGCACACGTAACACACGTATAGCCATA
>JARQSV010000335.1:0-18926 GCA_030142285.1 Calameuta idolon | reverse complement strand
CTGGCCTTTCGCCATTATCGCGTTTCGGCGTGATTTCCGCCGAGGACACGACGGGTGCAATCCACCACGTCACAATAGATGCAGAGGAACGAACGGGCCTTCCTCTCTGTTCAGGATAAGAGCTACTAGATTAGGTAGCTGTATAGTGGGGTGGCTATAAAGGCTAATTGGTTAAAAGCTCACCGCTGCTGCAGGCTTAAATCAAGATCTTGGAGTGTTATAATGGATAAGTAACACGGTGTGGTGTGGTGTGGTGTGGTGTGGTGTGGTGTGGTGCGTTACGGGACGACCGGGTCGAAACGGGACGAAACGGGACGAAACGGGACGAAACGGGACTGGGCAGATCCTCTATAGTATATCTTCCGAGTTAAGGTTGCGGGATTGTGATTGGTTCACTCTGAAAGCTACCCCTAACGCTCCGACGTGGCACATGCCATCGATCGCGCCTCCATCCTATGAGAAATCGAGAGAGCCATCCCCTGAAAGCTAAACTCCGCCCCCATCCTCTCTTCAACTTTCAGCTTAGCTACCCTCGTGACTATGAGTGTGACTGACTGTGTGTGAGCGAGAGACGTGCCACTATCCGTGTGCCCTGCGGTTTCTCCGGTGCCGCGTTTCCTACCCTTACGTTAGTACAACAAGCACAGTTCCCATCCACAGTTCGTCACTCGCTCGAGTAGCCCGCTGCTCTCGAGTAGCCTTAGACCAGTGTCTCGCGAATCGACCACCACCTCCAAAATCTTCTCCTCTTTCTCCTCCTCCTCCTCCTCCACCTCCTCCTCCTCCTTCTCCTCCTCCTCCTTCTCCTCTTCCTCCTTCTCCTCCTCCTCCTTCTCCTCCTCCTCCTCCTCCTCCTCTTCCTCCTCCTCCTCCTCCTCCTCCTCCTCCTCCTCTTGCTCTTCATCTTCCTTCGTTTTCTCTTTCCCCTGCTCCATCCTTTTCACTTTCCACCTTCCTTCTTCTCCTTGTCTTTCACCTCCATTTTCGCCTTCTGAAAATTCTTCTCCTCATCCTGATCCTCATCATCATCCTCGTCTTCATTTTACTCTTTATCCCCCTCATCCAAGTCCTCGACCCCCGTCATGATCGTCACCTAGGACTTTTCCATTATCGTTGAATCTTCAACGAACGTTCGGCCGTGTATCTGGAAACGTTTCTTTCGAGCCAACAAGACGGGAATGAGTGGAGCACAACGGCGGGCTGCCACTGTCATTTCGAAGGGTTCCCGCTTTCACAGACTTACACTGGCCAAAGGATACTGCTTTGAACTTAACATTACGGATTCTGATGTTTGCTTGTCTAATGCGTCGAAAGTGATTAGAGCAGTGGGAGCTAGCAAGTAACCCGGTGAAACTTCAGACCGATCAGTGCCTAAGAATTCGTAGGAAATCAAAAGCGCGCAGAGCCCCGCAACTGGTCCGATTCAGTGAGTGAGAGTGTCAAGGATAGTGCGGAAGAGGTCAAAGACGAGGGGTAGACTTAGGTCTCGAAAGTCTGATCAAGGATGTTGTGTAGGTGCGCTGCAGGGGATGTTGGGTGTGAACGGACATTGAAAAACAGTGAAATGTTGGTCGTGTTCAGTGGGTTTGCACGATTATAGCCGAACGTGTAAAACTCATCGATCCCAGGAGGGGATGAAAACTTTGAGAACGCCGTCGACTCCGGATTAAGATTCTCTTAATGTAATATCTTAATTTGTTTGTAGATTAGCGAGATCCTCGTAAGGCAATAGTAAGGAGGAGTGCGTGAAGAAATTTGCAAAGGAACGCGGAAAAGGGTGGGAGGAAAGGAAAAGACATGTCGGGTGAAACCGAGATTGAGGTTTCGGTGGTGTCCGAGGAGGATCTTGAACTGGACGGCTCGCGAAGTTGCTCGACACCGGCTGAATTGTTGCTGCAAGAAAAGAATGGAAAGGGTGGCTGCGCTCTTGGGAATTCTTTTTCTTTCGATGTTGGAAAAGTCGCGTTGCGTCCGGCGTGCAATCCACAGTACACCTCCTTCAGCATATCGAGCATTCTTGGAAGACCGGAGTCGCCGCCGGCCGAGTCCGACATCGCCGTTGAAGTCGATCGGCAACACGACGAACGGTCTTCGCCCCTCGTGCCGGGCTCCTCAACGCCGGGAGTTCTTCTTAGCGGCACTGTAGCTGGAACTACGAACACGTCCCAACGAATTCTTGTCTCGCGAGACAGTCCGCCGCCTGGTCGAATTAGCCCTGCTGCAGCCCGACTTCTTTCGCCGGCTAATCTTCGACTGGTAGGTCAGCGGCTCGGGGGAAATCACACGGAGCAGCGCTCGATCGTCGCCCAAAGAATCGGCTGTGCGCCAGTGGTCACGGGCTCTTCGTCATTTCCATCGAGCGATTCCGGGCACCCTCTCATGGGTCACGCGTCAGCTGATCTCGCAATGCTGTCCAGGTACGCAAATTCTTACTACTAACTATTTACCCTGAATTATGCGATTCGATCGAATTGTCATCGGAGGACCCTGCATCGTAGAATACCGATATACGAATTCAAGCACCTTTGCCTTTGCCTTTGCCTTGGCCTTGGCAGTATCGCATTTTCTACATCTATCTGTGTCTCCGGCCATAAATCGCAATGTCTCTTTATTGGTGCAGTGTGCAAAGCAAGAAAGTATATTAGGTAGTTCATCACGTACGCGTAGTAGGTGATTCGCTGACGTTGAAGTGAAGAATGGCCAGCCCGACAGTCTGGTAGGCTGAGGTTGCACAGTGAAGCACGCCCGATGGTAATGATAGAGGCTTGTGGACGTCGCTGTGTAATTGTGCAAATGTGTGCGTGTGTGTGTGTGTGTGTGCGTGTGTGTGTGTGTGTGTGTGTGTGTGTGCGCGCGCGATAGAGACCGAACGAACGAACGAACGAACGAACGAACGAGTGCATGAATAGACGAGAGATGAAGAGAAAAGAGACTCGGAGTGGGAGAGAACAGAAATGCGTATGACGGTGAGGATTATATTATGTGAGAATGGACCGAGGGGCTCGCCGTAATGGGCCTATTAGGCTGTCTCATTTAATAACAACCGGAGCAACGACCACCCTCTTACGTTACTTACTTTACTTACAACGGATGGTGCCATCGGATATATTTACTAGAACCCAAGTTCGGGAGTGAGGGTTGCTCGAGGGTTGGAGATGATTTTATCAGATTTGCACTCCCTAACTGGCACCCCTTATTGCTGCCGCCCCGACGGTTCCAAGTGCTTGTTTTCCACCCGTTTACCATTTGATTAAGCCTCATTCGTTCTCGAACTCCCGTTACTTACAAACCGCACGATGTGCATTGACAATGCCAGACCTTCTCGCTGGCCACTTCCTGCTGCTGCCTACTTCGTAGTGGCTGCAATGTATCACTTGTGTCTCTCGCATTTAATTGAGTTTCTTTTTTCTTTTTCTTTTACTCCCGATAGAACAACTAGCTTCCTTTTTTCATGATTTACGGGAATTATTTTACTGTCCTTTGCGCTATGAAATTTGTGTCTGTGGAGCACGTGGTAGGCGTCTCCTCATCGTCAGATCAATTATGAGCGACGTGCATAATGAATGACGGTGATGATGTTAGATGGGCGAATGGATTGGATCGTTGCATTCATAACCGTACTCCAGTTTACGGAAGCTAAGATTCCCCCGAGGAGTTGCTCTACTAACATTCTGACTGCTTTTAGTTGAATCCGAGAGGCGGACCCATCTCGTTCCATCTTGGCATCCTTCGGGGAAGGAAGTAGCCAACTTCTCTATCCGATTTATTATTAAGCCATCGGCAGTCGTAAGCTCGAGTTACTTGCTGCCTCCTTGCTAATTGAAATTTCACTTCGATTCTCTTGTAAGCTATAAACTCAAAATAACGTCAACCGTTTCCGTAAGCGGTCTTTATATCTTTTTCACTATGCTTTAGCCGATTATGGTTTGTCGTGCATTGATCGACTGATCGACACGTCACTCGTGTCGTTGCACCCGAGGTGTAAATTGTTAATCTTTTATCAAATAACAATAGAATCCTTTCTCGTACTTCGTCAAATTTATGATAGGACCATTGCGTTCTGCGTTCGACGTGTATACTCGTTATTGCTTGAGTTTAATTCCGCACTCTGTGGGAGATTTTTAAAACTAAATTCCGCAGTTAATGGGTCAACAGTCAAGTGAACGATCCGATCTTACAATTAGTTACACGAGGTATCGCTGGCTATTTCTGGAAAGGCATTTCTCACAGTGCACATTAGAAATGTCTAGTGAGAATGCGAGGACGTAGCGTTCTTACAATTAGATTCGTGCAATCGTTACTTGCATCGTTGTGTCTAAAAAATGTCAACTCCAACCTCAATTCCATATTTCTCCTTCGTCTCTGCCGTCCCGACAAGAACTTACGAATCAACGTGGCCGACAGAGAGAAGAAGCTGATGAAAGCGGCGGATAGAAATTGTCGTTCGCAGCGTCACCCATCAGCTTAGTCAGTGTCCATGCCGATTTTCCTCTATAATGCCTATCCCGCCCTTTTGCCTGCGTATCATTGCATCGACAACAATGACGTTACTATCAACGCTATTGTTATCATTGTTATTAATAGTAGAGAACACGTTGCGATTGTCGCTGCTTAATCTTTGTCTCTCAGGTGTCGTCGAGAGCCTCCTGCTTGCTCTGGCACAATAAGCAAGTAGAAACCAGCGATGAAACCAGATATCGGATCGGGTCCGTTGCAAGTAGCCAGTCTGGCTGCGCAGGTTAAAGCGAGTCGCTCGCGAATAGGGGGGGATCTTGTAAGGTTTCCGAAGCCTCAATCTATCCAGCACCTTCCTATTATAAACCGTCCAAGCTGCCCACCGGTACCTCCGTCCGGAGTCGTCGAGCCGTCGAGCCGTCGAGCCGTCGAGCCGTCGAGCCGTCGAATTGTCAAAATTGTCTGCATTGTCCTTTCGAGGTTCGGCGATCGTCGTTGATCGAATAGGATATTGAAATAGCGAGCGGAGGCTGCGCTTCCTAACCGCGAATCGTGCATATCGTCATACTACATGCATGCTCGATCGTCATGCTCCGTACCATCGAATCCGACTATCTGCTTTGACAAATTCCAAGCAAGGATCTGATAATTGACAGGGTGTCTTGTTCTCCGCAGGTTAGGTCTCATGTCGTCTTTGATTACCGGTCGCTATCCAGTGGGAATCGGCGTGGGAGGAGTATTCTTCCCATCTACGTTACAACAATTTCATGAACAGCATCAACAGCATCAGCAACATCAGCATCAGCAGCAATCCCGACTGACTGCCTCCTCGGTCCTGAGTAGCGCGGTTACCGGACAGTCCGATATTGTCGAGGCGGCGGATGGAATACGCGGAGCCGTCCTACCCGGTGGCGGCATCGGCGTCGGCGTCGGCGTCGGATGGCCTTTCCCATGGAGAACGTCTAATGCACTTCAGACGCTCGATCATCCCTCATCGGGCGACGTTGTCGCCGGGTCTCTAAGTCGCATCAGTCCAGGAACGGCTTTGTTCCAGCAAAGAGGTGAGCAGCGACGCTACACGACTCCCTGTGCTATCGATGCTTCGCAGCCACGACTGGCAGAGCCTTCTGCTACAGCCTTTTCGTTCCTCTGTCTCTTTCCTTCGCACGCGGGTAGTCACACGTTATCAAGGCGCGCGCGCACGCGCTTCGGCTCTCTGCTCCCTCACTCCCGTGCGCCGAAGACGTGGCCATGACGGAAGCCCGAACTTTCATGACGTGGTACATACGCCGCCATCGTATTCGGGCTCTATGCATTGTATGCGCGGTCTTGCCATTCGGTTAAAAACTTGCCTCCAGCAGCCGCCTCCCAAGCGCCTAAAATCGGCATTCGTCTTATCGGTTGGAGCTGTATGTAATTATGTTATGTATACTCTATCGTTCGTCAGCATCACTTGCCGGCCCAACGGTGAGTTGGATGCACGCGCCGCACGACCATGCGACATGTATGCGAGAACTAAGGAGAATATTGTAAAGCTGTTAGGCGAAATAGATGTAGGAAAGGTTAAAAATTACGATCCGCGCAAAAGTGGTTGGGAACGTTGAAATTGACGGAGCAGAAGGCGCTCGTGTACGACGATCCGTACGGCTTCCATGGCTTCCGCCACGACAAACCAACACCGATCGCCTTACTCGTCGATCGGTCATTTGTTCTTGGCATCTCTGCCACGAGTACATGTGAGTTGGCTTGATTCGATTCGTTTTCAATGCGATCCAAGTACCTTCTAGATGGTTCCAAGTAAGATAGTTACCTCCGCCCCCCTATGAAAAGTTTGATTGTGAGGCAGCAGTAGTATGCTGTGTCACCGGTGCCTGTGTCGCCATTCGCTCTCTCAGGTGTATGCGTTTTATTGAGAATCAAAGAAATCGAGTGTCAGAAATATGTCTGCAGGCACCCTCTCTACTATCTCCCTTGGTTTACTTAGAGCTATAGAACTCATGGAATGGTCAGAATTCATTGATCCTAGAGGATACAGCATAGACAATTGGTACGCGGTGTGCTGTTGCTGTGTAACGCAGCGCGTAATTTCGGGCACGACGAATTCGTCTTTCCTGCGAAGAAAACGAGACAATTGCTCAATATCTTGCGAACAAGTTGCGATAGTTACATTTTTCATAAAATTATAAACACGAGAACTCAGCAATGAATTTTCACGGTAATTTCAATTTGATTTTTCCTCGTATGACCTACTGCTATGCATGCAGGAATCGCGGCATGGAGAAGTCTTTTTCCATAAGATTGTTTTTAGCAATTTGAAAAACACGAAGACACATCGAAGTACATGGTCTTTTGTGAATTACTCGTCTCTGACTCTGATGGATCGATCACGGAAGGACGAATTGTTGAAACTTGTAGAGTCCCTCTATGCCTGTCGGGGAGAGGGGGATGGGGGGGGGGAGACTTATCGACATATGCGTGCGTATGGCACGTGGTCTCGTAAAGTTTAAATTGGGGTGTGGCTGCGTAGATAAATAGAGTCATGCCTCTTAGAAAAGGTTGCAACACTTTGATTGTTGACATGCGAAGTATGCGTATGCGGAAGTTTATCGAGAATTGCTTCCTGCTACTTGCATCATCCGCACGCTGATTTCATAGAGGGCGGTACACAACTGACTGCTTCGTTTTCGCGAATAGAGGCATATTTTCGCGATTCATGGAAGCCCACAACGCGATACCACATAACCAGATGTTAGGGAGAAAAAGGTTGGTACAGTGAAGTTGCAAAGCCTGAACGTTACTTTTCCTGAAATCGGGCCATGTATGTGTGCACTTTCAAATTATCATTTTGAAGAGTTTGAGATATCGGAACGATGCAGTAGCGGCTCGAAGGCATCCGACGTGCACAATCAACTCTTTAATATAAGATATCCGAAGGAAACATCCAAGTCGTCCGCGGGATATACCTTCGTGGTAAAAGGATCAAAATGAGAATCACTAACGAAATTGAATGTTTACGAGGAGTACGGTAGATAGATTTTCAAAAATATTTTTCGTAGGTGTGCGAGTGCTCAAGTCGCAATAATCACGTGACAAATGTTATGTTATTTAATTAGGAGAAGAGCCTGATGAGGATAATGGAGGCGGTGCCGAGGAGAGATCGCATCGGACGAGGGATAGAAGTCCATCCACGGGAGACGAAGCTCACGACGAGTTGGCCGACCAGGATGACGTTCCGGAAATCGACGGCGAAGGCGAAGGCTCGGCTCCAACGAGGATCCTCCATTCGTCAAGCGGTGGCGGAGGCGGCGGCGGCGGCGGCGGCGGCGGTGGCGGCGGTGGCGGTCAAACCCTGCAGCAGGTCGGTGTTGACGGAAGAGAGACCGGAAGCATTAAAAGGAAGAAGAAGACACGGACCGTGTTCTCGCGGTCGCAGGTCTTTCAGCTGGAGAGTACCTTCGACATGAAGCGCTACTTGTCGTCCTCGGAAAGGGCTGGTTTGGCAGCCTCGCTCCGTCTCACTGAGACTCAGGTCAAGATATGGTTTCAAAATCGACGAAACAAATGGAAGAGGCAGCTGGCTGCGGAACTCGAGGCGGCAAATATGGCGCACGCGGCTCAGCGTCTCGTTCGCGTTCCTATCCTTTATCACGAAGCGTCGGCGAATAATTCGGCTGGCGTGACTACGGGCGCCGGCTCCGTCGTCGTATCGGGAGCTGGAGCCGGTCCAGGACATGGTCATGCTCACGGTCACAATCCACCTGTTCCCGTTGTTACTCCCTGTGGTAGTACGACGCCCGTTGGAATCGGTGTGGGGCATCCCGGTGTTGTTGCCTCGTCGGGCGTAGGACCCCCGGCCAACTCTGGACCTGCAACGGGGACAACTGGAATCTCACATTCGGTCGGAGTTGCTGTTGGCGTTGGCGTAGGCGTAGGCGTCGGTGTTGGCACGTCGTGCGCATCCACCGTCGGCAGCCAACCGATATTCTACTCGCACCACCATCAGCATCACCACCATCATCACCCGCAGCACGTTCAGTCTCACAGTTTGTTGCCTCATCAGGTTCATCCGCAACCGCCACCCCCGCCGCCGCCACCACCGAATCCCCAACCACCCTCATCCTCCTCGCAATAACCCAACATACTTTCCCTACCACAGTCCCGATTTCATGCACTTGCTTTCTCCAATGATTCGTATTGATCTGCAGAATTCAATTGTCTATAATTATTATCGGCAAATAAATGACGAATAAAGAAGGTGTCCGAGACGGCGCCCGACTCCAATATTCTGTCCCAATCCCCAGACTTTCCGATTATCGTAATTTTGTCTTTCGGAACCAGCCGTGGAAATTACAGCCTCGTCGCATCGGCTTTTATCATCTCGCCGGTGTTGTAATATCGCGTGCTCGCTGACACGAAACGCAACGCGACATAAGGCAGCGGCATCATGCGAGGCGTCGCGGGGGATTCGTCACTGACTATTTTGCACAATGGCTCCGTTCTATCTTCCAATGTCGCTCGACGCTCAATGCTCAACGCTCCACACTCCTCGCCCGGCATCTTGGTTGGCTCCTCCGTCTCCTCCGTCTCCTCCGTCTCCTCCGTCTCCTCCGTCTCCTCCGTCTCCTCCGTCTCCTCCGTCTCTTCCGTCTCCTTCAACCCTTTCAGCTCATCTCTGAGTAAGTAAAGCCGGCGTCCAGAGTATGCATGTTGTTGTTGTTGTTGTTGCTGTCATTGTTGTTGTTGTTGTTGTTGTTGTGTCGTAGCACACCACTTCAATCATCGTCAGCCCTTCTTTGCTGCGCTTGTGGCACGGTGCTACGACACCTCTCTTCGTTCGCCGCTCTGATCTCAATATATTTCGTCGTTTTATCCGAGATTCTCATATCTCGGCCTGATTGTCACGGGATCTTGCGTCTCTCGGGGCAACTCATTCGTATATCACGAGTACACACGCGTTTAGATACACTGTACTATGCACATGTATATGTTGATGGATTTATAGATGTTGAATACTAGTAGGTGAACTGCGTCGATGTCATTTATTTCCGTTTTTTCTCTGCATTTGTTACTGCGAGTTAACGCTGTCGCTAATATCGTTACAACGACCTATTCTTGCTGTCCCATTAGTCGTTAGTATCATTCCGATTGTAATCCCATGCTTGTTTTCGATATTTGCTTGGAGCTCAAAGAATTTAACGTTGTATTTGTAGAGATGCATTGAACTTTCCGCGTAAATTGCCCAAAAAGTGAGATGAACGCAATGCGGGGGGACTGCGACGGAAAGGTAAGCTGTTTTCGACCGCAACGCTAGGCGCCCGTACTTCGTATCATTATATTAGGCCTATTATTCCGTATTCCAACAGTCTACTGGAGCCCTAGCTATCTAGCAGCGTAAGAGTTGAAACGTTAGATGAAGAAAAAAGAAAAAAAAGAAAAGTTCTCTTTTGCACTGGAATTTATTTAATTCTTAAAGGAGCCATTCGGATGCTGTTGCGGAATCGGATTGCAGCTATTATAGATCGTATACAGCTATTATACTTGGTTTATAATCCCGCCTCTTATTCACAAGTTTAAGTAATTCAATGTGTAAAACGTTTAGAACGAAGCGGCGACCTTACCTGGGTCTCTGTCGCCTGTATATTCGGTTGGTATATTCATGGATGGGAGCGGTTGGGTATGGGCATGCAGGTAGGTCGGATCAATAGCTAATGATCGTATTACGAGTAAGTTAGCAAAATCCTTGAGGGACGCTGCCGCCATCTCAGACTACGAGGCGTGGTCGCTGCAATTGCATCGCAAAGCACGGCAGTTGGTTTGAAACTTCGAAAAACTCTGGTTCGGAGCAGACGGTGTAACGAGCCACGCGACACATTATCTTCTCGCCTTTCGATTTGCTGGATTAGCTAGATTAGCGTGCATTGCTACGTACTCGACAAGCAATCACAAGGACAATATCGCACGTTCTCCTATTATATGTATACGGATTTGGACACATCGATGACGCGCGTGTCACGAGCAACTATAACTATACTGTGTAATTGATAGAAACGAAGATCAAGCGAAGAGAAGCGACGAGCGAAGGAGTGTGTGACGATGCAATCGCTGCTGCAATCGGCAACGTGGCTGCCGTGCTCGCGATCGGAAACAGCTTCCACCCGTAATTCCTTGGTCCGTGCGTTCTGTCGTCTGATAAATACGGCAATCGAAACAGCTGTTGTTTATTCGTCGAGCGTGGGAGGGTAGGGGAGGGGAGGACTCCGTCAGGTATCGCTATCGTGGATTATCATCCGGTCCATTCGCGTCCAATTACCTTTATATATAATACGTGTATAATAACACTTGCACACCCCGCAGGTACAAGTCCATCGGGGGGAGAATCGCGCTGGATGAACGTCAAGGATCGCGCAGATGACGCTTATTTCGAGTAGAGCCGTAGGGAGGAGTCGTATCTCTCTAATTTATCGTTGTGCATTATCGCGCGAGATCGTTTCGTGACTATTATTACCTGCGAAGCAGAACGAGGAGGCTAATGAAATAATTACTCTAATGGAATCTTTTGGTAAAATCTATCACTCGGCGCACCGCGGTGCCACTCCCTCCTCGCACACGATCCCGATCTCGATCTCGCTCTCGCTCTCGTTCTCGCTCTCGCTCTCGCTCTCGCTCTCGGCACAACAAGAGCGAGAGTCAATGGTTATAAGCACTAAGTACTGAGCACGTAAGTACAAAAGGAGCCGGGGCTCGCGAATAGTCGCTAGATTAAAAAGAGGCTCCCTTTTCGTTTGCCCTTTTATGCGTGTGCGCGTCCCTCCCTGCCCCACGTCCCCCACGCACCATGTGCCACGCACGTACCCGTCTCTACCGTACGGCTCATACGTATATGTATACTTATATGTATAGGTATAGGTATACGCGTATTACGGGAGCCGTATTCGATATCTCGCGTGCGTCTGCTGGAAAAGCAATCCGATCTAGCCAGCAGTCTATCGTTCTATTCTTCGCTCCCGGCCCCCTTTCTCGCTCCTTGCTCCATTCAAATCTTTCTGCAGACGGAAAAAGCAGCAAATCACTCTCGGGGCTTACGTCAGCTCATCCCCCTTCCCACCAGCAGCAGCAGCAGCAGCAGCAGCAGCCTCGACGACGCGTCCCCGCATCTCCTCGTTATCGTCATCTTTATTATACTACACTATATTTAATTGCAAGTAAGTAGTATCGAATGATCTTTAGTATTTTGCGATTTTCGACTAGAACGTATTTCGTCCTTCGAATTGTTAAGATTAAATATTGAGTCGCTCTTCGCAAACGTCATTCATCGTCCATCCTCCTACTGGCTCGTCGAGGAATTGACCAATTTTAGGCCTACGCATCTCTGACAATTTGGTCACTCTTGATTAGCTGCTTTTCGTTCGTCAGGAAGATCTTAGAGAGACCTTTAAATCTCTTTTTACCACTGTTAGCGTTAATAGTTGTGGCAATATCAACAACCACATCAACAGCAATGGAAGTAGCAACATAAAGTACTCCCTACGCTGTCGGCGAACTCTCTCTCTCTCTCTCTCTCTCTCTCTGTTTCTGTCCCTCGTATCCCACGTGTTATCTCTATCGTTCTCCATAAATGGATGGACGTCGACGAAAAAGGGTGCCTTTGAGCTTGTTCGTTGCTGCCAGATTAATTAACGAAGCGCTCGCCTGGGGGCCGCAGAAGGATCAGCTACTCCAATGCGAGAGTGGTCATAGGATCCACCTACCTACCTACCTACCTACTACCTACCTATCCTATCCTATGTATCTATGTATTTAGTTGTGAACCTGCCTACCACGTTACCTATTATATCTGCGCATCTATCTGGAGATCATCTCACTCGTTCGTTAATACAACAGTTCACCCAAGTTCCTTCCTCCCTTGTAACTCGGATCGCCGCTCCACACCCATTTCTGTTACCGGGTTAACCTCTTAGGGCACACAACACGAGATTTTACTCAATATGCAATTACCACATCACATCTTCTCAGTGATAAAGCCAGGGACTCTTCAAATACCTACCAGTGTCTCTGTGTAAGACTTCTTGTCGAACAATACATCAGACCGAAATTTATCAGAAGTTTATTGCCCGCATGTTTGATTTCTTTTTATCTTTTTTATTTTCTTCGATACCAGGTTGATGATATTTTTATATGTTTAAGATGTATAACATTATATAATTATACGATCTTGAAGCTAAATATTATACCCGGGGAAGCACGAACGTAGTATGTCACGAGTGGGATCTTCCGATAGAGAGACCAGTACACAATTGGTCCGCTAGCAAGTTTACATATATAATATAGAAAGTTCATCGGATACGTACCTACATTCCGGTGACCCATCACCCCTCTCCATTCAACAGATAATCGACTCGTTGAAATAACTCCCCCAGAGACTGCCATTCCCCGCCTCCTTAAGGCCTTACGGCCTTACAGCTTTTCATGATTTGAGTCCCGCTTACGGTGCTCGTTCGTCAATACGCGTTGCTCCATCTGTTCGCCATCCCTACCACCTTGTCACACCCTGCTCGCACGTACCTCAGGATTTTGTCAGTTAATCGCGCGTCGAATGATTGTAAGATTAGCGGTCCACCAGAAATCACGAAAAACCTTAAATTATCGTTCGTAGCTATGGTATCGGAAGAACTTGCGTAAATCTTCTTCTTACCCGTTATATCGTGTTTTCGTAGTCGTCGAATTTTTTGAACGCGGGATAGCAAATAATAAAAACTTGTACTTATTCGAGGATGAGTCAATCTATAGTCTAGATATGTAAGTTCTTTTATCCCCCTATATTTCTGTGCAAGTCTCTGCGACACAATTGTGGCTGTCCATTGATTCGGTATTTTTCGTATATTACAATTATTCATGGGATACCCGGCGCACTGAGTGTGAGCGACGCAGCGATACAAGAGTAATAAGAAAGCATTGAGAGCATTCGACCAAATAGCAAGAGGTCGGCTTGCAATTATAGGGAGACTGAGTGACAGATGCTGGCTCGCGGTACACGGAAGATTAAAACAAGTAATCAAAGCTTCGCCAACCTGCTGCACCCTCGATGGACGTGGACGGATGCGCGTTTATTTTCACTGGCGCAGCCACTGTGACTGTCCCCCTCCCTCCCTCCCTCCACGAACCCGTAATCGCGGGGGCCGTAGTAGTAACGTCGAGAGCAGAATGACGAAGGACGAAGACAGCTTCAACAGTTCGGTAACGTTACTACGGCTAATGTCGCATTCTCGTCCTTTGATACTTCTCAATGACATCGGTACACATCGTGTAGAAAAGTATTATGAGACAAATCAGTGGAGCACAACTGTTTGTTTGTGCGCAGTGTCATTTTTTAATTAGATGACTATTCCCGCGGTACTGCTTAAGAATCGAGTGCGCGCGTTGTTAAATGAGCGTCGGAGAGAAGTATATCAGCAAATTGCGTTTGATGACTCGATTAGTTTCGTTATTATTCCTATTGCCCTAACAAAGGATCAAATCAAGCAGCGGAAGACTTACCCTCGTTCTTTCCGCAAAGTGAAATACGCATCGTTATTCTTAACAGCAAGTACTAATCCGCGTTGCCATGCTTTAAGCGTTCGTTTAAAATTTTTAATATTCACTTCGTGTACATCATATCTGATTTACAGGGATCTCGCAAAGCCTCAATTACAACAGTATCTGCTACGCGAGTACATACATATAACACGTCGATAATGGGGAAATGAGCAATTCAACGATAAAAAATTACCTTGTCGGTCAGCCATGACCTTGCACAAGACATTTTATTCTATCCTCTGTTTCAATTAATCGATTGAAAATATTCTTTGCTGTCCTTTGGATTAGGTTTAATAGTTTTGGACTCCGGCTGCCAATTGGCTGGGCAAACCTCTCCATGCGTTTCGACGAATTGAAAAGCTTTGAGCAGACGCAACGTTTCGTCGACGCTTCGCCCCACTGGTAAGTCGTTTACGCTCAGTTGCCGTAAAATGCCTTCTTTATCGATTATGAACAGACCGCGAAGAGCTACACCTTGTTCTTCCAAGAGTACATTGTATTTAGAAGATATGTGTTTGTTAAAGTCACTTAACAGTGGATATCCTAATTCACCGCCTAGACCACCTTGCGTCTTTGGAGTGTTTATCCATGCTAAGTGACTGTAATGCGAATCCGTGGAAACTCCAATAACCTGTGCATTTAGTTTTTCAAATTCAGCAATTCTTTCGCTAAATGCCAAGAGTTCGGTAGGACAGACAAAGGTGCTGAAACAAAATGAATGTGCATATAGGATAACGTAGAACAACATTGTATATCATTTTGTACTACATTATTGGAAAAAAAAACTCACAAGTCCAAAGGATAAAAAAAGAGAACGACATATTTTCCACGATAGTCACTCAGCTTTATGTCTTTGAAGTCTCCATCGATTACTGCAGTTCCCAAAAATTCTGGAGCAGGCTTTTGAATTTGTGGCCATTCTTTGCACAGTTGTGGACTCGTTGCAAAATATTTTGAAAATGTTATACTATTAACTTTTATTCTTCTAGAGACTGAGCCAGGAATCTATTTGTTAATTTATATTTACGTTAGTATTTGTTGATGTAAACGTGATGTAAATGTGTATCAAATAATATTACTTACTATACTCTTAGATCTGGTAAGAAGATTCGGTAACAGACGATGCATTTCTTAACTGCCGAGTGGGAAATAATGTAAGTAATTTGTTTGCTGATGAATAGTTTGTCAGGAGATTTGTCCAGTGTTGGTTATTCTGAAAGAAACTGATTTTTTGCGATTCTCATAAAATTAAGAAAATACATACAAGGAAGTTCTCCAACGGTTATATAATAAAATTGTATGATAACCTGAATACCTTTTTGATACAAATTACTTGTAAGAATATACAGACAATCACGACATCAACGTATATTTCAATAGAATATAAATATTTTATTCTCTACTGTAAGTAATGAAAAACATTCAAGAAGCACAATCTAATCTGCTTAACTGTCGCTAACCAATTGTCCAGAGCAGTCCAGAGATCACCACAGATCCTTCCTTCCTTTCCTTATGGCTGTATTCTCAATTGGAGGACATGTGCCAGGAACTGTGGGCCTATTACGGTTCTCGGATTGGGTGGAAATGACGAATGTGGGCAACTCACTCAATTACGATCAATCTCACCTCATGAAAATATAAGACTACTGGCGTGAGGAGATTCGACACAAAATATCACGTGAAAAGATGAAATCGGCGCAACTTACCTTGAAAATAACGCGTACGTAGATACCTTCCTTCCTTTCTTTCCTTGTGGCTGCCTCCTCCAATCAGGAGATGTGCCAGGTACGTAGATACGGTCACGATACAAATACACAAGGTATAGCCACTCGCGGTTCTGCGCATTTAGACAGCTACGTCACTGGACCTCGTTGTATTGATTGGCTGATCACTGGACCCTCTTTGTTCTGATTGGCTGACCTTACGTATGTTGTATCGTTACGCTGCAACTTCAGTTCCATTTTGAGAGGCCATCTTCTTTCAAACCGAAACGTAAACAAGTCCCTTTAAATTAAAAGCTGATGTCGCTTTGAACGTGACGTCAATGTACCTGCGCGATCTGGACCAAAATACGATCGCTAGGGGCTATACCTCGTCTGTTTGTATCAATTTATATTATGGATACGGTAGCAGTAGTATTTGAGTGTACTTGAGAGACGGAGAGATTAATGAATAAAATGGATAATTTAATAGTGATACTATTTATGCCATATCGTGAAAATACAATGTTAAGAATACGTAGAAGACAACGGGATACCTCAAATCCATGTATGATTCCAGCAAGTGAATTTCGCAGCTTTTGCAGGTAAATAATTTTCGATACTTTTGAACGTTATATTTTCTTCATGTGATGCTTATAGTAAAAACTAAAAATAATGAACACTCGAATAGTGGATGTATATGTTCCATTGATGAAATTCTTTTCAATGCTTCAAATATTATCCAAAGAAGCAGTGCCAGTACTCATTGAAGATTTAAGACCTCTACTACCTAACATCAGACGATGTTACGCAGCTCCTGTTGAATGAAAGGTATTGGACTTAAGATATAACGAACTGATACGATGGATTAAATTTTAGAATGTACTATAAAATGTATTATGCTAATAAATTTTTGGTGTAGGTTTTATGTACGTTGAACTATCTAGCTCCTGGTTCATATCAAAAGTGAATCGGTCAAGACTATTTGACATGCTTGGCTCAGTCAACGGCTTTCAAGACTGTCCGTAATATTGTCAATGCATTGAATTATTTAATGCCTAATTGGATTCAATTTCCAATTGAAGATGCCAAAATTCAGAATGTTAAAGAAAAGTTAGTTTTATGAATTTGTTTTATAATGAACTATAATCATTATCTACCAAGAGCAAATTAATTTACTGCTGTGTCAAGGAATTACATCTTACCCATTAAATACAACATTTCATTATATTGTTCTAGTTTCTGTGGCGACGCCTTAGAAAAGAGAGAGCCTTGCATTATGCATCAGAAGTTGCAGGTATCATATTGTTTGTATACTATACCGATTATTCTGTTTATTTTTATATGTAAGTATTGACACATTATATTTTCAGCTGGAATAGTTAATGCTGGCTACGTTTTGCATAATATCGCTATTCAGTGGGGACTTCCAGAACCAGGGTCGTGTCAGGATGAAATAAATCCAGAATTTCCAAGAGGAAATGAAGATGTACCAATGGTTAGTGCGAATGAAGTTCGCGAGCGAATTATAAATATGTATTTTGAAAATGAAATACCATTGTGATTTTGCAAAATAGTATATTGTGTAACAAGGGACGAAACAAGACGATTTTAGACGAGGGTAGGAAACGTGTGGTTTCTGCCCGCTCAATCACATTCGTCTGAATTGGCTGTATTAATGCAGGTGTCATGAAAAAATAATTGTACACATAATAATTTACGAAGAGGAAAATAAAAATACATTATTTTAGTATGAACATTGATTTGCTTATTTACAATATATATCATCAAACTATTGAAATCAAAAATATCTTTTATTTTGAATCCTAATTTAAAAATTTATTTTATTAACTTTGATTTGAGCAAAATCTATAGAAATGTTATTTATTTTTCATTGTCACCATTATTTCGAATAATGGCGTCAATAGTGATGAGGTCGTGAAAATGTGAGATCACTAGCCAGAAGCACCCTAGGGATCTCTCATTTTTACTCGACCGTTCCGTGATTGGGTGACCGAAGTCACGTGAGATGAGAATGTGAAAAGTGAGTTTCGGTGAACACAACCAGAGTCATTGCCTTTACTTATACGTAAGATATAAGACCTCGGTCGCCTTGTAACACTGGCATTCTAATACTTTGTATACTTTCTTTTTCTTACTAAGGCCCTTTTATCTCGGAAAGGGTTGGTTTTAGGGCTTTTTCCTTGATTTTTTTAAAAATCTCTTAGTGCAGAAAGTTAGAATGATCTGTAAAAGAGGTCAGTACAGGTTAAATTGCGATAGGAACACTTTTAAAAAATCCCTTCCCTTTTTCAAATGTTATTTGAAAACCGTATTTTCGAAACTTCAATGCGGCAATTCTTATTAAATGAATTTGGATTGGTTCGCATCTTCGCCGATAAGAGGGCAGCACTTCCTGGGAGAGGTAAGTGGCGCCATCCCTGAGACAATCTATGAACTTTCTCCGATCAAATAATTACGAAATCGCATCGTAGAAACATCAGTTGGTTAATTTTTATTAAAGAATTCGAATTAGTTCGCCCATTCGTCGATAAGGGGGCAGCACCTCCTGGGCGAGATAAGTGGCGCCATCTCTGAGACAATTAATGAACTTTTTTTGATCAAATAATTCCGAGATCGTCAGTGGGTCAATTTTTATTAAATTATTCGAATTAGTTCGCATCTTCGCCGATAAAGGAGCAGCACCTCCTGGGCGAGGTAAGTGGCGCCATCTCTAAGAGAATCAGTCAACTTTATCCCACAGAATAATTTGGTCATAGCGAGACGGGTGGCGCCATCTTTGAGAAAACGAGCGAACTTTATACCATAGAATAATTCGGTCACAGCAAAACGGGCGGCGCCATGTCTGAGAGAATCAGTGAACTTTATCCCACAAAATAATTTAGTCATGGCGAGATGGGTGGTGCCATCTCTGAGAAAACCAGCGAACTTTATCGCGTAAAATAATACGACCTTTGCGAGACTGGTGGCGCCATTTCTGAGAAAACCAGCGAACTTTATCCCACAACTCTTTCTTTTAAACAATCTTTCTCTTTTTCCCTTTATTAACATCTAGCCTGTCTGCTGCAACCAAACATTACTACTTTATTTACAAGTTTTCTATTCCTTCCTATGTCTCCCTCACTCTCCTGCTAGGAATCCTTAAAAACTAAGTTGTTAAAATGTCTTTTGGAAAAG
>JARQSV010000334.1:7079-36450 GCA_030142285.1 Calameuta idolon | reverse complement strand
CACAGAAAAAGGAACATCATGGTAAAGAACATAAAAACCACGACAAAGAAACAGAGGACGAACGTAGAGAAAATGATCCTCGAGGAAACTGGAACCCAACAAGAATCTGGAGTATAGAAGCAACGAAGGAGGGACTAGTGATGGAACTGGTGTCAATGGGAAATAAGATCGACATCTTGAAACGAAATAAATTTATAAGAGGCGATCGCAGCGATATCACGGACGACCCGACATACAAAAAGTCCAACAATGCATTGAGCAGCAGGCCGAGGGAATGAGACGAAAGGGAGAAGAAGTCCTTTCTGGCTATCTGAAAATCTGGTCAAGAGGAGAATGCAAGAGTTGGAACGACCTCGAAGGGGAGCTGATTACAGAACTGGAGTTCAGCAGAGGTGTAGGCAGATAGGGAGTAGATCCAAGGACAGCAATGGGCTTCGGAACGGGACGAGTTACCGAGACAGGTGATAAAGAACCAAATAGAAAAGCTGTCTCATGGGACATCGCGGTAGCGAGGAAAATCAACGGCGTCTGAAAGTGGTTGAAGGATTTGGACATCATTGCGCTTCAAGAAATATGGATGGAGTAGAAGGATGAAAACAGAGTGCTGAGTAATTTAAGTAGAGACTTTAGTTGGGCGCTGAAACCAGCAGTGAGAAAGTGGAAGAGAGGCAGAGCTATAAGAGACCAGATGGTAGATATTAAGAGGAATCTGATCAACGATGGTGTAGTAATAAAAGAATGGAAAGCGGGATTAATAATAAGAGAATTGAAACTGGACCAAGAAGAAGGCGGGTGGGGCATAGTAACAATATATAATTATTGCGCTTTGAAGAATGTGGAGGAAGAGTTAGAAATAATTCTAAAAGATACGGAAGAAAAGAACGAGAGTGTATTACTGATTGGAGACGTGAATGCGAGAATAGGAAAACAGCAGGGAAAAATAGGAATAGAAAAAAACATATCAGCGAAAGAGCGTCCAAAGATGAAGTAAAAAGTTCGCACGGAAAAAGATTGATGGATTCATGGGATAAACTGGACTTACTGATGATGAATGGAATATGTCAAAGGGATGGAGATGGAAACATAACATTCGTGGAAAATAATGATGGCTCGGTCATATACTATGTTAGTGTCAACGGAGAAAAGATCATATTATAAAAGATCTGAAAGTGAAGGTGAACAGAGTCCCGACCGACCATCTTCCAATTATTTTCACTTTGTAAACAGAGGTGTCACAGGAAGGGGGAGATAGAGAAGAACAGCAAAATCCAGAAAAAGTACTGGAATGGAGAAAATTAAAGGACTTTATAGGAGCTAAAAAAAAGAGCGAAATGAGAAACCAGAGAAAGAATTATTAATAGACGCAAAAAGAAAGTTAAAGGAAATGAATGGAGAAAAGAACAGAAATTATTGGGAGGAGAAATGGAAAAAAGTTGAGTAATGTGATAGTATAGCGAGGATATGGAAGGTAATCAAACCTTTGAAACCAAGGAAAGCCAGTATGGGAAAACGGATAACCCAGACAGAGGGGGTTGAACATTTTAAAAGGTTACTTGGCGATGAAGAAGAACGGGACAATAGGAACGAAGGTGTGAGAGAGCAAGATGTGCTTCGAGTAGCGAATGACGAAGATCTGGAAAAGTTAAACGGTGAAATCGGATGGGAGGAAATGGGATGAGATGGGATGTGTCCTGACAAGAATGAAAAATGGCAAGGCAGCGGGTAGGATGGAATTGCGACCGAGTTTTTGAAAGGAATGCCGGAAGTGGGGCGGAAGGAACTGAGAGAGATATTGAGTGATTTTCGGATAAATGGGGAGCTGGGAAAAGGTTGGGAGACAGGAAGACCCTTTTCAATTCACAAAGCAGGAGACGCCAACATGACGACGAACTATAAAAGGGTGTCTCAGCTTAAGGGGGTATTCTGGTCTAGAATTTTGAAAAAATATTTTTTTTTCATATTTTTAAAGTTTCGACCTTTAAGAATATATCTTTAAAATAAAATTTTTAAATTTCAATAATTTACGGAGTTATAGGTATTTTAGTGACGCAGCAACGAAGTCCGTCACGCCGGAGCAACTCGGACAATAGTTAGACAATGCCCGACTACCATTATTGGTAAGAATACATTATATATACCGAAAATTAGACAAAAGGTATGTAGTAAAAACTTATAGCGAAACCAAATTTTCATAGCTGCGCTATCGCGTTAAAATTAAGTTCAATAAGCCAATATATGCAAGATTTTCGATTCTCGATCTCTCCAAAATATATATTTATGACTTTCCCTATAATTTCATAAAGAATATGTTTGGTAATCAAGCTAAATTAATGTATACTGACATTGATAGTCTTCTTTATCGTTTTACCGTTCCGAACATATATGATTATATCAAATGTGATCTAGATAAATTCGATGCCTCGGACTATCCCCCAGATAATGTTTATGGTATACCACTGGCACAAAAAAAATATTAAATTTAATGAAGGATGAAAACAATGGAGAAAATATGGCTGAACTTATAGGATTACGAGCAAAATTGAACTCTTTTAGAGTGCTAGGAGAAGGCAAAGCTAAAAAAGCGAGCTAAGGGGGTAAAAGCATCCACACTAAAGACAATCACTTTTAACGATTATAGGCAATGTCTTTCACACCATAAAAATTTAGTTAAAACTCAAAATTTAATTGAGTAAGAAACATAAAGTTTATACCATACGATAGAAAAAAGGAGCGCTGAGTTGGAATTATGACAAAAGGGTCATTGTTCCTAGTACGCCTAACACCCTATCGTGGTTATAAAATGTAAGATGTATGCCAACTTTTTTCCATCCATTTTCCAACCCACTCAGTCTGGCGTCTAACTGGGAAATGATCAGAGAGTTGCGAGTAGCCAATTCTTATCCTGACTCGATGTCAGCTCGTAGACGAAACGCTACTGCATTTATTTTTTTCAATGATAATTCATTTATGCTCACGTAGCAGTCGAATCCTTTTCTGTATCTACTTCCGCCGAGCTCGCTGTCCTTGTCGATTACAAGGAACCCATACTTATCACCGTTCCAGCAAGTCGAACACAGCTATTTAAACTGTGCGTAAGTCATATTTGTGTTTACATGTTCATCGCACACATGTTTGAGATTCATTTCATCCTGCTTAAAGAGCACCAGCAGATTAGCATTATCGCGTACGAGATATTTGGGAATGCGAGCTTTAACTTTTTTTTGGCTCGGGAAGTGACTATAGTAATTAAAACTTTTTTAATGTGTTAAAATAAAACACTTAGAGTTTCAATATATATTGAACATACCATCAATGAATTGACTGTAGAGATAAAGTAATTTGTAGACATTTGTTGTTCCTGTGATATAATTCTGTTTCCTTTCTTATCAATGCACATCCATTACACCGTATGACCTCTCTTAAGTAGGAAATCTGAAGTTGTCGCTATCGAGAACGAGTTGCTCCCTCGTGCAAAATCTAGTGATATCGGCCGGCGATTCAAAATTTTCAAAGTATCGGCATGTTCGCAAAAATATACAATAACTGAAAAATGAAGGGCTAGGTCATCCAAAATCGCATCTATCGAATGATTTTAATGATGGTAACGCACAAAGACAACCTATCGATGCTTTTCGTTCTCTATTTTCAGATAATCAAATTCCGTTTCATTGTACTGTAGCATATAATGCACCAGCCGACCTCGTGTTTCTACTACAGAAATCAAACGAGCAAACTAACTTCAATGGGTGAAATACTTTTGAATCAAGCTATATGTGAAATTCTGTCACAATCTGTTGAATATCTACTCTATGTTTCAACTATCGATCTGAGTATGAAACAGTATTAAGTTGAAAGTTCGCGCTTCAGAGCTCTACCGCAATTTCATCAAGAACTTAGCCACATCCAGTAATTCGATATTCCGAACTATACAACGAAGTGAGAAAATGAATCGTTGATGAACAAAAGTCTATATGCACTGGTTACATAATCCAGAGACACGATTATGTACACATTATACTATCAAGCTTAGCACAATGATATAATATTTTGAAGATCAAGATAAATGTCGGTGTAAGAATCTATGCCAAAACTCTGCACAGATTAATTTTATTGCATTATCAAAAATTATTAATTTCCAAACCATTTCAGTGTTGGACGTTAATATTTTTCGTAAATTCTCATTATTGAAACATTATTAAAAAGTAAGGTTACCTGTAAATTTCTGTAGGTAAAAATCCCTCGGAATATTCAGTACTCGCGACGTGGTTCTTGGTCATATCTCTAGGCCTGGCGACTTCAACCGCGTCGACGAATCTAAATGAAATGGACGTTTTTAATTGAAATACATTTTGTAATTTTACTCCACTGATTCCCCAAAGTAATTATTCGAATCATGCTTCGCTTCCTTTCACGCCCACCCACAAACCTGCGACAAATCACTCGGCATCTCTTGGACCAAGGTTGACAATTAAGGAAATTTCTTAATATCCGAAGAAACCCTTCGACTTATTATATTTGTGTACGTCAACTTGATTTAAATATAATTAACAACTAACATGCCATGCGATGAGACATCAATATAACAGTAATTAACGCATATGCATAGATATAAAAAATATGTTGATAACGTAAAGAAGAAATATTACTATTCTATAAGCAAAGCAGCTCATTTATGTACATCAGACTACCTGTAGACTATCACTAAGTTCTTTGAATGCCACAGTGCTCGGAATTGTATACTTATCTCTCATATCTATAGTATGCAATATAAATTGATAAGAGACACGAACATGGCGTTTCTATAATAATGAAGTTAGATCGTAACTTTCCCGAGCGCAATGGCATCAACTACACCTTGGAAGTCAAAAAAAGATTGGCGGTTCACAAACTGTCAAACCTTTCCAATTAGTTATCCAATATTTTCATTTAACAGAATAAAAATTCTGCAAATTCACCGCCTTCTTCTTCTACCGACCAAGGTTCGTTGTACATTTTATTTCGACTTACGAATTGAAATACGGGGGTATTGGATGTGGAACTTCGACAGACAACGGCTCAGCATATGGATGTTGGTGATCCGAGTTTTGAAAGCATCCTCGCCACCAGCCGAGACTTCCGCTTTTCCTCCTTAAAAAAGCCGACGAGGATATGTTCCTTCTTCTTCCTTATACAGACTCCTTAACACTTTCCCCTATCCACTACCTTATTTCAACTAACCTTCACATTTTTAATAATTTTGTGATTGCCCGTGAACTTTAACGAGGATCGTCGCTTTTACTTCAACTTTCCTCATTTATTAAACTGAACGAATCGATCGTAAGAAAAGGGACAATAATTACGTATGCCAATAGGAAGAAAGTGATGGAAAGAAGACAACGCGATGAAATAGTAGGCGAGTGAAAAGAAAAGGAAAGAGCCTCGTTATGACAATAATCGAGCGAGATTACTCAAAAGATAGACGCCAATTTTTTTCATAATAGATGGCACTGTTAACTTGCTTAAAAAATATTTTTTTAATCGGTTTTCCCTTCCTTGAAAATATTTTAGATGCCTATGACGTCACTATTATAAATTTTAATAATCATTTGTCCAAGAAATAATATTTTAAAGTGCCCTCTGGCGGCAAATTACAGGGTATTCTTTGAGCATTCGTTACAAAAGTATCTATTACATTGAGTTATTTATCCCAAATGCACCACTTGAAGTTAGCGCACCGATTTGATTCTTGTGGTAAAACCATGTTCAGGTGGTGCGTTTGAATTAAATGACTGAATATAAACTTATAATAGATGTTACCTATGTGGACATTTTTGTACCTTCGTATAAAAAAGTACTGCAATGGCACGGAAAGTATGTACGTATATGTATAAATGGGACATAATACTACCGTAAATATTACTTTACCAGATATTAAAATTAATATCAAACAATTATGAAACAGAATACTGTAAAATTATACGATATGGTTTAGTTCAATCTCTTGGATATACACAGTAACTACGAGTTGTGTGAAAATAATTTGTAGGGTATAATTTTCTATACTTTTCTTCAAAACTAAATTGATAAAGGGGCACACTGATCGACAAATATTCACATTTAACATTAATGATATACATGTATACAGAGCACACACATATATATAGGGTTTTAACCCATAAAGTAAACAATTAATTTTCTAGTGACAGTTAATCTAAACAATTTGCAAACAAAATAGATTTTGTATACAAGGTGATAAAAATTGATTCAATATTCTTTAAATTCATCCTTAACAAGACGACATAAATCTACGAGCCAATATCCTATATGGGCATATCCTACACGCTGTAAGTGCGACCTGAACAAATCCTTATTGGATTTCGATGATGTTATGTTCAAATGCATTGCATTTGGCAGGAGCTTCGAATATTATATGTATATATATATGTATAGACAGTTACAAGATATAAATAAGAATGTTGTATAAATATTCGTGCAAATATACATATGTAATATTACTGGGTAAGGGTACATATTACGTTTACGTTCCTAAGATATCTAACCAAAATCTATTCTTCGCCAGAAGTGTCTAAGGAAAACTTTGAAATATCATTTCCATACTAATGTATAAAACGCTAATAATACAGATTCGCCAATATAGAACTTTGCTTACCTGAATAACCGTACACATATAAACAATAAAATTAAATAGGCATTGTGACGCATGTGAATACCGCACTGCTCAGGCCACCTCGCCCACAATTTTAGGGTATACAAAGGGCACCAAAATCAGACTCGTGGCATTCGGCCATTATCTTTCAGCTAGTATACAACAAGTATAAACGAGCAAACTGTCTCGGGAAAGGTGGCAAACCGACCCCTTTATTATTACTCTGTAAAGATATTACTTTTCGCAATACACGCAAACTGTGTGGAGTAAAGTGGCAAACCAACACCTCTTAACTTCTTTTCAGTGCATTTAGACAGTGTCGTATTATCGTTACTTGTATCGCTTCCGTCAACATATACCCTTAATTTTATTATTATTATCATCATTAATCATCCAGTATCTATCGTACAATTTTGAATTCTTCTCCTCAGCCCTTTCACCACATCCAAAACTATTGGAATTTGCTCACTGGCACGACCAGTAATCTATCCATCAAGTTAACCCCAGGACCATGTTCAGAAATACCAGATACTTCCTGGAGAATCCTGGAGTTCCCGGTTCGAACCCGGGCTGTGGCAGAATTTTTTCAGAAACCCAAAAAAACTTAGGTTAGTCAACTCCTAGGCTGCTGAGTGGCTTATATGAGTCCTAGCCTAAAAAATCTCCAAAGAGATTTAATTAATTAATGGCTGCCTTAGACGTCAGAAGATACTCCCTTCACCCAAGTACATTTAATACCAGATACTGTTCACCGGCGCAACTTTTATGCAATCTGAATCAACCCTTTTGACCACAGTCTACATATATTATAACCGACGTTCATTGACACGATTCAGGGCACATTAACAAATTAACTCTTGGACCATGTTCTGGTAGCCAGATATTGTTATTCGATACGATTCAGTATCCCTAGTCTATCAGAACGATCTTGACGCTGCTATCGTGAATTGCGGGGAGCTAAATTAATAATGTTTATCTCACCACGCAACTAGTAGTATCTAATAGGTTTCTGTATCCCGCTATCTTTCCGTTAGCGCATTTATATTTCCTTTTATGCAGCTTTCACACTGTACTCTAATACTTACTACCAGCACCTTTTAAGCTGAACCTACAAGAACAATCTCTGTATACCGCTTAGGACAATGTATTCTTTGGTTTCATTATTTTGAAAAAAAAACCTCATCCTTATTTCTTTCGCTACGCCTTTTATCCTGACTAAAATTTATAACAACCGACATTGGCTCGGACCCGCCTAACTCAACCGAGCTGGAGAACCACCTTGTAAAGAGAGACTGATGTCAGTTGAAACACTATGGCAAATGAATCGAAATTATTTAATCTGCCAACTATTGGTAGTGAAGAAATTGTAATTACGTGATTAGCTTTGTTTTAAGAAACAGTGACCAAAATTTCACAAGAAAATTCTATAAGGGCCATTTACAACATTAATTATGATATAAATCGTTTCCATTTTCAACCAGCACCAGTTTTTCCTACTATGTAAAAGTATGACTGCGATACACACATGTAAAAGATACACTTTAGATGCGAGTTGATGGTTTCCCGTCCTGCGATCTAGCGGACATACTTTCCACTAAACTATTCGTAATTCTGATAGGGTTTTTATGATGGGTATGATACAAAATGCTTAGTTTGCAGTATTGGCATACTAGTCCGAAACTGGGTGGTCACAGAATTTCAAGTCAATGATAGAGAAACCATATCGATTTCCGGTCAGGACCTTGGTGATTATAATCCTTCTTCACTGTTCTACACAATATCAGCATCTTTCTAAAAACTAAATTTTTCTAATGAACAAAAGTTATAACAATCCATCAATAAGTGAAACCATATTTTCTTTTTTGAAAGTATTCGTGAATTTAATTACATATGAAAAATAGCTTCTACACTATTCGAAGATCGCTCTACAAGGTGAGATATCAGCTAACGAGGAACAATATAATGCAAATAAGATTGCTTAGCTAGATGTCTATGGCAGTTGACGATTTAGATCCTCATAAGATTCCAAATTCTTTGTAAGTTATTTTATTATTAATTTTGCCTGGTGGCTTGTAATTAAAGATGGTCACTTAGAAGATTTCATGAATTTGCCGATTTCTTGTAAAATATATATTCGGTGGCGTGATTCTTCGGCTCTTATAGCTTGTTCGATAAAAGATTGATACAGAAAATGTTAATGAAATGTTAAATTGTAAAATGTATTATATGATTGATTATTAGGAAATTATACTTCCAGATTCTTCAACTGAACGCTCGACGTGCTCGACGTCATGTCTCAGGCGACAAAGGGACGAACGATACGCGCGATAGGATAGATTCAGATGGACATGACATCTATTAGTACTATTTTAAATCTTGTCGGTATTGTAGCGCCCGTTTCAATTTACATGCTGAGACTTCAATCTCTGAAGCAGCATCAAAAGATTTGGAACTGACTTAGAAACTAAACTTGTACTCGGGATTGGAACTTAGATTTTAAATTTAAATCTTTTTTTTAAGGTAAGCCTGTAAGGCGTCGATTGCAAAATTTCATTTTTTTTATTTAATTCATCAACAATAATTCAGTTTAAATTGTTCAAAAAGAACAAGAAAGAGAAGATCGACCAAGAATTACACATTTGTTAAGTTGGCTATTATAATACATATACAAAACACAGTTGATTACAACAAAATACAGTTGATGATAATCTCCAAAGAAGTTCTTTAAGGATGTTGATCATAAGTTGGCTTGTAGCCATTGTTTTTTCATTCACAAGTTCTCGGAAAAAGTAAAGGTTTTTTCCTACTTTTTCTTCCTTGTAGCGTAATGTTCTAGAATGCGTACAAATAATTATATAACCTACTAATACTAATAGATAAGAATAATTCGATGGAACCGAATGATTCGATTTTTGGCATAGATTAGTAGTTCAACAAGCTAGAAGTTCATGCTTCATAAGCCAAAAGTCATTGGAATAATTAGGGAGAGAAATAATTTGGATACAGCATGTCGCTATCCAGAAGATGAAATTCATTAGACCTTCGGTATTACAAATTTTGTTTGTCTAATAGCAGTAAAAGAAGCTATAAGAGCTAAGAGAAGTCTAAAAGCATTATTCAAGGCACAATTCCTCGGAAAATTGATGAGAGAGTCAGGTTCAATGTTTCTATTATAATTTATTTTTATATCGTCGATAAATTTCAATTTAAATATATTTACAAAAGAACAGTTGGTTAAATTTCTCGATTAAAGGAAGAGTCAACTTCCAATTTTAGTTGATTATTCTATAGAACAATAATGACTCGTATAGGAAAAATACCATCATCTCCTAATAGGTTAGAGTATCATATATAAGCTCTTTTTTGGAAATTTTTATAATAAAATTATAATATGCCGTGAGGCAATGTAATTTACAGATTCAGAAATTCAATAGCTAATCGTATCATACATCTGCATTACATAGTACAGAAATGCGGAAAAATGATTTTCAATACGATGAGACCTACTTTCTTCCTCTTTCAATTTTAAGATTTGATGCCCACTGAATTAACTGCAGAACAATGCAAATAATTAGGCTATACAAGCTATTTCAAGTATAATGTATAACGCGTTGGTTCTATCCTGTAAATTACATAGAGATCGAAATTCCGTTGATTCATTGATTCTAACATAAGTAACTCTGTAAATCAGGGATCAATACTTCTTTCAAATTGTATTGGAATATAACATTCGATCGCAACACGATTGGTGTGTGAACACGTTGCTTTTTTTAAAATACTAAAACCATATTGTGCACGCGGGATTAACGGAAATTCGATTCTCTATTTGATTTGCATCATGGAACCAACTCCAGTTGGAGCGTCAGACTTGAAAAATACTGTATTCTCTGATTATCTACGTTAGTCTGTCGTTGATTCGGTGGACAGCAAACCTAAAATAAAAAGAAAGAGAAAGTGTTCGTCATCGTTTGGAAGCCACTTTTGCACCTTTCTGTACAAACGTTGACTTCTCTCGTGCATTCAATTCGATCATTCAGATGCGTCTATAAAGGCTATACAGCCTAAAAGTCAGGGATAAAATCATTCGAGTGCTCATGAATGTATACAATAAAATGACGACGTTTGATAAATAATGGCACCTACGTTTCATGTATAAAATAGACGCCAGGTATAATCAAAATTATACCGCCGAACAATCTCCAAGAAATTATCCAGGCTTGCTCTTCTTCGATATGGTCATGAATCAGGGACCTAAACATTAAATCCAAAAGAAACTGGGGAGGTGCACTCAAAACTGATTTCCACAAACAGAATAATGCGTATTCAAAATAAAAATAAAAAATGCGGAACCACAATCTTGCCCGATTTAATCAACGGAACCTGCTGAAATTGGTGGAACAACTGTTCCGGAGTAAAACACACAAACTCTAATTTAAATTTACGTTAGCCACGTTCTTACTAGGTAAGTATAATCCAAAACAAAATCCAATGAACCAAAAAATAGTCAAATATCGATGTATACTTTTTTTTTCTCATTTCGATGCTAATCAAAGGAAATATAAGGTGGGTAAATACTTTTGAGTCAACAGCTTAGTGAATAGTACTCTCTTATAGGAGAAGTTACACATACTTCCCAAAAAAACACTTACGTGTGAAAAACTACAAATACAGGAGTGCTGTGAATTCCTCTAACAAAAAGTATTGAAATCATATTATTAATGTCAAGTATGTAAGTTACTACATGTCTGCCTATTATATGATCTAGCAATAGCGCCCCCACTGTATCATAAAGAATTTAAACTATTATTATAATTTAGTATTATTAAATTGCTAATTAGCTGCTATAGATCAAATTTAATTGCTGTTTTGTAATGATTCAAAGCTAAGGGGGTATGATAGGTGAGAAAGAAGTTAACGACCTCATGTATAATCTTAGCTGAAGTATCAGCTTAACCTAGAATTTTAAACTCATTGTCAGTCACACGCGCAAGTGACATATTTTATAAACGTGTTGGCTCGTTTAAGTTAATAATTTCAAATCAATATTGAATATGTTCAGTGAGACTGGTGGAGTTCTTTTTTTGTTATCCTTTTGGATCGTTTTGTTTTTTCTTTCTCCTCACGGCAAAGGGCTGCCGTGCGGGGTTCTGAGAGGGGAGAGTCCTTGGCATCTAATCAAAAAGGGAGTGAGTCGGGAGTCTTCAAAGTGTTCGAATCGAGTGTGGTCGTGTTGTCGCTGCCTTCGAAGTAGAAATCAGCCCCCTTTGACGGACAGGGTCCTGTTGGGTAAGTGCTCTTGTTTCAGGGTCGCTCACGGCACTATCAAGTGCACCTGCATTATCGCCGTTATCGCACACTGTCCATGCTAATCGCTACGTTGAGGGCAATAGTCGCTCGTTCTCATCTCCAAGTGGGGTCATTCGCTGTCTATTCTTTGACGTGCTCTGGTTCCGTGCGCCAGCGGAATATTCTAAAGATCCCTCGGTGCAATGGCACGGTATCACGCAATTCTTTGCAATCCCTATTTTCAGCGACGTGCAAGGTGTCTAACAGTCTGCCGATTTGCACGGTATCTAGAGCACCATGTTGCTGTCCTCGCTATCACGACGTCAAGGGATCTATTAACTTATTGACTTGCACGGTATCTGGCCCAAGTGTGACCACGAACGAGTGGGTCCTACTCAACACAACAGTGACTCGTGGCGTTTCCGGCAAGGTCTTTGGAGTGGCCATCTTATCATTCATATATTATACCATATTCGTTAATAGTCTAAGAGCTGGCTACAGGTCGAGCAACATGCCTCGGTGTAGTAAATGTTTTATATGGAAAAGGCTCAATTGTTGCCGGCAGAGCGAAATATAAATATATTATACCTCTTGGGGTTCTGAACCGGTCACTGTGACGACTTGTCATATATTGCCTGTCCTTCGCCTCCCAGATTTTCCATATCGCCGCTTTTAACAGAATATGTGTGTTGAATGACTGAAATATGTGCATTCGAACTCATTTTGTTTCTTGTCTTTAGAAGAAAGTAACTATGTTATAGACTCCAACGTTTACGTTATTATATGATTTTCATTTAAATATATCAGTAAAATAGATTCAGTTTCCTGTTGTATTGCAAATAAAAACTATATATGTATATATTAAAGTTAAAAACAAAAATGTAACCATTAAATTATATATACATGTTCTGCCATATTGTTCAAGCAAATTTTTTAACGACTTAGTGGGATTCGGTTTTCTCGTATTATTACGCGTAATGCAAAACATATCCGATTATTATGTATAATATCTGTATAGTCTTCTTTTCGTCAGGTATTCCTAACTTATACCTAATCAAGGCTTGACTGGAGCCACATAAGGTATGCACTTTACTTTTTGTACGAAGGGTAACTACAAGATATATCTAATCTAAGATTGATGTTTCATGTACCATTGTGTTTGAAATTTATGGTACCCATAAAACTGATTCTATGAACCACAAAGAAGGAAAGAATGGAGCTAAACATTCGAGTTTGTGCCGCTAGTCTTCTACGTGCTCTTCACTCTGGGATCGCTAGGCCCTCCCCTCCAGCAGGTGGTCCTCCGGACGTTTCCGGAATACGCATCGGGGAATCATTCTCGAACTACCTCCGTCACTACTGTTACAGAACTCTTTCGTTCGAAAATACAACAATTAGAAAGCTCTAAATAATTTCCATCTGACTTTCTTTACTCTTAGTGCCTCGTTTTCTAGAACACCACACGGTCTTCTCGTAGACACTTATGGACGTGTTGCTCTAACATAAGTGACCAAGCCTCACACTTCGAGTCAGTCTGATTGTGAATTTGGAGCACAATGCTGTCTTTTCAATCTAATCGAAGTCTGAGTTCTCGTGGTGTTCAGTGCCTCTTGTTTTTAGTTTTGCAAAATTTCCTATGCTAACTTTCGCATATTATCTATTACAGTGCTTCTGGACCAAGCTCAACCGCAGATTTTTCCACTTTCTCGATTGGTTGACGGGCAAGGTTGCTTACCCTTTTCTTGAGTTGCACGGTGCATCCCTGCTCTAATCCTCTTAATTTCAGCGACTTGCAAGATTCCTCACTGTTCTACTTTGACTTGCACGGTATCAGTGAGGTACTTCTTGACGGATCCCTATTATTTTATCGGAAAGAGGCAGGGAATAGTATAATTTCAGAGACACCAAGCTTTTGCCGTGGATTCTTATCGATATCGACCATGGGAATGACAACTCTAAGAGCGAGAAGAATCGATACTGTAATTATTTTCAGAGATTAAACTTTTTTGGTAAATAAATCATAGATGTAGCTTCCAGATAATTTTAGCGTAACATAGAATGTACCACGTGAATATAAAATATGATATACATTGTGTGTGTGTGTGCGTGCATGTGTGATTTGTGTAGAAAATTACTCGGGATCGACTTAATGTCCTTTTATCAATCGCTCCTTCTAAATCCGCATTGATTGTCTTCATTGGCGGACATTTCGAGGGAACTACATATGTAGTTCCTTCAGTTTCTCTAATTCCACGCTAGAAGGATCTATGTCCAGTTCTAATCAAGTTACGAACAGTCGATATCTGGGATTACTTTGCAGTAGGTATTCTATTATTTTAAGATTTTTTAATCCGAACATTAACGATATAGTGAGATTATCCAACGGATCGGATATCATCTGTGAGTAACAGATATTTGTCTATATTACTATTGAACCTCACGGTATTTTAGTTTTAAAAATATTTTTCAACACCGAAAATCTCTCAATTCTGTGATATCACCGCTACTGCTGAGATGAGACGATGATGAAAAAAATGCATATGTCGAAATATAATTGCGATATCGACTTTTACCACTTTTTAACTTTTATTAATCTCAATCCAAAGATGCTAAATCCATCGTCAAATCTTGGCGCCTCGAAAATGGTACACTTGTCAGGAAAGATTATTCTCAGATCAGTTTTGGATCCATGAAGTGGACTGAACTTATTCTTCGTAGATTTGAGCGTGATCTCCCGTGAAAAATATAAATAAATTGAAGTACCGGTCAGTCTCCCTAGAGGTGTACCTTTGTTAACCTGTACTGGATTTTACATGGATCACGTAAAATGATCGATCAGTGATCCGTCCCGTATATAAAATTTTCAGGGCAGGTTTACTTAAAGTTAACCGTATTCAGAATTATTTTACTGATGCCTGATTCGAACCTGATATAAATCAGGCAACCTGACCTAATTTTTATTTGAACTGGACACAGACTGCTAAAATATCCTTTAGTAAAATTTAATCTCCGTCTAAATATTGTACAGTTGGCTCAAACGATTCTGGGGCTTATAAAATGTGGCTAGAGGAGAAGCTTCCCCTGCTCAGCACGCTCTTCAATTCTAACTCATATACTGCGCGTGATTCTATGCGCATCTACGACGTGCAATATACATATAACATAGGACTGCAGAGCGTGCTGAGTAGGGGAAGCCTTCTCTCCTCTGGCCAACATCTTTACTTTGATTTAAACACTGAATTAATAATTTTGATAATCTCCTATTCGTAGTTCTCAAGTTTAGTTATAAACATTGTTTTACGGAAACTTGAATTCAGACATTAATTACTTATACATACATATATATGAATCACCCTGAATATGCATATAAATATACATATACTTAATAAGCCCAATATATCCCATATAGGATAGTGCATGCGGTACGAGGAGCAACACTCAAGTAATTATGTAGTTAGAAATGTAAAAAAAGAATTGAAAGTTTAAGGCTGTTACTCCCTATGCTTGTCCCTTCTATTTAATAATTTCTCATACACATGAATCTCAACTAATCTATTTTCATTTATTTACCCTATTATTTTTGTCTCTTCTTTGGTTTATTTTACTGGACTTCATAGAAGCAAAAGTTGTGTAAGAGTGTAACGACCTTAAAAAGACTGAATATACACATTGAAGATAGATTGAATAACGATGCAGCAGCATGCATACATATGAAACAGGCTTAATGCCATGGTTCGTGAGAAAGTGTACAAAGAAAATTAGTATTCAAACAAGAAATGTGAGGATTAGATATTGCGAGATACGGTGACAAGAAATCTTCGCAACTTAGGAATATTTCAGCTAGCTATTGGTGCACGCTTTGAAAGTTTGAATGTCATATAAATACGATTGAATGTAAGCGAATAGGCCAATTTAAACTATATGTATAATAAAATGAATGAAATTAGCATACTTAGGCTGGGATGGTTTGATCCCGTGAACTTCCAAATCCTTCTCCAGCTGCCGTATTCTAATCCTCGCCATGTCCAGCTCGTGTTTTACTTTCCAAAGATGTGTATCGCAAATAGGATCTCTGCATCTGTGTTGCCTGAGAATGTCTTGCGCCTCGTAAACAGCTCCACGAAACGTCAAAGATTTTCCCATGCTCTAGAAAGGAAATTTTTATTTGTAATTAAGTTTGATGAACTTGGATTTTTGCGGTAAGAAGGTAAAGCATTTTTTTTTATAGTTAATCAAAAATATATACGAGTCATTCTAAAAAAATTAGGCCAATAATGAATCTAAAGACTAATTAATAGCATATTTAGTGTAGATAAATTATTGATTAAAAGAATGTTTTTAAAAATAGTGTAACTTTTTTATATTGAGTATTTCAAAAAATGCCTGATAGAATGTTTCAATAACTGTACTCAAGTAATTTATATTTTTAGTTACGCCTTTACAAATAAGTGTTTTGGATAAAGGCTGGATAAATTTAAAAGATGTGTTACATAAAATTTGTTCAACGTACTGAATTCATTTTGTTCAATTTTCAAAAGATTGAAAATCATTTTAACACTAAACGTACCATCGAGCGGTTATTAGACCGTTTTAAAGCCAAAAATACGTTTATAAAAAATTGTCGGTAGGTTTAGTGTTAATATTCTTTTCAGAGCTGAATTTTTCTATTCACGTTCTAGTCAAAGTACTAACACAAAACAAATATTTTAAGATGACAAGTAGCGAAATAGGAATTTCAAGAGTAATGGCTTATTCTATAAGTAAGAAACGGCTTCCAGGACATTTTGTTGTAAGTAATTTAGTTTGACAGTGAATCGTAACGTTTCCTTTCAAACAAAAAAAAAACCCTTTTGACATCGTACTATTTATGATCTATCATATACCTCTTTCAAACCTGTATAATTTGTCGAAAACATTTTTTGTCAGAATGCATCTAAAAATATAGTTCCATGCTTGTGCATGATAATTAAAAATATTTTTTATAATACACTCTTACCATTAAATAAAAGTCAATAAATAATTTAATGTGCTATTCGTAAGACACAGACTCTTTTAGAGTATACCTAAAACCCATGAAATATTAAAAACATAAAATGTCACTTACTAAGCTAATTAACGCGCAGCAACCACCACGATCACTCTTGGCCAAGTGGTGCCTCACGTACTTGAAGTAGAGGTGCTCGAGAAGTAAGAGCACTGCAGCAATGAGAATACCCGTCATTAGCAGTAAGAACGCACTCAGAAACTGTTCCAGAGCGAGTGGATCACTGCTCTTCTGTACTTCCTTTCCAGGCTTGCAAGTACCTGTCATCCAATATCTACGTAGACGCTCCAAATCGCCTGAAATTTTATTTTTAATTTTGGAACATGTAAGGCCTATACAAGGTGACTTACCCTAGATTTCGAATCTGAGTTAAGTCTATTCTCTACTCAGCCTACCCTCAACCTCCCGATAAGATGGAGTTGTCTCTTAATAATACACATAAATCTATGCAGTGCCACAAATAAATACATATCCGCGATCCTTACGACAGTTTTCTATTCGAATAGTTAATTCGGTTATTTCGTCTAGAGAATAGGCCCTAACCAGATTCGAAATCTAGAATAAGTCATCCCGTATATGTATAACGGAAATGAATTTCAATTAGACTCACCGTTTTCTCGAAAGTCGAGAAGACGTTTGTTGAACATTTGGACGTATTTTGAATTCCTTGAAAAAGCTAAACCGTATCCTGTCATGGCGTACCATGATCCAACAGTAAGTAACCTGCAGTCTTCATCCTGCGCCACAAGATAATCGAGTACCGTGCCGTCATAGATAAACGCGTCCATATCCCTGAAAAGATACAACAAAAAATATGTGTAAAACATCTGTTGTACGATTGTTTAATTAAGGGTAAGTGATAATAAAGTTCAAGCCATGTACTTAAATAAATATTTTATGTATGAAAATTTTCTCATTCGCTTCGCTTTTCCTCTATCTCTAACATGCAAATCACCACCATCATGACGCGAACAACGAGAGCCACACCAAGGAACCACCCGCAGAAGAACAGTGCGCAACAGTAGCTTCCGAACAAGAGCCAGAGAACATCTACCAGGGCCGTACCGAAGGAGTCTCGGAGGCAGAGAGACAGGAGAGAGGCAATTATCGCGGTGCCGGAGAAAAACGCACGTGTTTCCGATCGCGCCCTTTTTCAAATCGTCTACCATCACCAATGGAAACATAGCTGCCGTAAGCGAAGAACGTCGAGGGAATCGGCCAAGGGAGTACCAAAACTCGAAGGCAGGCTATCGTACCTCTTGTAGCGAAGGGTAATATCGAGCAGGAGACGACCGGCAAAGCAGAAGCCTAACTGCCACCTGGAGAGCTTCGAAAACGGAATGGTCCGTCCTGGTCGGAAACAATATCGAAAGGCCTGGTCTGGTAGCCGCCCTGAATTCTGATCGTAAGGTTCGCAATGACAAGGACCACTCCACTGAGGGGACTGATAGTCAATAGTCCTCTACCATGTTCCGCACCACGCTAAACTAGCGAATTCTTCGCAAAGGAGCTATCTTGATCTACTATCATCTCGTTGATATCCTAATGAATATCTGGCACCCAAACTTAATTTTGTCTTATCGTGTAATAGATGGTTCCTTGGGAGTGCCGATGTTTGTGTGCGTGACTTTTGAGTGGATCAAGTAAGCGTCACAATATCTGGAGAATTCATCCTAATTGTATTATAGTGTATATTAAGAAAACTCACCCGCTAATGACAGCTTCCACTCCTTCCGCAACACTGCTCTTGTTAAACGACCTCATGTACGCGTGCATCTCTTTGAAATACTTTGCGAGAGTGCTGTCTGTATGGCTCCATGGAATCGTGCCAAACTTAAACATTGGTTTATGCGAGAAAGGCTTGGCCAATCTGTGATCATCCACGCCAGTGAATTCGTGAAATTCTTCACGGGTGATCATGAAGGCTGCCAGATTGGCAGTGTAGATGGCAAGGAACACCACGGCGAACATGGCCCATACATTGGTCATGAACCTGATGTAGAAAAACTTGTTAGGAATAGTAATACAGCACACAAAATGTATACTTCATCAGTCCGCGACAAGAATTTTAGTCTTACAGTTAAAGAAGTTTTTTACATTATGAATCGTTAAAGGTTGCTCTTGAAAGTATTCTTTTTTTTTAATTATGATATGAATTTGTTATTATATTAAATTTAATATATTACGATCGTTAAATTGAACTTTATTAAATTGGATGATTTGAAACTCACCTAGCAGTGAATCCTCTTGGTGAGTCTACATGAACGGCTGCTTGAAAAAGTACAGCCCAAACTAGCCAATAAGTACGGAAGAGGGAAAATCGATGGTTCGGCGATAAATTGACCTGCGATACAGAGCGCTGAAATAATATTTTCATTTGTTGGAATATCAAGATGCATTGTAAGCATAGACAAAACATATAACTTTACAAATAACTTAATATTATTATTTCATTATGTGAAAATATAGAAATGGAGCACTTGATTGTCTCCTTTAGCGATCTCCAATAAATGAATGTAGTAAATTATGTATGTATAGTTGATCAATGGGTAAAATCAGAGACCTAGAAAACTATTTAATAATCATAGTAACCCAGAGATCGCCACTTTTGAATCATATTCGACTTTTGTTAAAACTATACATACACATATACTACGTAAATGCACCATGAAATTTATTTTAATACACATCGTAACCAATCAATGATATATATCAAATAATATTTGGGTACTTTTATACGAAATTCAATGTTATAACAAGATTTTGGGTTTTACTTAAATCGCTTTTTCTGACTCATGTATGAAAAGTGCTACTTTTCGTGCCTCCAAAGTGACTGGCCATCCCGAACTTGGTGCTCGCCCGAGGATACGTCTTTTCAGTACTACAACTCCTGTTGGTGATGACTCGTGTAGTGAAATTATGTTTCATCCAGGATTTGCCATTAATAATTAATTAACCGGTTATCATCGATATAGCCAAAAAAAACCTATTACCCGCAGCAATTTGACTGACTATATGTGTATGTATATAAAACATAAACACTAATAAGATAGCTATTTGAATAAAGATGGTCAGTTTAATAAATGCACTAGATTACCTGTCGTGCCCCCAAAGTGACACGTGTGTCTTCCTGAGTGTCTCGAGGCAAAAGGGAAGAGTTACGCGGTTGGTGGCTTAATTTGCACAAGTAACTAGGAGGGGATTACGAAATCGATTGTCCTGACATATTAGGGACATTTTACGAAGTACCTTGGACCCCAGTCGATAATCCGTTACACGTGCATTGGTACGTTCAGATCCATTCCGTTTCGTTCCTCCCGGTTTCTACCTAGGAGATGTTCGCGTTTCGCCAGCCAGGAAAAGATTCTGTGTCTTCCGTTAATAATTTCTATATTCTCGAACTGTATTATTGAACTTAGCCTTATGCCTCGGTGAACCTGGAGATTTTGTAAAAGGATCCGTATTCCACTAGTCCCGTGACTTCACGTATTATCTTTTCGTTAGTCTAATGTAAGTCCTATATTTTCTGTTTTCGCATTCTTTCCATTCTTTTGCGGTACCTAATCTTTCGATTTGTTCCGGATAATTTATTTCGCGATAAATCGATATAACTAGCTGATCTTTTTCACTTCGTATCGTTTCGTTGAACAGAGAATAGTTCCGCATAAGATGAACCGAATATCCGAGTACTATCTTTCCTCTGACCAATATTCTTCACGTGTCTCGTAGAGGATCTTGTATCACGAGACTTAGCGATTAGCTACAGAGTAATGGACTATTCTTTGTTGAATAAGCCTAGGATACATCTAGTACTGTATTCAAAATTCTGTCAGCGCCATTGCTTTTTCCTTTTGTCACAACCGCGGAACTATGACTGCTGCTGTCCCTAGTTTTCTGAGGTTGGGTTTTTGGGATTTTGGTTTGTTTATCGGTTTAACTCGTCTCGGGGTTCAGGAAGTTCATAATTAATGCTCCAACAATCGAATGACCCACTCTGAATCAGAGACTCAGTGGAAGACGATGACAGCATCTGCCCACTGAATTCAGAACTGCCGGTTATTTTTGTGATTTTTTTAGACATATATTATTTGCATAACTAAAAATTGAATAACGATAAGCCTCCCTGATGATATTTGCTTAGATAATGTATTGTTTATATACAAAATAATTAGAAATTTACAACCGATACGTTAAACCAACGCAATTATATAAGCATTCGATACAAGTTTCAACAATATCCCTATCAATATACTCAATAAAAAAAAATTTGCAATTACACACATACATCCAGACACCTTAATCATTTCATTATATGTAATTAAAGCGATGTGATACACTGCGTTCGGTATCAAAAACTGCAATCCTATTGTTTCAAGGGTGCTGAACGTTTCTGGACAAGCGTAAATTTGGTTTCACTATTAGACTGGAAAAATTGAGTGAAAGCAAACTTGCTTTTGTCTAGAAACGTTTGGCATCCTTGAAAAAATAGGATTACATTTACTATATCACCTGGATACAGGTAAGGTATATCACACATGGGCTTAAGGTATGCTACCGTGTCCGATATAACTTGTCGTGGAATATTTTCAAAACGGTCAGCGGCCGTCCATATGACTTGTCTGATGAAACAAATTATTCCAAATATGTTATATGTCCTGTCGCTTGGTAGAAACATTAAAATGAAAAAAAAAAAACATTAAAACTTAGAATATATCATTCTTATATATTGAGCTTGATATTTCGATGTTATGGTTACCTATGATCTAGAAATCATATACGGCTACTACGCTGTCGGGAAAATAAACGAGTTTCCTCTCATGTAACAGAGTACGGTGTAATTCTTACTAAAAGAGCACACTTTGAGACTTAACCTTGTTGCCGCCTTCATGACAGTCGAGGGCAATAATAACAACAAACAAGAAGGACGGCGTATCGAACCAGGAAACTAGGAAGCAATGCAACAGGAGGGCGAGACACAAAGGATCAGGACCATTGAGGTACCCGATAAAGAGATGAGAAAAGGACTAAACCCAAATCGGTCGCAAGGACAGGGGGAAGACATGCAAGGGAAAATTATAAGAAAATCCTCCCTTCACCGGATCATAGATGTCGATGGGAAGGGCTCCGAAGAGGAATTGACGGACCAAAAAGGGCCGAAATAACGCATGGCAAAAGGGTCAAAACCAATTTGGATTGAAGAGGAAGGCTTTATAAAGAGATCCCGTCAAATAACTCAGCCCCATGAGCTCCCGATCTGTATGATCAATGGTGCAATGGAAGTCGACATAGGCAAATTATATAACCAAGTGGAGAGCCTAGCAGAGACCAAAGGGCATTTTGGGGAAAAACTCACACCCAATTCGGTTTGAAGAGGGACCACTTCCACAAAGATCCTTACCAATGATCCGACCTCAAGAGTTCCCGATCTATGGGGGCAAAGGCCCGAAGGAGGACAGTGAGAGTGCATTGAAGAATGTCAATTTGAAATAACTGGAAAGGCCAGAAAGACTCGATAGAAGGCAGGAACACCCAATTCGGATTAAAGAGAGGCAATTTCTAAGGAAATACCGGCAAATAATCCAACCCCATGAGCTTCCTAACTAGGGGTTCAATGGCCCAGAAGAGTGCAACAGAAATGCATCAGTATCTGGGAATGGAGGTCCACAGTATCTGGAGACGTGATTCCAATTGAAGGAATTGCACACAGAAGGAAACTCTATAACCAAACGAAGGATCAGAAGCCCATATTTTATGGGTTCAATGGATTAAAGGGACCTGGAGGGGATGAAGGATATAAATACCAGAGCCGAGGCAAGACTCACATCAGTCTTTTATAAAGATAAATGTGGAGCGAGACAACGAGTTACAGCAGGTGATCTAGGAGGCTATGGGCTACCGGAGGCTATTTCTTCAAAAATGGATGAGCATTGCGGAAGTGTGGAAAATTCGGCGCAACATGGCGCGCCAGATGCGGCGCTTATTGGATGAGGCTATGGAAAGGGACCTGGGGCGTTTGAAAGAGCTGAGCCATGAAATCCACGGGCGTACGATCATCCCAGCAACGCCGAAAAAGGAGAAGGAGAACGACCGAGAAACGGATTCAGGCAGAGGAACGCCAGCGTTCACTTCAGCCTGGAACGACGGACCCAGTCGTGGGGCGTATAGCGTGTACGAGGAATCCGAAGGGAGTCCACGATCCGGGGACAATCAGGAGGAGGAAATTGGAGAGAATGTGGATTCCACCAACCTCCGAACCTCACCGCCCACGTATGAAGAAGTAACAGGAGATTGCTTATCGCCAGGGGACCTTCTCCCGGGAGTCAGCAGAGAAATGGACGAGGAAGTATCGGAAGACGAGGACTCATCGTCTGCGGAAGACTGCCAACCGGATGAACCCATGGAGTAGGATACGGATGACGAGGAAGAAGAAGCGGCACCACGTCGAAAGGCACTGACACACAACAAAGTACCATTGGACGCGCAGAAGAAAGGAGGAGTGAAAGGAACGAATTTGCCCTTGAACAACCGTAGTCAAGGTCAACAAATGGAATTGAGCGGTAATCTCATACCACCCACCACGGAGAAAGGGGAGTAAACATCAGACCAATGGAAGGATTCAGCAAGGGCAGACTATACAGCAGCCAGAAGCCGAGAACACAGAGGGATGACCTTAGAGGATATGAAGATCAACCACAAAGGGAGTCAATGGAATGACCTCTGAAGGTTATACCTTGACTTTAAGGACATATCCAGCTAAAGGAGTAACCGCAAGGTCAAGCCAAGGTTGACCAAAGCCAAATCCAATTGACGAGCACATTAAGGTGAACAGGTTTTGTTAATAACTTCTTGTGATAATATTGATAGTTAAATAGCTCAATAGTCTGTTAAAACCCCGGGTGGGGGAACTCTAGTATACAAGGAGCGCCAAGTCCAGGAGGGAGGCAGTATTATTCCAACCAACAGAGTGTATACTAACAGAAATAAAGAATGAAGTAAACTGGTGAATTAATATGAAAAATCAGTTCACCTTTAATCGACCTTGGGTGTCAAGTTTGGGTTTCGACTGAGAGAACGTCATCGTGTAGAATATAGAAATTGTGTATCAGGGAAATTCAACATCTAGGAGCACCAAGGAACTTCGCTGCACCAGCATCAGGAATTGGAGTACTCCGAGGGCAATTAAAGTAATAAGAGCTTGGACATAAAGCATTGACCTGCCGATAGGGTCATTAAAAGCATCGGCTGGCGATCATAAAGGTAATCGGTGAAACCCCACGAAGGCGCTGAAAGGTTAGGAATCTCTGTGGCAACCATGAAACTGCAGGGTAAGCGACCTGGAAGCGGCCGGAAGCAGAGTAAACAAGGTGAGGGTTACGAGATGAGGCAACTCTGCTAGAAAGCTACGGCGGGTCATAATAACGTCAGATTTCACTGTACCGGCAACGGTTACAATCTAACCTAACCCAACCTTACACTCTGCTAAATGTAAAAACATTTACAGTCCAACAAGAAAGGGGAGACGCCTGGCGCCAATCAACACACGTTCTACGTCATTACCTTTTCGTTGTGCCTACAATGAAACATGTTCTTCGAGTTCGTTTGTCAAAAGTACTTTAATAATAATCACACGTTTGCCACGTGAAAAAATCGCATGACAGTGAAAGCAAGGAGGAACGAATCGGGCTACACAAAAAGATGAAAAAGATTAACAGGGAACTTGAAACATTTGAAAGAGGCATAGGACAGGCCGATACTGCAAAGCCCTATGGCCACATGCAAATATAAGGTGACCCTATTATTTCAAATGCAGCTTCCGTGGAAGTCACCACAAACAAGAAAAATGCTTTAAGCAATGAAGATCTTGTAGAAGTTTGAATGTCCGAATCTATTTCTGTAAAGGATGACAGTGGCTTAGATACCACTATTCTTGAATTAGAAACTCAAGATGTTCCAAGTTTTCTCCTGTTTCATAAGAAATTATTAAGACAAAGTGCCCCCCACGTAATGAATATAATAAGATTTATGGATATATTAAACTTTACTAGCTAATACGTTTGCACGAGCAGTACTGTTGTATGAAGCTCTCCTTTTATCCAATAGAATGCGCAAACGGGCAACGGCGATTGCGTCGCTATACTCCTGTCAGTAGAGAACGTGGGGTAACAGAGTAGAATGAAGAAGACCCGAGAGACAGATGAACTGCCCGAGCGTGCGCAGGAGAACGATACTTATTCTTCGAACTTGACGATAATAAAGAAAAAAATATGTATAACACATTGTTCTAGTGGTATTGTAATATGTAGTCCATTAATGTACTATACATTAATACAAACTTATGTCTAAATTTTGTATGGAATTAATAGTTAATTGTCAATTTAACTCGGGCAAGCGGTATTGATACGCAAAAAGAACGTAAATTAAAAGATTAATTACCTTCAAAAAAATCGAAAATTTCTGTGTCTCTAAAATCTCTTGAGCTATGTGTACGTATATATGTATATGAAAATTAACGCATACTTTTTAATATAAATTGTACCTCAACCCTACTCTGTTAAAAGCTACTTTTCCCTATTTCTCTCCATACAGTAACAAGGAAAGCTAGCTAGCGACCGACTAGAAACGTAATGCATGACCCATCTCACCACTAGTCGTATTAAACTATCGAAGTCAGAAATAGTTGCCTATGCCAGTTTCTGACTACCCATGTGGACATGTACGGCTGACAGAGGAAATTGTTTAGTCTATTTTGATATTCGTTAAAATATATAAAAAATGCAACTGACGTTAATGCAAAATGCTATGATTAAAAAAAACATTCAAAACTATGTAAATAGGTGCGTTTCCCATCTATACTGACGTGAGTGGAATTTGAACCTGCGATTGTCAAGAATCTCGAAATGAGGGGAGTGATACTCTTGCACACTTGAAACATCTGCCCAATTTGCATATGTGGCTTCACTTAGAAGTGATAACTAACACTATTCATATATATATTGGTAAATTACGTTAACAAATAAATGGATACCCTGAAATGTAAATAAAATAAAACTCAAATTTAGACGTCTGGTATAATCGCAATTATACCACTAGAACTGTCCTCAAAAACCAAGGCCAGGTTCTCCTCGATATGATTATGAATCTAAAGACGTAAACAAACTGAAATTTTTTTGAAAACTAGGAATTAAATTTAAATTAAAAGTCTTTTCGCAAGGTTGGATTTCCCATCCATCACAAGTTCCATGTTGCGCGATTCCGTGCCACCAATGCAATCCTCTGACGATCACAGTACCTCTTGTGCCTGCCACGCTCTGTCAGTGCAGTAGCTGATTCTCCTAAGCCCTATATGTAGATTCCTTCTAATTTCTCGATTCCCTTACTTCCCTTGCTTCATATAGAGAAAAATTTAAAATAATCATCTCCAAAGAGAAGTATTAACAACTCTTAGATATAAATCAATCGACTATTCGCACGCAATTGCGACGATGCTTTTCGGGCCTTGTGATGCAGCCTTCTTACTGCCTTTTTCCTAATTTTCTGGTAAAGGGATTTGTAAATGTATTTATTAGGAAAAAAAAATCTTGATTTTTTTAATAATTATAACAATTGTTTAATTAAATTATTTTGAAGCATGTATGCCTGAGTGTCAACTTTCCAATGGACCGTGCATTTCCCAAGCACAAGCTCAATCATTATGCCCAAGTGGTGGCATTTACCAGTTTGGCACATGCGTTTAACGAAATCGAAGTCTTTTACGGTTCATAAAAGAACGTAAAATACATAACATAATGAACCGTAAAATTATCCATCGTCGATAATGATGAAGTTCTATTATGAAACTGTTACAGTAACAAGAAACTAGCTGAACTGAACTTGGGTTTACATCTTGGGATACTGGTAAGCGCCGAGTTCGGACCCCGATAGCCTTCCATAGTAGGGAAAGACAGAATCGTGACGTAGTATAGTAGTTTGGCATACTGGCGCGCAACGCTGATTACTAGCTGGGTTTGCATTGTTCGGGATGCCTAGTCTGACCCCGGCCGGGGCCTTTTCGTTATCAGGGAAACGACTAGGAAACTTTTGTTAGCATTGATATGTATTCTAAAATATCATTATCATATTGGTTACGATGCCATATTTCATTCAATTTTTTTTACTCACTGTGCGGTACGAATCATAAAGAAAAGTGCATATTAAGTGCTAAACATTTAGGTGATTGGCAAACCGTGCAAAACATACAAAAACATGAATGTGGAATGTAATGTGATGTTACAGCTGTTCAAAGATATTCAAATTCTTCGGTTCCTCTCGCATGACGTATTTCCATGTACAGGTATTATTTTCCGTTATTCATCATGCATACACAATGTGATAATGAAAACATGATTGAGAGATTCAATCAATATCCATTTTCTTAAAGAGTCGCGATAATTACAATAATAATTTACCATTTGTGCCTTGGCTACATATCAAAAATGCAGCCGTATACTACACTACAGTGATATATTGAATTTGCTATGGGGAGATTGAAGGGTTTAAAACGAGAAAAATATATACGAAAAAGCAAAATGAAAGGTACCAGTTTTCGCAGAGCGCCTGAAGGGTTTACCTTCATGTCGAAACCAGATGGCGATAGCCACTCGAATAGGAAGATGGTGAAAGTCGCAGCTTGAATAGCCAAAGCGCCAACAAGCATCCACGAAGCCGTATCGAAGGGTTCTGAAATAATTTTTAACATGCCAGAGGACGGTACTGAGATTCAAGGGCGGTATGACCGTTATAAATAGAAAAAATGGCAAGTCGATCACGAATGAAAAGCCTGCGAGGTTTTCTATATCTATACGTATGTAGTACATACATAAATGGTATATGCAAAACTATTTTATTGCATTGTATTTGCAAGCATTGATTCTTAAAATAGTCAAAGTTTTGAATTTTCGAGTAAAAACTTGTTATTTTACAAATGGTTATACAGTAGCCTACAGAGAGCTTATATGAATTTGCAAAAGCCTATAAAGTCCGTAATTTGGTTTAAATGGATTCTATTTTATCTCACCATTGAAATTGATAGGGATTTTCATGAATTCCGACCAGAGCAGAGATGGACGAGCAGAAGTCAATATAAACGACTCCGAAAAAACTTAGAGATTAAAAATTATAAACTCAAGTTCGATTTTATACTTGATTTATATATTTATTAATCATCTTTCTTTTTAAAAACGTTTTATTCCATTCACAGATTCTTTCGTAACTTACCTAAAAAGGCAGTTGGAGAGATGATACCAGTCCTCTTTGCTACTACAATAGCGATACCAGTCTCCATGTACGGTACCGTAAAATCAACAACAGCCTCCCTTTCGGAATTAATCATTAAGGAAGTCATTACCATGTCAGTCTTGCGATTCACTAAGTCAGCTATAAGACCGTTCCATTTGCCATTCTGAAAAATGTAATAAAATATTAAATGAATGTGTTTAGCAATACAGTATTTTTTAAATCCTAATGTATCTTATTTAATATACGATAAAACGCATAGAAATATTAGAAGAAATGTATAAAATTTACAGATAGTGGCATAGAAATATTAGAAAATTATAGTGATATGTCTAACGACACTACCTAACATCACTTCCTTATATTAAATTACCTCACCTCGAGTGTACCCCATTTACCATCTTCCACGCGAACCAATTCATACGTAAATCCCAATTCTTCAGCAAATTTCTCCAATAAGTCTATGCAAAATCCACTGCAACACTGGTAGAAGCTCTCGTTCCTGTGTGCTGACGGCACATCCACTCTGCGAAGAATAGACAATAATTCCATTAGATATATTCACATGGAAGAAAACAACAAGAGTCATCGCCAAAAAAAAGACAAAGGCGAAATATTAAGAATCGAGTTTAAAGATAAGACACATAAAGATCCGATCGTGTTTTATAAATATTGAGTCGGTAAGAAAGTGTTGCGACACTAAAAGATTTTCTTTGACAAATTATTATTATATTTTATTTCATTTTATATAATTATCTTTTATACTTGTCGAAAATAAAACTTCCAGACATTCAAACAATTTTCTCTGTAGAATGTCCTCGACCAGCTTCGATAAAAAAGGATTATATAATATAAGCAAAAACCGTCGCAAGACTTTCTTACCATCCAAATATTTTTACCCAAACTATTCCCTTTGAAAAGAGAAGTTTAATAAAAAAAAATGAATATTTATATTTGTGCGAAATATGTATAAGTACACAGTGTGTCAGCTAAGCTGCACGTTTGCGTTTTGCAGCGAAACGGTGTACGATTTCGAAAATTTGATGTGGCAATCGTCGAATATTTTTTAATTGCGCATCGAATATGAGCATATTACTTTTTTTCTTTTAACTTCCGTTTGCGAT
>JARQSV010000333.1:18144-29952 GCA_030142285.1 Calameuta idolon | reverse complement strand
GGCATTTGACTCTATAAGCCTATTATTGTTTTTTCTATTTGCCACGCTGACATGGCAAGGCGTCTAAAGTTTAGAATTCCACAATAGTAATAGCGAAAATCGGTCAATCTAACGCTTGACGGCAGCGAGAGGCGAGGCGTTAGGCGGCTAGAGTCCGAAGATAGACGAAACGAGTCGAGCTGAGTGCAGGAGTCCTTTGTGCGGCCGATCGTGAGTCCTCGATGCGAGCGGCAGGATCCAGCGAAGAGTAGGCTCTGGTATCTCTCCGGGGGCCACTGATAACGGGAGCGCCAGGGAACGTTCGGCGAGTGGGCGGCACGATAGAGGTTATTCTTCCCTGCTATCGGCGGCGCGAGTGGCGAAGACCTTTCTTTGGCGGCCCGTAGGGGCGGCCGGCAGAAGTGGTTGAGGGATCCCATCCCGGGTCTCCCTTGCTCCATGGAAGAGTTTCGGAACGGACGGTAATGCGATCAAGCCTCTGTCGATCCCTCGTTCGGTAGCTCCCGAACTCTCATTGGCGGACCGCTTCGTTCTCATGGTATAGTTCGTAGATTTGCCCACGACGGTAGAGGAGGTAGGCGAGTGCGAATAGGAAAGCTCCAAAAATAAAAATAAAAAGCGAAAAGCAGAAAAGCGGAACAAAAATAGATAGGAAGGACGATAGGCGGAAAATAGAGTGCGTAACGGTAGGCGAGACATGTAAAGCAGTCTTTGGAATGTCGGGTGACTGACGTTTGGAGAATCGTTGCAGTTGGATTTTGCCTGTTCCCTATTCCTAGCTGTCTTTGGGACTGAATTCCCGAAATTCACGTCAGAATATATATGGACCGTTTATTTTGAAAGTGGTGTAAGTCCATTTAAAAAAAAATGAGATATCACGTAATTTATGGTTAATTTAGTATAAACTTTGTACTTATGACTAGTTAGTATTTGAAGAGAAAATGGACTTACACCACTTTCAAAATAAACGGTCCATATATTGAGAGATACAAAGGCTACGGGTGTTGTATTGACATTCGCTAGAGTATACTATAGGTACGATTCGGGAAACAATGATAGACTGCTGGCGGCATGTGCTCGCACGGATTGCTAGACGTGTGTGTTTACAGGCATTGTATAACAAAACAGCCACACAAAATTTCTTCGTGTTTGTTGGCGTTGCAAAACGAGACTTAGGAATTCATATGTTTTTTATATAAGAGAATGTTTTCGATGGTGTATGCGAAAATTGCATGACCGTATTTTATACGTACTCTTATATACATAAGAGCGGGTTTTTTGATGGTGTATGCGAGAGTTGCATAACCTCAATTTATACGCAAAGGTTTTTTCCTTTTTCGTTGGCTTGCACATATACAGGTCGGAGAGGATCCATCAGTCCCACGCTCGATGACGACTGAAATTCGTCCTGAACTGCTAAATATATGGAAAATTTACTGCCGCAAGAGCATGAAGAGGGAAGAGGAAGTTGCTCTACTTGAAACATATGCGTGTGCGCCGGACTTCAAGACACCAAAGCTTAATCCCCAAATATCCGCTACTATGAAGGATCGTGATGACCACATGATGAAGATCCTAAATAGAAGTGGTCTAATCTTAACGGTCACAGGTTCGGTAATGACAAGAATTTATGAAAATCGCGAGGAAGGTTTAGACCTACCGGAGATTCTAGAGCCGCTTAAGACCATTGGGAATCTAGCTTCTTTGTTAATGAACAAACAATCCCTCAATCGAAAGGCTTTTGTCGAGCCCGGGTTAACCAAGGAAACGGTAAATATGTTAAAGGATACCGAGATCGATGATTTCCTGTACGGTAAGGAATTATCCTTAAAAATAAAGGAATCAAAAGCTCTAACGAAAGAGGGTGAGAGCTTACTGAAAGTACAGTAACCGGGCATTTCCAAGGCCCCTCAGTAGTCAAACTTCAGTGCCTCGTACAGGGCCCGTCCTCGCAGTGTGGAGTATAGACAGTCAAGAGGACAGCGGAGAATAAAATTCGTTTTCAAAGGAAAGCAGCAATTCGTCAATCATCGAGCCCAGAACCCGCGCGGCAGGACCAACCCGGGTCGAGAACCACAAAATCAAACACGGAAGGAGAATTAACTTATGTGAGTCGTATAGTAGGTAGATTACGCGATTTTCATGCAAGTTGGGCGAAAATTACAAACGGCAAGTTTATCTTGGACATTGTATTAGGTTATAAAATTCGCTTTGATGAGACACCGGTACCTACTGACACGAGCTACAACTGTTTCCCAGGTGAAGAGCAAGAGAGTAGGCAAGAGCTTGCGATCGAAGAACTTAGGCATAAGGGAGCAGTAATAAAAAGCGTTGAGGTCGAGGGTCAGGTTCTATCGCCATACTTTTTTGTAAGGAAGTCTAACGGTAAAGATGGTCTTATTTCGATTTTCAAATATGTAAATCAGTTTGTGGTTAAGGAACATTTTCAGATGGAGGATTTGAGAACTGCGGTAGTGTTGACATTTCTAAATGATTTCATAGCATCAATCGATCTCGAGTACGCGTACTTCTTAATCGCGCTATATGAAGAAAGTCGGAAATACGTGAGATTTAGGTTCAAAGGAAGAATCTTTGAGTTCACGTGCCTCCCCATCTGTTTAAGTTCCGCGCCGTATATTTTTACCAAATTGCTGAGAGTACCAATCAAAGTTTTCAGAAGTAAAGGTTTTAAAAACGTTATCTATCTTGATGATTATATGAGCATACAGCATACCTTCGACCTCTGTAGCGAGAACATAAAACAAACGAAGGAATTATTTACGTCTCTAGGCTTTATAATAAATTATAGGAAATCAAGGCTTATTCCCTCACAACAAGGCACATTTCAGAACTTATTGAACTAGTCAATAAATTTTTGTTAGTAAAAATCTGTACACTTAGAAATTTTGCGCATCTAATCGGTAAGCTGGTTGCAGCGTGCCCAGCAGTCGAGTATGTTTGGTTGTATACTAAGAATTTAGAGAAAGAGAAGATTTTTCAGCTGATCATGAATGATTATAATTTCGGTAAAAGAATGTCTTTAACAGAATTAGTTTTTAATGATTTGAGGTGGCGGAAGAAAAATTTACCTAATAGAGTACACTACATTAAAGATGGTTGTTACGGCAGAACTATTTATACAGATGCATCCTTGATGGGCTGGGGCGCAACTGATGGCGTGCGAAATATATTTGGTACCTGGTCGGAAGAGGAAAGGAAACTCCATATAAATCATTTAAAATTACTTACCGTAAAAATCGCTTTATTTGAATTGGCATCACATTTAAGAAATGTACAAATTCTCTTACGCGTGGATAACACCACAGCTTTATCATACCTAAATAAAATGGGAGCCGTAAGAGTGAATACGTTAAGTGCTTTGTCTAGAGAAATTTGGCAGTAGGCGGCGCAGAGAGATAATTTGATTCGCGTCTTATATAGCATCGTCAGAAAATGCAGTAGCGAACGAACTCTCGAGAATCAGTTAGGATGATATAGAATGGGAACTAAACAGAGAATATTTTCAAATAATAATTGAAACTTTCGGTCATCTGTCAATTGACTTATTCGCATCGGCTAAAAATAGGAAGTGTGAGAGATTCGTGGCGTGGAAACTACAAAAAGATGCTTATTGCATTGACGCGTTCATGCTTAACTGGTCTGATGAATTCTTTTATGCTTTCCCGCCATTTGCCCTAATATTAGAAATGTTTGCCAAAATAAAGCGAGTGAATGCTCTTACTATTGTAGTCGTGCCCTTGTGGAGAAATCAGCCTTGGTTTCCCATTTTGGAACAAATAGCTATAGGAAAACTAATCATTTTCCAGCCAAATCATAATATGTTGCTAGTTGCTATCCCCCTGCAGGGACAAGATACATCCACGAGCGCAACACTTTAGTTTGATTGCCGCCAAAGTGTGCGGGCAGCCTTCTTAGATAGAGGGCTATCCGAGGAGGCCTTAACAATAATGTTAGCGTCCATAGCCGACTTTACATTAAAACAGTATACATGTGCATTAAAGCAATCGGATGATTTTTGTAAACAAAAAAATATTAGTTTTACTGATGCCAGTGCGACAGACGTTCTTAGTTTTTTAATAAAAAGATTTGAAAGGGGCGCAGCCTACGGTACTCTAAATTCTTTCAGAAGTGCAATTTCGTTGATATCGCCTGATAAAATCCGCGAACATCTCGATATTTCTAGATTTATGAAAGGAGCGTACAGGTTGAGGCCGTCGAGACCCAAATACGCAGGTACTTGGGACGTGGCGATAGTGTTAGATTTCCTCGAAGTATTGGATTGTGAAAATCTGGTTAATTTAACGTATACAACGCTCATGTTACTAGCCCTAAGTACAGCGCAAAGAGCGCAAACTTTGTCCTTGATTAAGATATCTAACATTAAAATAGTAGACAGAGGTCTAGCAATTAAGATTCCTGAGTTATTGAAGACTTCAGCAGCAGGCAGAGATTAGCCTCTGCTTCAATTACCAAAGTTTACGGAGAATCCAAATTTATGTGTTGTTATTTCAATAACTAAATATATAGAAATGACAAGGAGCATTAGAAATAATGTTGATAATCTTTTTATAAGTTTGAGAAGTCCTTATAAGGCAGTAGGCGCAATCTCCATAGGTAGACGGTTAAAGAAAACCTTAAAGATAAGCGGTGTCGATACCGATATCTTTACAGGCCATTCAACGCGGCATGCCGCTGGATCCATAGCTGACGAAAGAGGTATCGACGTTGATACGATTCGTATCGACGGATGAATCGCTTGATCACGGCTTAATCTGAAATGCCGTTACATGGCTGATCACGGTCTTATAGGGGGGCCTTTTCCGAGCTGGACTAATTGTAAGTAAACAAAGCATGTCTGATGTGGCCCGGATGCCAGCCTGAACAAATTTTTGCCAGGGTAAATACTCGACCGCGTAAAATACAATACAGTTTTTATTCACGGAATGGAGACAGGAAAACGATATTTGTTTGTCAAGTCTACTCTCATGAAATTTGCAACGAGCATCGGGTAAATATCTCCCTAATCTACTCCGGGTAGAATTAAGTTCTAATAATCTTTCGAAATTTCGTCATTGTCACCTCTCTAAATAATTCAACTTTTTATGGTCGATCCGGCTGCCTTAATTTTTTTTTATTCAAGTCTAATTCTTAAGCTTGCAGAAACTCACTGGTTTTGTCGCCTTCCCTTCAGTCAAAATAATTAACAATAACGGGACCTATTGCATATTTCTTTTTTGAACATATTAAGTTTTTAAGCAGTGCTACATTTGTCTGAATGCTTTAAAAATTACATGAACATCATGGTCATAGTCTACAGTTACCAAATATATGTGACTTTATCAAATTTGACGATCAAGACGAATATAGTACGAAAAAAATACATGGGGTCCATTGGACCCCAGAGTACACTCCACGTACCTAAAACGTGTGTAGAGCCGAAGGGTTAATAGTAGTATTAATGTATAAAAATATGTGTTTACTATGATGGGATCTAATTGGCACTCTATTGGTTCTTACAGTATATGTAATTGTAACACATATTAGATCGAAGAATACGTGTTATACCTGTTGAGGCATCTAAAACAATCTTGTGTGCATTGTTTCAACGAACTCTAAGTGCATTATTATTTGTGTTTTGCGTTCTAACGCGCAGTGCTAGTGCGTTACATTTCTAACACAGGCGGAGTGCTTTAAAATTAAACGCTTTTACTTGTATTAAAGCAACGAATGACACATTTAAGGTATGCTCATTTAACACATTAAATATTAACTACACGATTATATGATTTAAAATAACGCATTTTCTAATACACTTAGAATTGCAGTGATATTACCAATTCAAATCTAAAACATTCAGTTGCAAAAAACCCTGTCACGTTCCGTGTCCTATTCATAATGTTTTCTTACTCCTTACCCTCCATAAAAATCCATCCATCATTATTCCTTGGATATTGTTCCTTTACCGTTAACCCCCACTAAAACATATCGTTATTGTATTCCTGAATACCTCATACTTTCTACTCTCCAGAAAATTGTATATACTATCAGGAATTAGCGGACGATGTCACTAGGCGAACTCCCCCCTCCATTAGTTACATCTAACAAGTTAATAGTTCCTTGGGTCTCTTCCCTTTCGTTTGTTTACCGTTGAAGAGACAATAGCGCGCAGGATACCAGTTTTGATAAAATCAGAGGTAATTGTTAATTTATAATTGAGACATTTTTCATATATCTGCTATTATTAATACTCGATAATATAAACGAAAAACTAAAAGGCAAACTAAGGGCTTTGGAAATCAACTGCAAAAACAAATGATTCGCATATCGGAGGAATAATAAAGCCACAAGTGGCATCTCTTCATTGGATTTGGATCTAAAGAACAAAATACGGAATAATGAGACGACAAGGACAAGGGAAATAATGAAGCAATCCGCTGCAATCTACATAACGTATTTACAATTATATTTATTTATCTCTATATGATTATTCTCACATGATATATTGCATCTCGATATTGTAAAGGTGTCTTGCCGCCCCAATAACGTTATCACGTAAGGATTATATATTTTCTATCGAGTAGTGAACTCATAAAGAGAAATTATAATTAGCCAACAAAACGTAAGGATCTAGACATTTATGTGTGAGTATGTGTGTGTATATTTTAAATCGATCGATTGACCGTTATCGTACGGAGTCCTATAGCTTCGTTCTATTTTTTTATTCTAATTGTTTTTTTTATAATGTAAAGGAGTATATAAGCTAGTTTCCTTTTATATGTTAAATCATGGATAATTATTTCTTGAGTAATTGAATAAAATACACCAGAATTGGGTTTTTCTACTCCCTTAATCCGTAACTTCCACCTTTCTTAAAATATATAAAGCGAACATCTTCTATAAGAAGTTAGTTGATAGTTGATAGTTGATAGTTGACAGCTGAGAGCTGATAGTTAGTAGCATGAGATTTGTACACGACGGTCTTCACGAAAATACACTCTTCAACGAAGATTTCGATTATTAGAAATCCACTGATATTTTCCTAGAACCCACATAAATTATAAATTTGTTGGGAGACGATTCTTTGGGACCGTAACAAACCGCTATTTTAATAATCCGTTGTTACCTATTTCATGTTGCGTTGAATATTTCGCTCATAACTTTCTAATAATGATTTCATTTCCGAATTTTATATAACATTTTTTCTTGTTTCCAATAAATTCTTTCTTGGTTTATTAATTATTCCATATGAATTTGCAATATTAACAGTTGCTTGACTTATGAGAGAAATGACATTGATATTCGTTTAAATAAAACTCTGGCATTAACTTCAAATACGTAATACTTTCGATGATTCTAGGTTTTACTTATGTTATTCTTAAAAGGTAATTAAATTGATTAGAAGAACATTAAAAGAAAATATATTGGATATTGTTGCTGTTCTTTCGTATCATTTTGGTAACAGTCAGAAATGAAAGAGAATGTAATAGTTTTGTATGACTATGGCGACTTCATACTACATACTTGCGCTCATTTCTAACTAATTTGGACATCATCTTACAATGCAGTTATCTGCAAATGCATTAATCATTTATTGATATATTCCAAAATTTCATTACGATAAATAATGATTTCTGCCATTGATATAGCAAGTTTAAGAAGGCGGAACCAATAACATATGATCATTCGAAAGAGGTTTTGAAACACTGTAGATTGTACATACATAGAAACAGACTACATATAATGTACAAAAAATAAATAAAAGATAAACATTATAAAAAAACATTTTAAGAAAAACGTAAGCAGAATTCGCTCTATAATCCAGTGCCCTTGCTAATATTTCTATGTGTCGACGGTGGTATGGGTATCGTTGTTGGTGGTGCTACCTCATCGTGGCGGAAACTGGAACCTAGTGGTGGGACTGCCATTGCCGCAGGGCGGCGGTGGAGCGGGGGCACACGGGCAGCCGCAGCCCGGCTCGCCGAGCACCCCAGGCCCCGGTGGTGGTGGAATTGGCATCATTGGCGGCATTGGCGGTGGCGCTGGCGGTGGTGGTGGACCTGCAGGCCTGCTTGGAGGCCCTGGCGGTCCTGGTGTCCCGGGTGGCGGGACCATCGGAATGGCTGGTGTTGTCGGCGGAATTGGTGGATCTATAAGCGTTAGTGGCGCCACCACAGGCGATATAAGGTCTGTCGGGACTGGATCGTCCACCGGGCCCATCCGCCGGGGTCGGGGGTGGCGCGACTGGCGCCGCGGTGACCCCACCCTCCTCAAAGGCCTCTGGAAATCTAAAGGTCCTTTAGGTAAATCATCATCTTCCATTTATATTTTTAATATTTATTGTTAAAGCTGATCAATCAGGGTGCTAAATGTTTAATATAATCAATGTATTGCATCGGAATTAGTGTTAATTGCATATCAAACATAAAAATTTGGAATTCGATTTTGAATATGCTGATGGTACATGAAGGTAGTAACGCAAAGGTAAAACACAGTCTATACAAGCGAATAAGATCATAATATAAATAACATATGTTTTCTAATTAAGCTATTGTTTATGACTTCTGAGTGGTCTATTGATTTTTTAAAAACTGAACCGAGTGGTATTAGCGCAATTGCAAATAGAGTTAGGCAATTAATGATTATGCTCACACGATCGGCGTAAAATATTAGACTGAACGTAGTCTCATTCCTTAATTTGATTTGATTTTAGGAAAAATTTTAGAACCTGCATACGTTATAAGAAAAAACGTCAATATAAGATTTATGATAATTTCCTATTGAAAATTTCTTAGTCGTATCTCGACTAAAGAAAAGTGCTCAGTCGTACTGAGACTAGGCATCCCTAATAATGGAAATCTAGCTATGACCTAGCGTAGCGTGCACCAGTATGTCCAATCACTAAATTGCATCGCGATTAGCTCTTTTATAGTAACAATTTCTTGAATAGGCCTTATCAATGGCTAACAAGACAGAATTTGTGCGTTTATTTGCTGTTAATATAATAAACCGTAAAATAATTCAAACCTATCTAAGGTGTGTGCCAAACTGGTAAATATTCTGATAATGTTCAGCTATAACGTTTGAGTTCGTGCTTGTGAAACGTACGATATAATAGTAGAGGTCAATAATCAGGCACACGTTTTTGATATAATGAAAAACAATTTAAGATAACATTCGGTATATACAGTGTAATTCACGGCAAATGCACCAGGAGAAGTTGGCTATACTATAAATGGATGATTCGATCAATTAGAGCGATACGGCAACATTAAAAAATGTTTCGCACTGAAATAGGTTGTTTAAAATAATCACATCTACCGAACGACTTATTCTTCTGTATGGTCAGTAGAAAGTTCATCTAAGTTATTATCTCAGTTATCTAACAATAAGTAATTAACAATAACCCATTAACGCTCTTCGTTCTCTCTTTACAGATAATGGAATTTAGTATCATTTTACTGCACTTAAGGAGTTCAACTATGATGTTTCGATGCAATTTCATGTCTCTGCGACTTATTATTATTATTTTGTTATTCTTATTCTTTTCTTATGGTGCAGCTTATGGCTGCACCTCCAAAAATTAATTAGTCTACTAGGCGTGGAGTAGACTCGATATAGGCAATTACCGTATGGTACCTATACATACATCAAGTCGACGTAGGTTGAACCGCTGTACTTATTTTCTATCATTTCAATGAACCTTCACTGTTTTATTATATTCGTGCAAGTTCTAACTCCTTAACCGACAACGATCCCTAAAAATCTCTTTGCCCTAACCTTTCGACCGAACTCCTTGGTCGCCGAGACGTTACGGCATAACATTTTCCATCCTTAGAACCACATAATGAATATCCAGAAATTGACCCTGGTCCACCAACTATCCTCCATCACACTTGCAGAGAACCGTCAATGAAATTGAACATTCCCAGTCGATAATCTGAGATTGGGTATCCCCAGAACCTGGAATAATCCTGACCCTCCAGCTAAAAGCCCTGTTATTCACCGTTTCTCGTGAATCCTGTTTCACGAGATGTCCTATCTATCCTTTCCACTATTCCAGACATTCAGTGAATATGCAGGAAATAACCCTGGTGCATAATCTAACTGTGGGTGTATAATAAAATTTACTGCACATATAGTTTTTTAATACACCCTGTATAACTATACCTTTTGGTGTCGAAAGGTGTTGAACATATGCAGCCTTGTTAATAATAAGAAATTATTCTTTGCAACGTTTCAACCCATGGTGCGGGTCATCTTCAGGCCTTTATTAATAAAAACAGGTAAGAAAGGAAGTTAACAATGAGTATAATAAATTAATTGTACATGAACCAAATTGTATAAACAGAGGACAAGAAAGAATCGTAAGGTGGATTGACTTGTAATATACTTACAGAAACTAAATTAACGTAGGACAAATGAGAAGCAAGAAACGGAGAACATAGACATTGGCGGATGGAAAACGGACGATTCCGCTTTAACAATACCTATTGATATGAAAGATAAAGATAAGTGTCATATATTAAACTTGCGTATATGTTCTACCTGAATTAGAGAGAGTTAATTGAATAAACAGAATTGTACCTTTTCAGTGATCCGGAAAGGAACCACTATACCCATAAAAGGGGGAGACAAATAAAACATGAAGAACGGAGAACGGCCATGAGACCGAACATTTAAAATACAGTTATAAGCGAACGTTAGACTTGTTTTGTTAGTGAAGGACTAGCAAAAGTCAATACTTTACTGAGTTGTTGAAGAGGGAAATTCAATATTATAATGAAAACCCTATGTTTTAAATTTTAGCTGAAAAGTTAAATGTGAAGATGAGACTTCTAGTTATTTCTCAAGGATATTGTAATATATGACACTTACAATTAGTCTCTCAATGTCGTTTCTAAAGTTCACAATATTGGAGTTTGTAGATATTTTTATCATTTCTAGTATGCATCTACGATGATAGTCAACCTCATTGCCTATTATTTTTGTATGTTCAAAATCAAAAGTATGTCCTGTCTCAATTTTATGGGTAGTCAAAGCGGTGTGTGCAGAATGTGCATTATTATCTCTTTTACAATCATACTTAAAGTATCATACGAAGTATGTTTAATATATGACACTTATCTTTATCTTTCATATCAATAGGTATTGTTAAAGCGGAATCGTCCGTTTTCCATCCGCCAATGTCTATGTTCTCCGTTTCTTGCTTCTCATTTGTCCTACGTTAATTTAGTTTCTCTTAGTATATTACAAGTCAATCCACCTTACGATTCTTTCTTGTCCTCTGTTTATACAATTTAGTTCATGTACGATTAATTTATTATACTCATTGTTAACTTCCTTTCTTACCTATTTTTATTAATAAAGGCCTGAAGACCCGCACCATGGGTTGAAACGTTGCAAAGAATAATTTCTTATTATTAGCAAGGCTGCATATGGTCAACACCTTTCGACACCAAAACTATAATTTAGCATCCAGCCGACATTTCTACAAAAACAACCACCCTGTATAACTGTGATTTTGTGAAATGCCAGCTTGTGCCTTTATGTGAATCGGGCATCACGGGCCTCACATTATTTAATTTTTGTAACGAGTTCAGACTGCCTGGTTAAACAAAATCGTTCCTTCGCGGCCAACTTCTCTTGATGTGTTTACCACAAATAACCCTGTTTATTGAAAAATTGAGATTTTTTGTAAATCTTAACACCTAAAATCGTTCCTTCGCGGCCAACTTCTCTTGATGTGTTTACCACAAATAACCCTGTTTATTGAAAAATTGAGATTTT
>JARQSV010000332.1:2547865-2699318 GCA_030142285.1 Calameuta idolon | reverse complement strand
AATGCGAATTTCGCTTTGAAATTTTTACAGTATATTCTTGGATAGTTAAGCAAACAATTTATGCAATAAAAAAAAAAACGATTTTTTGGACCTCCTAATGTGGTTTCCCCCCTTAAATATTAAATAGTCTTTCCGTTGACTTAGTATTTCGTACCTTTTTTGGATATAAACAAAGCTCAGCCACTGGTCAACGTACTGATCGCCGTGCTTGACAGCGTCGTACTGAGTGTGAGAATTTAGTTTCGCTCGATACATATATATTATTCATAGGTATCCTTAAACAAATACTTTAACGCGTTCCGTGCTAGGTGGGGCGTATACGTTTCTATGTGAATAAGAAGCTTCTTATTGGCCAATAGGAAAAATATTAGTTTGAGATGGTCTCGTTTAAATTTAATTGTCTACCATAAATTAAAAGATTACGCCACATATGCGTTAAATGCTCACGTAAGAAGAGATACTCAGCTGTGAAAGATATTGCAAAATCTCCCGATTCGTTCGTTCGTGTTAAATAATAATGTTCTTAGATGATTTTGTGTTACGGTGAGAGATAATTCATGTCATTGGAAAAAATGTCAATATTGTTTATCAGATTAGCACTTGAATTCACAATGACGGGTGAAGATTTTAACAGGGGTGTGCAGAAGTTTAAAGGTTTTAAAACATTTTCTTTTATGTGTGATTTTTCATTCTGTGTCTTCAGTATTTCTATATTGCATATAAGCTGTGAGTTACCGTCACCCTCGATGAAAAAGCTTGAGAAAAACCACCCTCGAGGAGTCCAACTTTGGGGCTGATTTCATCCCCTCCGATAAAAAAGAAACCACGGGTCTAAAGTTTTGACGGCGAATGACGTATTTAAAAACGAACGAAATCAGAGATAAAATATTTCGTTTCATCTGTGCGTTTTCATTCTGTATCTTCAGTATTTCTATATTGCCTGTAAGTTACCATAACCCTCGATGAAGAAGCTTGTTCTAATGTGTTTCAAAATAGATGTCGATAAAGTTCATATTTGGCATTTGATATAGGCGAACAATTGGGTAAAACTGCTTGCCAGTGAGAAGAGAAAAAGTTTTGTATGACAAATTGTAACCGGTGATGGAAAGTGGATCTGTTGCAATAATCCAAAGTCAGTAGAATGGTAAGCAGACCCTCGGTGACAATGATCGTGCCCATGTGGCTGTTGCGACTTAGGAAAATAATAACGGAACTCGAGTGAGAAGTTTTATGGCACCTGCTTAATTGTCCACACATTGAACCTTCTAATTCCCATTTGTTTAGCTGGTTGTAACACGCCGTTGATGAGACACATTTTCGAAAATAGAGAACATTGGAGAATCTATCGATAATTTCATCGATTCCTGACCTTCTTCCTCTTCATCTTGTTGATCCTTCTTGGCTTTGTGCTCTATAGAGCCAAGTGCCAGTGACTCCTAACCTGAAGAATAAATTGTTAGGAAAGATATTCACTATTTCCCTGATAGATGGCGGGATGGTACAAAGCGCGGGGAAATATATTAACCCTTATGTGCACACCCAACTTTTACCACGTCGTTACACACCCGGGGTTCCCGGGTGCTCACCACTGGTTTTTCTTGATTCCTGAATTTTCATATGAACGTAATCGTTTGGAATCAATTTAATTTCATTAAATAAACATTAATAGAAACTATTTAAGTCATTTCCAAGTTCCCTAGCCCACTACAGCTCCCATGAAAAGAAATAGAAATAGGGTCTCCGAGCTCTACACAGGTAGCGCGCAGTCAGTTTTGCCCCTCGGCAACCGGCAGATTTTCAAAATTTAGACAGTGGGAATAGCGTGGTTTCTGCACCAGATTTGTATTGTAATTATTTATTTATTAATCCCTGTTACCTCAATGAAAGATTCATCAATCATATTACTTGATTCCCGACTCGAAATGCCGTTTTTCATCTAGTGGGTACCCGGGTACTCGTGTGTGTCCGCTAAGCACATGTTTGTTTGTTTCGTTTATTTATATCTCAAAAAATTTGAAAAAAAATTTACGATTGTGTTTTTATCTTTAAAAAGAGTCAAATAATGGGGATCTTGAGGCCCAGGCCGGTATTTCAATTTTTCTCCGAGTTATGAGCAAAAATATGACGAGGTGGGCACCCGGGTACCGGGGTGTGCACATAAGGGTTAAGGATGATCTAACAGTGTATTTTGAATAGTAATAAAAATTTGCAGTAAATCAATTCATTAGAAAAATCATATGAAGGATATAAAAAAAAATTATCCATGGACATTGTGTTAAAGTGCAATATAATGCAGTTCCCTACCAGACCCTATCTTGGATTGCAGAAAGCATACCAAGCCTTTTATCCGAACCAGTGCATAAGCCACTGTTCTCCCAACCCAAAATCAGCCGTGGAGCTTTCATATCGTGGTTTCGTTGGTGGAAACGACTGAAGAACGGTGGTCCGAGTTCGAGCAAAATATTTGTTATACTTTTTGCACAAAACCACCGTAGAGAAAATCATCGTGAACCGGTGGTGAATTTCACAGTCGTCGAGTCTACTAGGTTTTTTTTTGTATAAGAGCTTGAGCGCGTGATAAAATGTACAGACTGAACATTCCATAGATATTCGAAGCGCGTTTTCTCCTCGTGAGAAAAGCATGTGTTTATTGAAGACAATTAGAGTATGATAAGATAATGCCAAAGAGATTCACTAATAAGTGACCTTATGCCGTGTTTTTAAAAATAGAACATCACTAAAGACCTTAAGAACGTGAAAAATTATTTTACCTGAGACTGTATATAAAATTGCTGTAGAATAACGATATCTTTCCTCTCAGATACCTGCGAAATATCGAGACACCGATGTTTTATAGTCACGTAGAAATAAAATGTCTCACACGCCATAAATAATAACACGGCAAAATATATATTGTTTCCGACACGAATAGTACGATTAAAACTATTTGCGATAGGAAGGCGCTGATTTCCAACGTTCATTTTCTAATGGTTTGTATACTTAATTTAATCTGTTAAATATTCATAGAATGCAACAAATTTATATAGACGATCTCGTAATGCATAGAGAAACTCTGTGGTTTCTTCATTATTCTGAATTTTGGAACTGAATAGTATTTCACAGTAGTACAAATCAGTACTATTATATTTATGGTGAATAGTAGTCCATGATATTTTTTTTATGATAGTGAATAATACAATTGCAAGTGTTACAATGCTCATTTTATTTACTATCATCCGTAATAATAAAGGATTACATGGTTCTATGGTGTATTTCAATATATTACATCTACTTTGATTCGTGATAGTGAATTTAAGCTTCCGTAGTCTAAAAGAGTAGAGTTAGAGTAGAGCAACGTTGATAATATTCATAGTATATTTATATAGCTTACAAAAATGCACATTCCCAGAGCTGGACCCAAGAGGGTCGCCATTATGCAGATGATTACGGTAAACGCCTGAGTGTACTGATTCTCAAATACGTACCTTGATGGAAAAAAGACTTCTGATTGGCTAATACGAAAATATTAGTTTGAGATCCTCGCCTTCCTCTTTAACAGTATATCATATCTTGCGAGGTCATACTATTTTGAATCGCGCTACAGCTGCAAATAATGTTCGCATGCGTCAAGGGAATATTTATTTCGAATTTTGTTTAACATTTACGTCATTTGACTAATATTTAACAGCGTTTAACGAATTGACACCTGAATCTACGAATTAGTTATTGATAAACGATTTCGTGTCGTATTCTGTAAGTAGAAGATCAGAAAGACTCGAAAAAGATATGTAACTAGCTTATCTGTACGTCAAATTAATCACATAACACAGAATATCCAAACAAAACCCGAACTATGCCTACTATTGTCTACTGAAGTTCCGCTGAAAAATAGTTTCATTCTATAGCCCAGTATTCAGAACTCACTCTTAAGGTCACCAACGGAGTCACTATTAGTTAACACGTTAAGCACCGAACCGATTTTACGTGCCTTTTCGTTCACGCCATAGTTAGCCGTCAAAAGGGCCCTGCCGGGCCCGACGTGGCCTGAACAGAAAGTCAAGCTCCGGTCCCTAGGGACCGGCGTGGCGCTTAACGTGTTAAAAGTGACTCCACCGAATTCTTAGTGACCGTATTCAGAACTCGCTTTTAGCTAAAGATGCTCTAACAGGGAGCAGCGTGTTGTAACATGTACTTTCAACCGCGTTCGGAATGATTCGGGAAGACTCGGGCATATTCGATTATGTCCAGGAGTACTCGGTGGTATTCGGAAAGCGCGATCTTCATATTTGGTAGGAACAGCAATCATATTTGAAAATAGAAATCGCAAGAATTCTCTTTCTCGAAGGTAAGCTATTAATATTAAATTAATATCTTAAAATCGTGTAAATGTGTATTGTATGACAGGCATGACATGAAAATGCCAAACATATTAATCGTTGTAGATCACTATGCAACGAAAGGAGAATTTCACCGTCGAAGAAAAAGCATTAGTCGTACAATTTGTAAGTGACAATCGTGATTGCAAAATAATAGAAGAGACAAACGGATGGGACTAACAGATAAAATGACAGCGACTGGAATTAAGAGGGAATGGAAAGACATTAGAGGTGCATATCAGCGGTGGAAACTCGCAGCAAAGAAAAGTATCTGTTTTCTCGATTTCGCAATCAGTGACATTTGCCTGGAAGATTTGGTGGAGGATGAAAATCCCCACGACTCTGATAGCCTAGTATGTATTATTCATGTATAGTTTTAATTATTCATATTAACTTACATTATTATATATATTATTTAAAATATAGTGTTGCGGTGACCGGCATGAGATCCTAAACTATCTTCCACTAAACTGATCACAAATCGTACACTGCCTTTCGATAAGCGAAATCTGTTTCAAAATTCACTATCACTAAACAATTCAAACGGTTTACGTCTCTCTCAAAAAACTTGCAGATTTCTTACTCTCATTTCGTTAACTTCGCGAACTTCATCCACCTCGGCAAGAGCCTCCACCTGACCCGCCATATTTCAGCGACCTGTCACTTTAAACATGTCCCTGTCCACATCTCCGAACAGGTCGCTGTTAGTCCCAAGATGGCGCCTAATAGCGCGCTTTTAAATGCTTAAAGGCGGTTCTGAATAGGCTTTTTTGCTAATAGCGCGCTAACAGCTGTTAGTGACCTTAACAGTGACCATAAAAGCGGTTCTGAATACGGTCACCTTTAAACTGATTAACAAATAATTAAAAAATGGTATAAGGAGATTGGCTACGTAAGGTAAGGTACTTGCTTGAATAAATCCCTAGTGAATGTTTAATCATTTGACAATTTATTTCAAACTCATTTTTTACTCGGGTCCAAGATACAGTCTGTCATCCAGGCAGTGCTAGATTTATGACGTGTACCTCTCAGAGAAGGAAAATCATATGAGATCGTTATTAGTATAAATTTAAAATATGAAGAATTTCAGTGTATTTGGACACTTGAAATTAACGTTATATATCTATATATATATATGTATATATATATATATATTTATACAAGGTTTATTCCCGGCAAACGCACCAGCTGAAGTTGAATGCAATTGAACAGTTTTGTTAATCCACGCAGTGTGGCCGTGTTAAACGAATGAAAGAATTTGAAATTCACGATAAAACCAATTTTAAGACGTTAACTTTCATTTTTTTAATGATGCCCCATCCTGTTCTGATTCATAAAATCATCCATTCACGGCCAATTTCAGGTGGCGCGTCTGCCGGGAATAACCATGTATATAATATTGGGGCTTCGTCCATCCACAGTGTTGCTACGCAATGAGAACTGAAGGTAAAGCCAAAAATCTTGACGTCATACAATACGAGTAAAATGGAGTATAAATTTGCTTGGTTAACGTAATTATTATAATTTGATTATATTTCGTGCATTCTATCAATGGTTACTTATCGCCTTAGATATCCCTGCCTCCTTTTCCCCTTTTTTGTTTCTTTGTTTTCTTTAAGAAGTAGAAATGTCTTGGTCGGTTTCTGGAGTGAACTAACAGAAAGAGGGCCGCAGCTCGAAAGTAAGTTGTCATTGGCCGAGGATTCGACTGAATTAAAAAAAAAAAACAAATATATTTCTGTAACAAAGTAAAATTCGATGAAATCATTAAATCAATATCAATCGAGAGAAGTAAAGCGAAAGATAACGCGTAAGCGACTCACATTACCCCAAAATAAAAGTTTATCGATGCGAAAGTCAATAGTTGTTTTCGATCGGTTTCAATCGATTCGCAATAGAGACAAGTGAGCTCATTGAATTCGTACCATTAAACTTATACTGTAACTGTTATACAATATACGATTGAAATGGAGTAAGTTTAATGAGAATATTGTCCAAGAAAATTTATACCCACTTAAGTGTTCTTTAGGTTATCTGCTTTTTTTTTCACGTCTTTTCCCTTTCCTTCTGGTTCGACATATTACGAATGCACGCTAATCCACGTACTCACGGTCAATATACACAATTTTCATATCCCGTCACTCCTTCCTGCTTTCTTTTCTTTCTCTTTTCTCTCGTCCTGTTATCATTCATGAAGGTGACGCGTTATCTATACCGTTTATCGTGACTATACAGTTATTGCTATGGAAGCAGTACGATGATTCAGAGCAACGATAAATTCAATCGAATTTATTATAATGTATATTGTCATTATATATAATCTATTATATACTTGTATAATTAAAAGTACAATACTTGTTCATTACAGTTGCGCCCTTTAATAGTGTTGCCGAAAGACAGTTTTGAAATTCATTGGAATTCAAATAACCGCGTTTGACACATCTTAGTAGGTAAACTTAATAACACATTTTTTTTTTTCGAGTAAACCTTTTTTTTCAACATATACGTTTTTTTTTCTTTTCTTTGCTTTTTGCTATATAATTGTATTGTTATATACATAACACGTCTAGCGATAACTACAAGTCACAACAGCTAATAACTCTCTTCGTCATGCCCAATACTGTCTGGAATTTCTTTCTCCCATCCAGCCGATAATCCTTACAACATAATTATCTTTAAAATCATAATTAATTTGTCGCACTGTAGCTACTACTATGATATATCATTCCTCGATGCATTCGGACAGTTGACCCTTCACTTATATATTTTATCACTTTGTTAGATTCCAGAGAAAGAAACAAAATGGCGACGACTCCTTGCAGGACGCAGTTACGCATAGTCTTCTTCAGCGATTTTATTTTTTCCGTTTCCTTCAAAAGTTCATCGATAGGCCTCGCAAGATACAGTGGATCATAGATCCCGCGATCGACCGACTCGATCGAGCACAATTTTTCAAGGAGTGATCGATCAAGAGCACAAAGCAAATAGCGGCGAAAGCAAGTCCGACGGGAGCATCCGAATGAATCGACGAGAGTCATCGAATAAAAGACAAATTATCAAACAACTTGTTGTATTGACTTTTACATCCCATACGTAGAACTTACATGCCAAATTCTCATTGGTTTATATATGTATCGGCATGTGTATATAATCATAAGTATGTACCGCATGTAATTACACCCTCGTGAAATCGCGCGTGCACACTTAATATTTCCCTACGCATTTTTAACGTGTTTCTTCTTCGTCTCAGCTTATGTAACCGCGTGTATACGTAATTCAATTCTTGTCAATTAAATCCTTTTTTTTTCCATCTTCGAATTTAATTAGAGTACAGAGTATAATCATGTGCGTGTATAACTTTGTGTATCGTATATATAGCTATCTCCAATTTTTTCTCCATTTCTATTCCGTGTGCCTGCATTCCTTTGTTCTCTGTATGCTCGAGAAGCAAAATCATACTTGCTCCGATGCCATGAAAAGTGTGTCCCCGTCTTGCGGTGTACGTTGTACCTGGTATATGTGTTGTATTATTTATACTAAAGTTTTACGACAGAACGCACGGATGAAATGTGAACGCTAAATTACATTGAAGTTCCTCTACCCGTCTACCCAGTGACGCTCTGACACGCGTAGTTTCCTCATAGCTGATACCACTTTTTGTCTTTATACTTGAGCATGAGACCGTGCGCCGATTGCGAGAAGTTGTCGGCCTCGGACATCATACGTGCCGTTCGATCCTCCAGCTGAGACAATTTCTCACCGCGTTCCATAACCATTTGATGAGCCATGGCTACATCCCCGGTAGCCGTCGAGACACGTTCTCGCAGACCCTCGGTATTCGTCAACGGACCTGGTATATGCTTTGCCACTGTGCGAGAAGCACGACCACTGGACTCGCCGACTGTAAATGACAATGGACACATGTGCCAACAATGGAGTCATCGATCATATTGGATCGATCATTTTACATGTCAGTGAATTAAGTAAAATCTCTAGAATACGTTTTACAGAATTTATAACTGTTTTAGGATTCTTACACAGCTCTTCTCGGTCTAGGCTCCTCGATCCGCCACCGAATAAACCCTTGAAGAAGCTTTCCTTGGGTGGTTCCGGCATGTCGTGTCCAATGAACATGTCTCCCATCATTTCCGTTAGCTCGGAACTGCAACGAAAATTCCCACAATGCACTGAACTGATATTCACGTGTTAATGTTGAAACTTAAGCAAAAGGGAATACAAACCAGAATTCACTGGAGACTGAAAACTTTTGTATCTCTGTAGGCGACGAGAGGTACAGTCCGTGTCCTTTGTTACTGAAGCAGAGTGTCCTTGCGATTCTGTAAAAGACAATATCTTCTTCACCTACCAGTATCTCGTTCAAATCAGATACATTCTGTGCACAGCTGAGGATACAATAGCAAAAATGCATCGAGTGTAGTATAGTGACAGTAACAGAATCAGTACTAGCAGTGGTAGTAGGAGTAGTACTAGCAGTAGTAGTAGTCCACTAGAGGTTGCAGTGAAGATCCAAATATGTTAAAAAAAAAAAAACTGTACAATCTGGATAACTGATTATTTTGTCTGTGAGAAATTAAAAGTAAAAAAGAAATATTAAACGTCAGAACACAGTAGACAGTGAAGTACCAGAATCGAATTTGCAATTTCCATTTAATATGAATGATGGCCAGTGAGGAATGATTAGAGGAATTTAATAAACAGGGCTTACTGTATTTCTCGTGTACGATTTTATGTGCAATGTGTAATACTGTGAGCTTTACTTTGATTGATGACTTACTGATCGGTATCGCCATTTACAAAGAGTTGGTGACCCCATATGGACAACATGGGGTCTACAATGCCGTGTTTTGTCGTCTGAAAACTGTTAGAGATTACAGAGACAGGAGAAAGGAGTCGTTGCTTAAGGTAACGCAAAATTCATTTTCGCACACTTCAATTGTCTACATATGTATATATTAAGGCATTGATATTAGGCAACGGTTATTATATGTTATATCCTTTAAGTGATAACGGCACCTCGTAATAAATACGGATAACGCTACCAGGTATAGGCATCGCGCGACAATGTTAACACTTGTTGTACCAAGTTGATTGAACTCCACCAGTGTGTCATGTCGCGAAGAATGTTCCAAGCAATTGATTTTAATATCGATCGATCACTCGAGACTTTGCGCGCGTCTATAATATTTGTTCGATGTATTTTCGTAATTAAAGTGAAGTATCAACCGCGTGTATAAATAAATTCGAAACGATCTCCCTTCAAATCTCTTCTCACCTTTTTTTCTATAAGCTCCGTGAGGATGAAACAAAAATTCGTTTTCGTCCCTCACGAATTCCTTACGTGTATATACGAACAAATTTTTGTACGAACAAAAAATTGCCACCTAATAATTCGTGTTTGACGTAATAACAATGATGATAACTGCTCGTGTACATCGATGATATCGATTGACGATATATGCGCAGAGTTGAGAGAAACAGTCAAAGTAAACGAAAACTCAGGTACGCAATGAGTATGAAAATTACTGATAGTCTGATAATAAAATTTGTTTATCGTCATAGCCGTGAGATTACGTTTTTTCAAATAATAATTTCAGGCATTCGATGCATAGAGTGCTTTATAGTAACGATAATACTATGCCAAGCATATTTCGAGCGCTTTAAAGGTAAATATGTAAGTGCATAGTTAGTTAGCGAGAGATAAAGAAAAGTGAAATAGCATGCCAGAGACAATCTCTTCATTTGATTTGTTATGTATGAAACACTATAGGTTTATTAAGAGCCAGAGACGTACTACGTGAAGTTAGCCTATAGGTACATTAAATCTCTACGATAGAGCCAACTTCAGTAAGGTACGATTGTACTGTACAACTCTGTATATAATAAATGATCTTTCATCACTGAGCACGTGGTGCATGAGAAATTGATATAATTTTGCTCAAGATGCGACGATTCTTGCTTAACGAATCGATAAACATGCCTAAAATATTTGATTAAAAAAAATTAATAAAATTAAACACAATATAGTTTATTGGTTATAATCTTATTAAGTTTCTATCCTGCTTCGTCAAATTTTAGGGCAGTTAATACGGAACGAACATTGAATTGGAATAAACTGTGGGATATTACTGATTCCAACGTCTAGTCTACTGGATCGGAATGACTACTTTGACAAGAGCTGATAGATGATAACAATTTAAAAAAAATCTATTTCCTGTAATAACTATTTGAACACGGATCAATAGCGAACGAAAGTCTACATGAGTTTTACTGAGGAAAAAAAAACTAATTACTCTCAACTGACTAACTCATGATTATTGGACAAAATGTGCTACTCATTCGCATAGTGGATGATCAATTAAAAAAAAACGTTAAGTCATCCGATTGAATATTTACTGAAAAAGCGAACACTCGCGCGATAATACGTGTCTGAAAAGATGATGTCGAATGTTGAATTAATACTTTGTAATATCGTATGAAACTTTATATTTATATTGTATATATACATTGTGGTACTGATAAACATTCTAAAAATTGCACAATTCTAACGTCCCGTTAACTAAACGTAGTCCATAAATAATAAGTTAAGAAAATATACTCGAATCTGCCTGATGACTACATAAAAGATAACGGAGTTGAGACCAGCAATAAAATAATATAGGATAACCCAAATTGTCAAAGACGCGACGAACCTTGTAGAAAAAAAATGGAAACTCGGGATTAAAAATAAAGTAAACAGGGACGAATAACCATTTGGCACGTGGCAACGGGTGTCACGCAGACGTCAGGTTATTAGACGATTCATTATTTGATGGCATTAACGTTGCTAATGCAATGTTACGTGACTACTACACGAATGTCACGTAAGTAATTAAATGACGCAATCTTCGCGTCGTGTCGCGTTAATAAGCGACATAAAAATAATCGTGAGGTATGTCTCTCTGGAGATGCTTGAATTCGGTGCAGCTATAATTCCACGAGATGGTGCTATCGGCGAATATCTATAAGCGTACAGTAGGTGCACGGAAATGAAGAAAAACGGTGAATTCAAAGTATTTCGTAATAAACGTCAGAATCAGATAAATATTTGTCGTGTATTCAATTGCCAGTAATGATAAATAGTGCCAGAAGGTAAGACAAATATAACACGTCCGCATAAGTGCGTATATTATACTAAATTGGGTAAATATCGTTATCAAAAAAAAAGAAAAAAAAAGAAAAAAATCATTGACACAGAAGTAAGGCGTCTGTCGCTTACCTGAGATCCAAAAGTGGCAGAAAGTCCACATCGATCAGCGGCCTAAGACTCGGCAGACTGTATGTAGCTATGTGTCCGCTTGAGACATAGCAGACGAGGCAGACGCTATCTAACAAAAAATAAAAATAGAAACGAGGATGATTACAGAATACGAATAAATGATCAATTGACAGGAGAGAAGATACGAAAAGAACAAAAAAAAAATCTGACCATACCAAAGTATATATATAAATATCTGCTAACCTTTCAGCGAAGTTATTTCCGCTTTGATCACGATATCGGCATCAGCCAATTGTTGCCTGTAGACGCAATTTTGAGATGGCAGAGCAACGACACGCGCCTGTTTCTCGGACGTCAGTACGACAAATTGCCGATCTTCAAATCCATCGCCTACGACTTGTGCATTTAGGGAGGACGACTTGCTGTTTGCAAATTTGCCTTGGGCCTCTGCAACGAGTTAATTGGATCCACTGAGTATAAATAAAATTCGACAGGTCCTACGGACTCTTCACTGGTCAATAAAATATTGATGCTTACTATTGCGATCCCTGTAGTCAAGATTCTCATCCTTCCAAGACTCGTAGGAGTACGGAATGAGAGCACCGTTGCAATCCAGAAAGGACATAGTTAAGATGGAGCCTTTTAACTTAAACATAGAACCACCTGGAATAGAAGAGAAACGTGTAAGCATGCCAGTCTTCGTTGACCCACCTTAACCAACAACGACGTGGAGGTATAAAGTAATTAAGAATTTCGAGTAACGACAATACTGACTATAAGTAGAGACGATCACAGGCTGCGAATCTCGTTCGCCATGGGCAGGCGTATTAAAGACAATAGTTTGTATGGAACCCAAAGACGTGCCAATCCATAAGGTTGGTAAAGCACTAGCATCTGGAGAAAAGGGATAATTATAAAAATATAATAAACGCAAACGAGAAGAATGTTTCAAATTTAACTTTTTTTTTTAAGGAAAAAAAAAAATCATACCGCTTTTCTTTGTATAAGAATCGGCGAATGTAAGGCAGCTGATGGTTTCGGTGGCAATGTTCTCCAAAGAGGACATGCTCGAACTTCGTGAGCGCTGGAACGAACTGTCCAGCTTGTCTACCCGGCCAGCATTCCCAAAAACAAAGTGAAACATTATTCATAGAGTAAACAGCTCTTCCGTGAATTCCTACCAGAGGCATGCATAACGATAATAAAAGTAATACGTGGCTTAAAGAAGTTCTTGTCGAAGACAATAGAAGATGTATGGTTCATAACGAGTACAAATGGCGAAGAAAAAAGTGATGACGATGTCAGTGGCACAATAAGAATTTTTTTTTAGTAACAAAAATAATATACATATATGTGTGTATAAGTAGGTATATAAGATAACAGCAACAACAATGACAGCAGCAGCAACAATAATAACAATAATAGTACCAACAACAGTAATAATAACCAACAAGTAAAACAGCCCGGTGAACATCAACAGCCACCGTGTACAGGCTGTTTATGTTTAATTGATATCTTATCCTTATTGTATTAAAATGAAAAAACTAACCGATCATCTGACACTGACCCTTCGTGACCTACGGTACAGTACATACACACGTTCAATACGTCCAATGAAGGATTGGGCATCAAATAAAATAGCCAATTATTGTTAACGTTAATACCACGTGATTCCCCAATATACGTCATGCATGCGTCAACTGCTCAGAAATGAGCAGGTAGCGTCCGTTCATTGTGAAAATAAATTACTACGAATGATAACATTGATCGACGATTATTTAAAAAAAAAATAGTATGTAGCATGATCGTTGACAGGTAAGTTTCACTTGACGAGTACGCCGACACACTTAATAAGCAGCTTATGAAGGGTGAACAGAAAGAATATTCGAAAGACAAATGAACGAGGATTCGTAATAGTGACATCAGAGGGGAATAAGGGTGACGTCACGATCAGCGAACTAAGCTTAGATCCGTATCACAATCATCGACTGTGATCGTTACATGGATCACAATTCCTTCAACTATAGATATGTATATAAATAAGGATATGCGGTGCTTAGACGAAAGCGAATCCCGTCTATTATAAGCGTCCTTGGGATTTACGGATATCGTCAGTACCTGTTCGAGCAGCTTGAAAGCAAAGTCTAATGATAATATAAGTTCTGTCATTCTGTAAAAAATTGTATAACCTTGCTTGCAAAATGCTCGATCCTTTCCAGCGTCTCTTTCGACGTACTGGACATAGAGACAGAGACAAGATCCGTCGTCGACAGTGTGATTGGCACCCTAAACCGAACGTAATGTACATGCGACTATGAATTACGGCAGTGTAAAGCAAGAAGATGTTCGCTAAAGAGTAAAAGAAGAAAAAAAAAAGTAAGAGTACATTGACATAAAGAAAACCGTAATAAGAAATAATAATACAAGAATAACATAGGACGAAGAATATTCGTTGCTCGATGATGCTCTTGTAAAACGGCCATAGACGTAACGTTAGAGTGACCTTCGACGTGGAGTGCAGCGTCGTATTTATTAACATAGAGATTCGGCAGGTTATTTAAGATTGTAAGTGGCGCCAATGGGGTTACGAGTGGACGGACGAATGGGTAACTAAACGAATGAGAATATGAATGCACGAGAACAGACATGAGTATGAGAAGAATGCAGAGTTCGACATTGATAAATAAACACAGACCAGACAGTACCTACTATACAGTGACAGTACACGACAGCTCTCTGATGTAACGTAAACTTAAGTAATTAAAGAAAAAACCTTTGACATTAAAAAACAATAACAATACACGTGAATCGTCGTGATCTCGATCGATCTGACGGATAAATTAAATAGCATTAGAGAAACCATTAAGAAACTCAAAGATGGCTCCCTCGAGTTGACCGGACCAGACAGAAAGAGAGAAATAGGATATACTGATACAGGAAAGAGATAGAGAGAGAGAAAGAGAGAGTGAGCGAGAGAGAGGGGAGAGAAAAAGAAAAACATATGATATAGTCAGCTGATAAATAAAGAATGTCTACGAGAGTTTTGAATTAAATTGGGCGTCTGTACTACCAAAGCTGCTGTACTGTCTGGCGTTGGCGAGGATATACTGGGAGGTCATAGAAGCCTGAGAAGTGGTTGCGCTTGGTTGGTAGTTACGAATCTCAACACTGCGTTGCGCGTGGAATGGGAAGCTTGATGAAAAGCTGCCGGAAGTCGAACCATCCGCGTCGTAGTGGCTGATCGTAGTGCTAAGACACTTCTGCAATTTGCGGATACCTTGGGAGCGAGAATGCCGAACGGGCTCTAAGACATCGAGCCTAGTGGCTGGCGTGGCTTTACGGAATCGTGTGTTACTGGCACTTCCGTCATTATTAGTATTGCCAGCAGCATCGCCACCACCGGTATTGCTGCTACTGACCGTAGCAGTGTTATTGGTACCTGTAGTGGTACCAGAAGTACCACTTGTACCGATGCTACCAAGAAGACCACCAGTATTCCCACCACCACCACCGCCACCAATTATACCTGATCCAACACCTTCGTTATCACCAGTATCAACTCTTTCAGATATCACACCAACTGCATTACCACCAACACCACCACCACCACCACCACCACCACCACCGCCGCCACTACTACCACCTCTTCCAGTTGTCGGTGATATGCACATCCCGTTCATCTACAAACGACGTAAATCCCATATACAATGTAACATGATAACAGTAGCTAGTTAACCACGGATAACATTATCCATTGAAATTACACAAAAAAACAACTATTCGTTGATTAACATAAATTTTGTAGTTATTATGAGAAAGAAAGAGAGAGAGAGAAAGAGAGAGAAAGATTCAGAAAAAGAGTCTTCTTGAAAAGACTTTCCTAACATCAGGAGGGCCAGAAAAAGAAAGACAGAGAAATAGGGGAGGAGTGGACCGAAGAGAAAAATTGTAGTGAGAGTCCTTTACTTGGTTATCGGCGAATGGCAGAGATGTTATCGACATTGAAGGATGAATGTACGTTCTACGTGTATGACAACTGGATATCAATGAAGATGAAGATCATTGTACAAAAAATCGTTGGGAGTGTCGAATAGCTTTTTTTAGGACGAAATTCTAGTAGTCGCATGTGTGGATTATGTACATAGGCGAGCATTTTTTGATTGTATAAACTTGAATTATCAGCTGCACGAAAGTTAATGGTAAATTAGTGTAATTGGTTGATCGATCGTTTGATTATCATGTAAAATGTATTAAGCGTTAACTTAACTGTTAACCCCACTGTTATTGCCACCCTCGCTATATCTGACCTACGTTAACGTCCTGCCGCATGGAAGGCTGTAGTCATAGCGAACAATGCCTTTTGCATTATCGAACGAAAAAATAAAATGATCACATACACACATGTTACGCACGCACGCGCATCTCGCATACAAAATACGTATGGTATACGTATATAGTATAGTATAAATGATTGGTTCAATTGAAGCAGAGCAAATAAAGTTATATTTATCGTTTTATTATTTTAGCGTAAAATATTTAAGAATACGCTATGTGGAATAAGCGTCGTGTAAAATTGTGCGAAGTCTTCTACAGCAGTCAGTCAATATATTATGCAAACGTAGCCGTGTCAAGTTAAGTACCGTGTTATTCGATATTAAATCATTTCTCGAACGTAAGAAGCAGATTGTCAATAATAAAAAAAAAAAAAGAAATAAAATAACATATAGCCCACGAGCCCTTAAACCTCTATGATCAGAACATGCATTGTTACAACAGCTAATTAAAATATTGTTCCTTCGTTTATCTATAGACACAGTCAGCAGTATCATCATTGTCATTCTGACTATCACGAGAGTCATTTATTTATTATAATTATATTTAGTGTCATCATCAGCATTATCATCATTACCAATCATCACCATTATTATTGCTATTATTATTACTATTGCTATTTCGTGCAAGCCATCTAGATGTCCTTGAGAACGCCGAATGAAAAAGAAGCATTTTCGTACCGAGAGAAAGGTGTTTTCATGTATATCTGTACGTCCAAGTATTATAATGAAGCTGCGTGCTACGCGGGAATTAAGTTACTGTCACCAAGGAGAAAGCTAGTAAAGGGAGTCAGTAGGCTTAGTGGGACCTACGGCGTTTAATATGCCGGGAGGTTCACTTTACTAGTTTTACCTCGATGATACGGTATATTTCACTAGAGTTCAGTATACAGAGAACACATTCGATAAGTGTGTCTTCATAATGACCGTATAAATGTTGTTGTATACAATGACCATATATATGTGTCTCTTATGACACTATGTATTATATATGTATATATATGAAGTGCGTACAAGTCACCAAGTAAAATGGTTTTACGTCGAGTAGCGAAAAATAAAAAGAATAATTAAAAAAAAATTCGATTTCGTTTAGTTTAAATGACATTTTTAAATTTTTCCCGCTTTCCCGCCAATTCCTGTCCGATCACCTTTATACACCATTATGAGCTCTCAACGATCTACTTGACGCGAATAATAATCAATCGTCAACTATATTAGCGAACAATAATTGTCGTAACTTTTCTCTCGGTTTGGTGTGTGGAGGGGGGGGAGAAGGAACCAAATTTATTTGGAACCTTATTTTTACCTGAATCAAACTTGCCATCAGGGAAGACCGCGAAATTGATTTGAACCTGAAAAAGCGTTAAAGTACAATATCCACCTGTTGTACGCGTAATCGAATACACGGGACGTGATTCATAAATTAATGAAACACAAGAAAAACAGGTATATAAAAAAAATAAACAAGAAACCGTCGACTTCTATCTTCTTTTTTTATTTTTGTACCCCTACCGCCCCCTTAGAGATATCAATTCATTTTTTAATAACGCTCGTACTCGCAGAGAGCAGCCATTTTGATTTACGGCACAAATAATAATAAGCAGAAAATTCGAATCATTGAGGCCACAACAATCTGTTATTCGATGTAAAAAACCACCGTTTAGGTAAAAAGTGGATTTAGAATCGTGCAAAAAAAATTGCGTGTATCGTAATGCGTGGTCATGTTTATATCATGTGCTTTTGTATTAACATGTGTCTCTGTTGGGACTCGTTACGTATTTTCATATCGTGTAAACGTATAATAGAGGCAACAAAGCGAAAGTCTGATAGCGCGTGAGATAAAGATTGCGGGATAGCGTGATAGAGTCCACGTGCTGCGGCATTCGGTAAGCATGCAAATTCATAGGAAGCCAATTGTGAGTTAACGCCTGTTAAAGGTAACAAAGAAATTAAAGGTGTCTACTCTTTCCTTTAATCTGGAAAACTTTGTTTACATTTTTCTTTTCGTTTGAATAAACGGCTTCTTTGTTTTAATTACCAACACTGATCACTTTCATTTATCATACTTCGAGTTGCTCGCTTGATATTTTTAAAAATAATACATTTTTACAGCACCGTGGACACTCTGTACAATTAGAGGTTTCAGTGACTTTGAATACAGAGATAACAGTCTCGTTGAGAGGTGTAATGATGATTATGAATTATTTTGAAACATGTCGCAGTATCCAGGATCTTTAGAAACGTAGACACCCTCTTAATCCTTTGCCTTTTTTTTTTTTTAATTATTGACAACCGTATTACGTGTGGGCTAGCTTTATTTTTTGGATAACCATCTGCACTCTTCCATAAAATTTTTCTATACATGCTTCACGTGTACCATATAGAATTTTAGCTTGTAGTAATACTTTTGATTGTTTTTATGACCTGTTTGACTGACCATTATATAAGACTTTATATACATATACATATACAATGTGCATTCGGACACAATCAGATTTCATATATTCCACATAACTGTTCTCGAAAGCGTTTCACCTACTTTTCAGGCTCTAATCCTTAAGCACGTCGCGGTTAACGCTTAAGCATTTAAATGTTTTATACAAAGAACCCACATATCAGTAAAAAAAAAAAAAGAACGGCCTCTTTACAAAACAGCTGACATGAGACACAATTTCAGTTCTGCACTCAGTCTCGCACAAGTCCTACGAGCATCGTAGGCCTCTCGCAGAACGCACAGAAGAGACAAGAAAAAAAAAAAAACAAAGACAACGAAAATTGTATAAAAAAGGAAACGAAAAAAAAAAAGACAAAGAAAAATATTAATACAATGTTAATAAATGCATAAGTAAACAAACGTACAAGATACAATGTTAATAATTACTCTTGTTATTCTTCACAGCCAACATTCACACTACACAATGCTCACTTGTCATCATCCAACTGTCATTGTATCTTCTACGATAATGACTCTCTCGGCTTGAAAAGAAGTCAATTGACATGAACGAACACATAATGCAATTATAGAGAAAAATTGGTAGCGTGATGATCGTTATCGAATGATTATCGATTGTACCATTCCTTCACCCAACGTAAATGCAAAATTGGGTTAAAGAGATCAGAGAAGCGTATTACTTAGGACTTACTGTACCGTAAAGAAGAAACTCTAACATGAATCTCATCCCTAGGACACACGAATGATACATAACACTGCGTCTATGCTATTTGATAAACACTTACTGAATCTTCTCATAAAATTTCCAGCAAAGGACTCGGCGCTCGTAGAATCCTCACATCTCAGATCGCAAAGTACTCCATCGTTCTTTTGATATTTTATGTTTGGCACTGATAACAAACGACCTTCTCTCTTAGGTAGCTTCTCCTTGCCAGCACGTTTCGTTCTAACGGGTGGTTTGCATTCGTTGTCAAAAAGTGGTAAGTCTGCTGGTCGTACTGGTTCTGTTGTTGCTGTTATTCCTTGATCTTCTGTACCAGTGATACTTTTAATTCTTTCACTCTCAATTTGAGAATTTATACTCTTGCCGTCGTTCCCGGTAGACTTGGATTCTGTCGAGGGTGACTTTTCGTGCTGAGGTGAAGTTTTCTCTGGTGACGATGAAGACTCTGAGCCGACACTCTCGACCGGTGACAAAGGCGTTGTACTTTCGCTGGGGTTGCAGTAAAATACAGAACGCTTTTGGTTGTTGCTTGTTGTACTGGTACCACTGCTACTGCTGTTACTGCATGCCTGCTGGTAATGGGGTACTTGCATGTAATTTCAATATCGCGGGTTACAAGATCTTGTTTTTCTTTTTAACTAATAGAGATGGAGAATTTCATGATTTCAATAATGTAACTTTGTCATTGGGTGGGCGGGGGGCGGGGGGGAGGCATAAAATTCGTATACGACTAAGGTGGAATTTGTTAAACGAGTTTCATGTTCATTGAAAATCCAGTTGTAAAAAATAATTTATGTTTCTTAGACTATAATAAAATAAAGACCTCGGAAGTTTTGTGAAAAAATGTATGAAGCGGATGTTACTTCTGAATGCAAAGCACTTATTACAAATCGTACAAGTACCCCATTCTGGGATGATGATGATGATGAAGCGGCAAAGGTATTCTTGATTTTGAGGTCGACCTTGCTCAGTTGTCTCTTGAGGCTAAATCCTTTCCAGCTATAGTTCTTGCGAAGATTCTCATCTTCCGAGGGTGCTGCGACGATCCCTCCTTTAACAGGATTCCCAGCAGCAGTCTCCTCTGTGCTCTCTTTGTGATCACTGTTCACACCGTGACAATCCTCGTGAATTGGAGGCTGGTGCACCTGTTGTTGAGGATGATGAAGGGAGAGGACGACCGTGTCTTCTAATGGTGCTACTACAGGCTCGGATTCAGATGTCGATTGCTGATTCTGATGAATCTAAGTATGTGGATTTGTGCAGAGTCAATCAGTTCATAAGGAACGAGAATAAGATGGACAATCTAAAGATTATTATTATTTTTTTTTGTTGAAATCGTCCAGACTTCTCTTACGATTGTCATTAATAATTACTAAAAGAAAAAACCAGCAACCGACACGATTCGCAGTTACTCCTAATTCTGCTTTCTATTGCTATTTGTATTAGGTAGTATTAGGTACAGGTTATCATATAGGAAATTGCCTTATTCGCACAATATCGCGAATTCTCGTTCATTTCTATGTGGGTATGTCGCCGGAACCGTCATTGGAATCGAGAAACATCACAAAACTCATGGTCACTTGTCACTTCCCAAGACTGTCGACAAAACGCTGTATCTCGCAGAAGAGTGCAGATCGTAAATAGCGAATGGATCGAATTGCAATTATTCAAATTTTCATAATTACTTATGAACGACACGCAAGGCTGATTCCCATCGAATGAGACCTAAGATGCTCATAGAATTTGACGTTGTCCCATTGAAGATAAATTACAGAAAATTTCTTCACCGATGATACAAGAGAGTGTCTACTGTATTCTTGATTTCTATCTCGACAACGTTCCAGATTTCAGGTGGGCCAGACATTGCATTGCGCCGAATAAAATCTCTGAGACAAAGTCACGCACATTTCTTTTTCATCCCATAAGACGTAACGTATTGACGTATGCCTCTTAAAAGATATATGTATATAGTGAAGACGATTCTGCATATCAGTAAAAAAAAATGCCAACTAGACATACAGGATGTTTCACAATGAATCCTAGAACCGAAGAATCAGCTATAACCATTGTGTCAACTTTGACGTTAAAATCGTAAGAAGATTTTTTCTTATTACTTTTCAATGCTTGACAGCCAAGTAGGTGCTGCATATATTAATGAGATCAGATCTCCACAGTGTTAAAGTGCAGGATACAGTCAAGGCTGGAAACAGCAGCCAAGCCATAAAGCAAGTATAGATGAGGTGCTTTACTTCAGTTTCAAGTTAAAACCGCACGAACCACGATTGAGTCTTATGCATTTGCCATCACAAAAATTAAAGACGTACACAAAGTACAGGTCTTTTCTTATTTTTGTACACTAGAAGATAAAAATTATAAATCAATGCAAAACAACAAGAACTCTAAACGTTCGACACTTCCGGTTTCAAGATGACATATAAATTTGTATTTTATGACATAGCAAATGCATAACACGTGTCTCTCATGCCCTCGTGTCTCGCGGCAGATCCGTTTATCCCTATATTTTCTTTATTTTCATCCTTTCTTCTTGGCCGAGAGCAATCGCTGGCGCGCCACAAATATAAATAAAATATAGCACAATAATACTACGAAGCAGGCACAACGACTACTGATAGAAGTAAATAGAGTTTAAGACTAGATAAATAGTTATAAATGCACTAATAATAGAATGCACATGCAATACATGACACAAGATACTAAGGATTTTACGTTATTCTGTGAAATTCTATTATAACGAAGACACGTCGCAAAATTTTCATGAGACCAAGGATCATTAGTTTTTCTATTTCTTGTATATCATTCTCGATTACACGAGCGATATACTTTTCAACCGAGAGAAGAGAATCTCTGGTTTTTTAAAAATATTATTTGCAATCGGCTTGGCGTAATTTCATTTTGGACACGTCATCGTAAATTTCCTTATTTCCTTGAGCTACTTTTTCTTTAATTTCTTTTTTTTTGCCATTTGCAAATAGTTATAATATACCGACAAGTTAAAAAAAATGGTAACACAACTGTGTAATGTCTACACAACTGGATTATCTTAATATTACTTGTTTAAATTAGTAATAAAAGTAATATTAAGAAATTCAAATTCGTAAATTTGCAATCGTTCGCAAGACGCGGTAATAATTCTTTTTTGTAATTTATTCAAAGCAAACTGGATACCGTATATAATATTTTATACACGCAGGCTGCATAAATGTTATTCGATAATATCATGCTGAGATGCAAAATTATTTGCGATTGTTGCCGTCCGTTACCATTGTCGTTGTTCTCGCTATCATTTGTATTCCTCTAATTTTCGAAAGTCATGTTATGGAAATACGTAAGTAATGTATATCTCCTGTAATCACTTTATACGCATTGGACATATGGTATTTCAAATGACAATTAAATATACAGTTAAATAACACGAGTCGGCAAACTAGAAATCATTTGTTATCTACCGCATTGTATTTTCACTAAAATTGTAATTCACGTTACGTCATTGTCACTTAACAGTGTGTATTAATAGTTTTGGAGGTACGATTAAAAATAACCAAACACATTTTGTGTTTTGTCAGCCTTCATGTTCCGTTGGAAATTGTACGATCATATGATTCGAAAATCACTAACGAAGGTCATTAACGTACGCGAATTCTTTATGACTGGAATAATGACGCAGAATTAATTATATGTATATTTTAATTGATTCGAGTAAACTGGGTGTATCGATAAAAGTAGTCATATAGTATGTGATAAAATATTAAAATAAAAAAAATTCTTACAAACTTTCACTACTTTTGGCATGTCAAATCTTTGCATGCTTATATGGATGAATAATAATTTATAAACGAGCCATTCTCTCGTTCGCAAATGAACTCTAAGACAAATAAATTTAGTCCCAAAATTAAATTTCGATGCAGATTATCAGTATCCCAAGGCTAATGTGTAAAGCGATTCAAAATGGCAGCCACTTCCACTCACTGTCAATGTACATAAACATTATTTCTTTTCTTTCTCGTCCTACTTCCGTTGCATCTACAGAAGTATAAACAATGTATAAATGATAAATAGTTAACAGAATTTCAAAATTGATAATTAGTTTCAAGAGCTAGCAGCCATTTCACTGCTTTATAATATTAAAATCCATCAGCCAATAAAATAAATTTAATATATCCAATCCACTATGAAATTTTGTTTCACGTTAAAACAAAATCTTTTGGCGTTAATGTTCTCTTTGTTTTCCAATAAATAATAAATAACTTATATAAAAACAAAGGATAATATTTATTATGTACCATCGACAGAGCTCTAGGTTCAGTCATCGATCAAAATTGACATTTTTGAGACAAAGCTTTCTACGATACTATCTAACACAAGTAGTTCACTTTTCGTATTGGCTATTTTAAGAATATTAATTGTGGCTTTGAACATTTAATTAATCAATTTATCCAATCGTTAAAAATATTCATGAAGGTCATGCATTTTGTTCTTAAAAACAATAAAAATTAAAGAACAAAGAACTGACAATTCTGTCCTAAAATAACTGTTACAATTTAAACGTGGACGTAATGCAAGTATACATTTTCATTTGTGTAATTATTCAATACTTCTCTATCTATATTATTTAATAATAATTTAATGAATATCGATTCACTTTATTAAGTTGCTCTGCTGTAGACCGAATAATCTATACGAGACTGTTGCTGCGTTTTAATTAGATTGTACACAGCTAATAGGACACTTAAAAATATAAATTCATTAATCAATCGTGAACTAAGCAAAGTATTGAATTATCGGATAAAACTATAAATTCCGCCAAATACTCGTTGCTGGTTAATCCGATTAAAAGTTCCTATCGCACGCTGCATCACATTTACCCCCCCTTTTTTTTTGATAAAATTAATTGGGCATTCGTTTAAAAGGTTTCGGTATGGCCACACGATATCAGAACTGATAACGAATACACATCCTTTTAAACCTTAATGAAAGTATTGAACAAAAAATGCACCGTTGCTCCAATTTTTTGAGACTCTTATTATGTCTAATTTTCAGAATTTAATAATCCATAAATTATTAATTTGTTCTCACGCGAAGATTAAACAGATAACCGCTGACACTGTCTCACTATGTATCAAAGCATTACAGAAAGGTAGGTGAGTAATCACATTTCATGGGATATACTACAAAAGTGTAAATTATCATTGAAATTACGAGCCCACGCATTGAGTGAAGCAGCTTCAAGTCTTTGGCAGCACGTGGAAAATGACAAGTTTGACCAATAACAGTTGTCTATGACATTCTCGATTCTAAATCGAAATTTCTCACGACATTGAAGGCACTGCTCTTTCATTAGTTTTCACTTAGTTCTTTTTTCGTTTCTTCTGTCACAGTGAAATACTTATGGTACAGTCGATGAGGATTTTACTGCCACTCCTGGATATAGCCATTCGGATAGCCACATATTAAATTGTTTGAGTGTGTACCGCAAAGTGCAATAGCTGTTTCTTAATCAGCATTAAAAAACTGAAAGAAATTTTGAATGGATTTTAAATTGAAAGACTCAGGATCCTTAAAATCGTGTCTCCTATTAGGATTCTTCCTTAGTATTTCTGTGCTTCCTAAGAGTTCTGAGATTTCAGTATATTGGTTTCTGGTGTTTGCAACTATCTAGAAACGTCCTTACTTGAGAGGCTTTGTAAATAAAAAGCATACACTTTACAAAGTATACACAGTGTATTATTAGAAGTAGCTCTTTGGTTAGACTAGTTCTACGATAGACAAAGATAATGAAAGATGGAAGTATTCGGTGAATAAAGATTTGATGAAACTTATTGTTTTTTCTTTACCAGTAATCCTCAGCTTGGAAAGTTTCAATCGACAATGCTTTATAAGATTTTGGGTATCGCTCAGTTTTGAAAAATAAAGATATATAATAAAAATTCACTTGGACAGTTCATTACCACAGTCGATATTTTTCATTCTATAAAGAATTATAAATCACACAACACGTAATCTCAAATTGATTTCCTGTTCATCATTTGACAGTTTGTCACGCGAGGTCCATTATATATATGATTCAAATATCTTATAGCAAAAATATTACGTTTGGACATACGGATGGATATGTTGTTGGACTTCGTTTAATATTACTACGTATTCTAATCTAGATATTATTAATGCAACATTTTGTGTATGAAAACAAGAAAATGTCATACTTTGTGCAAAGGCACGTGTGGACATCCAGCAGAGACTCCAAAACATCAGACAGGAAGAATATACCTAATGAAAACAATGTGCTTCACCATATTCGAATAACTCATAATTAAAAAAAAAAAAAACCTACAGCTTGTCTCTTATTTTGCCAACGTTTAAAGATCGTACAAAAACAAAGAAAGAGGAATACGTTAATGAAAACATATTTCGCAAACCGGCATCTGTCTTTTCTATACACGCGAAATCCGTACTAAGCATTACACGAACAATAGTTTTCCTATGACGATATTAACACAGTTAATCATGACTGTACACTTCTGGCTAATTGTATCATGGAATTTCTAAGTGTCTAAATACTTTAAAACGTAGAAACAATCGATTGTCCAAGAAAGTATCACGGTACATGTAGTATAGTCCGTGTATAAGTCAGAGGGTAGATAGAAGACAAAGTGAAGCAAAGTTACTAGGGAGATATATCTTACCTGATCTATGCTTGGGCTTCTGGCTTTGTCGTCATTTTCTTTCTTCGATTCGTCCTGACGTTTTGGACTACGTAATGCACGTTGATAAGTGTCAGTGTTGCTGCAGAGATCAGCAGTGCTCATCACCAGCAGGGAAACCTTTTGTACAATGTCCACGATCGCGAGTCCCGTTTCATTTCCATAGGCCAGTCTTGGATCACAGAAAAAATATAAAATCAACAGTAATTCATATTTGTACCACCTGGGTAGGAAGCATCAGGTACTTACAGACCGTATGAAGAATTTAAACTGAGTGCTGTAATGTTTTCAGGTTGCTCGCCATTTATCCATGGTGTCAAGCAGATCAAGGTCGCTTGAAAACCAGCAGCTCTCTTCTGCAAACCACCCTTAACCTTCAACGGATAAGTATACTCGACTGAATGATTCTTCAATTCTTCTCCGGCAGCATTACCACTTGGTGGATACTCGTAATCCGGAGAGCATTCAGTTTCCTTAGACGGATCTGACGTCAATGGAATCTCTAGTGTCTGAAACGTAAAGATAAGAATGATGGGCGCGATGTTTTCGGTGACTTTTTATTTTACAAAATTCAATTTTTTTTTTCTTTTAATAAAAACAAAACGTACTAAGTAGACAGCTTACACAGTAACGAAGCTCCCTTATGACTTACCACAACTTCCGACATGCTCTCAGCCTTTTTGAACTTAAAGAGTATCACGTGCCTTCCGGAACCAGCAATCGCAAGCTTCCGGCTTTCAGGGCACAGGAAAATCAATTGCACAGCAAGTGGATCCTCCTCGGAATCTAAGCTACGCGTTCTGCTCTTCTCGAAGAGTTTTGCTGTTTTCAGCTTATAAAGTACTTGCAACGTGCCAGCCGATGCATCCCAGAACTTTATACTACCGTCAGCGTGCCTGAAGCATTAGTTAATATTTCGTCGAACAGTTATAATTAATAGTGATTTAATGTAGAAGACTACTAGTTACAGACATCAGTCGTTTCCCTGCACGGTATCCATGCTCTCCGAATACCTCAAGTGAATTACAAAGTGTCAAACTTTCAATGACGTTAACAGTTGTACCAAACACTCGCGTTCACTCATGATAACAAAGTTATTGCCAACTGACCCAGTGAGAATGATCTCATTGTAGCTGCTGGAGTTTGGACTCCACTCGCCTCCGGAGATTGGCCATTCCCTTTCGCTGAATCCTGTTTTCTTTTGAGATTTCGAACCCACCGAGTAGAAAGCAGGTACCAAATCCGAAGGACAATCCGCAAAATATGCACAGCAAGTCACGGGAGATTCATGAATATCCATAGGATATGGGTTCTCAAAGCATGGGAAACCAGCTGTCAATAGATCAATGACAACCAGATCATTTTGAAGCAAGACAACAACGGCGTAAGGATCTTGAAAATCTGTAAAAATCATAAAAACGATTAAAACTCTATTAATGAAAATCAATTCGGCTAGCATAATTCAATATGTAAAGCTGTAATAATTCAGCTAAATCAAAATTCCACGTACCACTGGTCCAAGGACTTTCGCACAGGGTTATAAAATCAACGACACTGTGCTCCATTTCCAAAACTGTTGTCGTTTTTCCTTGTATTACTGTAATACTGGGTGTTCTACCGGTTGTATCATAAGCCAACCCTCCAGAAAATATGACGTACGCTTCCCTACAATACGGATGAGAATTTGAATGATATTATCATTTCGCATTTCATTGTTATCCATTTTCGGTTTCGGTACTGACAATACAATTTTCAACAGAGTTATTGCTCAGGGTAATGAAAGTGATATTGTTGTAATGACCACAGTGCTATCATGCTAGCACATAGAAATATTGATACCAAAAACGTTCTCTTTAGGGTTCATGTCATAAATTCACAAATGATTAATGTGTTTGATAACAAAAAGTTTGTGTCGAATAAACTGTTCGTGATTCTGCCTGTTTATTATCATCCAGCAATCATTACATGCAGTAAGATGTTACAATGCCTTACCCAGATCTTGAGAGTTTCCACTCGACCTTTTGAATAGACTTGCAAGCCTCTGGTTCACCATCCTTATTATTTTTTGCTATAAATAAAAGCAAAGTAAATTGTATTAAGTCGGGTCTATCTTGGTTAGGCAATTGAAAAAAAAAAAATGTTATCCATGTTACTAATTAAGGTCATGTCACGTATGGGAACTGAGAACAATGCAGTAGCCTGTATACATGTCATGTAAATTTACTAACCGTGTGGGTGGATAACATTTATTGGTTTTAATTGGCGTAGAGCCCAGGTAGAGAGCGAACCATCAGTATGACTACACATGAACTGTTTGCCTTCGTGATGCCAGGATATCGATCTCAATGGTTCATCAGCTTGACATCTGTAATCTGCGGCTTTCAGTTTTAAATCCCAAAAAACAATCTGACCGGACTCGTAACCAATCAGCATCTGGAATAAGAGGTTTTCACGTACGGAATTTTTCCATATTCGAAACGTACCTATTTATAAAAATAGTATACGGGGTATCACAATAATTTGTTCCGAAATTCGTATATAAATAATAGATTCACAATTCATGATTTTCAATTAAATTTTTGTAGGTCAATGTACGAAGAAATGTACCTTGCTCAAATCTAAAGGATTATCACTCAAATGTACCACAGCCCCGGGATGAGTTTTTCTCGATCTGAAATGTATTTTCATGGTCATTATAAATCATAGAGATGTCATGTGATATCAGTGAAATAAATATCATTCAATTCCTTTCGACAAAGTATATTCTTTTTGTCATTCTAGCAGGTGCAATGTATTTTTCCATTTCTATGTTTTAAAAAAATGAGAGCCTAGATATCGGGTTCGCTATTCAATAAAGGGATACTAGGATCATCCAACCATGAGATAGTATCACTCGAAGCGCAAAAATAAATTCGCTGCTTGGCTCTGTTGCACATGAGACTGACCAAAGGGGAATTTGATCCACATATTTTTAGGATTGCTGACTGAAAGTTAGGTAAATTATAAAGGCAGGTCATATCGATAATTTTTCTTTTTCGCGTAGATCTAAATATACGTTCTATTGAAATATCCTGTAATAATGCAGGGTGATCAGTATGTGTTCCGATATATGCTTATGAACATAGCAATTGTTATGCAGGAATAAAAGAAAAGCATACGGCTTCTTGGTGAGGTTTTATCTGAACAAATGAAGGACGCTAGATATCAGGACGTGTTGTTCACGTAGGCTAATCATTTGCCGACCTCCTTTCTACAATAGACGTTCGAACTTCCGAGATTCAGGAAATGCAGAGGCGTTTTAAAGCTTGAATGAAATATTGATTTTAAGTACTTACACTTCAATGGCCTTGTTCCAGTTGATCACGTACCCTGACAAAACGAACGTTTCAATATGGAGTATGTGAATGTTACCCCGTTCCGTTCCGACGTACAGCCATTTGCTTTGAAGAGGTAGGTGCATGCACGTTATTCTATAGAAACACAAAGGCACAGATATACATTATTACGTCAGATATGAATTGAACGTCAAATCAATTTTACAAAAGGGTCACTTTAGACGTGTAACGCGTGAAATTTGATGTTGGATGGTATGTCATATACATTATAAATCATTGAATTTCTGATCGGTTATTAGGTTTCTGTTTCCACTAGAAACTATATTTGAGTATCCTCTTGAAAATCCACAAGTGGTACTGTAAGTACCAATGATTGCCACTTTTGGAGGACTTCAGTAGAACAATTACTCTTTGGAATGAATACAAGAGACCAGACAGAGGGAAATCGAAGCAATCCTGTTTTCTCCGTACCTCTCTCGTTGAAACTTCAGACTCTGCACAACCTGTGGTATTTTCTGCCTGAAATTCCACAGATGTAAAGTATCATCTGCAGTAGCGGATACCAGAGCTCCTTCATTAATAAGGAACAGCAGCTGTATTACAGCAGCACCACCCTCGTGCCTTACATGAGTATCCACTCCAGGTCTTCCCAAACTAAATGATAACATTGATGATAGTTAAAGAAAAATTCAAATTCCTCAAAGCAGTCATAAACATATTGTCATACTACAATAAGAATAAAAACTGTATTGAGTATCAATCTTGCAATACTAAAGATGATCTCTACGAAAGGATCGAAAACTAAAAAGTCATTATAGCAAAGGATACATTCTAAGCGATCCTGATTTAGTTCCAATGGCAAGTAGCCTTTGAACAGGATCAAATGCAACTGCAGTAGGTTGATATGGAAAGCCATGTCGAAATGTCTGAAACAAAGAAAACCAAAAACAAACATTCATCACCAGAGCTACATCATATTCATATTTCAAATAATAATAAATATTCCAATGTTAATACAAAACCGTTAAAACAATACGAATTATTCAAAAATTTTATTTATTCACCAGCAATTCCTCTCATATACGGAAACATTGCTTGTTACCGGCACTCGGAAAGTTTCAATTTTTAATTAACGCATGTTCCCAGTAACTCGCCAACTTCAGTAATGAATAGTTTATAGTGGAAGTCAAACTGAATACCTCCGTTTCTGCTTGCCATTATATTCTCACGATAACGTTTTATCAAATTGTAACGCTGCTTGTTAGCTAATAATCTAAAAGTTTGAACAGTGAAAAAATGAGCGCGCGCTTCAGTATGCGTACAGGATAACATGTACATTTCTGTATTCCAGACTAACATCCATATATGGAATAGGTGACTTTCTAATGGGTGGCATTGTATAACATGTTTCTGTCATTTTATTCGATTGGACATTAGAAGTACAGTACAACAAAGCAGAAAACAGTCCATTTATTTTTTTTTCTTGTATAATATTTTAATTCCAGGGTAACGTCAGTCGTAAGCTTTGTCAGTACTTTTTCTTTGCCCCCTTCTCTTTTGTTTTCTCGTCGTCCACTACTATTATTGCTCTTTCGATTTATTTCTGGAATACCGCAATCTTGAAATGGAACAATCCAAAACGCGGAGACAAATGTATATATCGATTTAGGGTGCCGAGTGTTATTGGTTAAAGGAATAAAATAAAAAAAGAATATAATACAAAATGTTCTCTTATGAGATTGTACACATTCATAAGGGTTACGATCTCCTGAAATTTTTCAAATATTTTTTGCATCCTATATGTTGCAAGTACCAGGCTCGTTAAATAACCATTTACCAATTGATTGGCCAGACGCACTTGCCCGGGGACGTCCCGGATAGAGCAGGAAATATTTACAGGCAAACAGAGACATCAATAGCGTATGACAGGTGATGAAACGTAAACGATAAATCAAGAATAAATAAATTAATTCAATAAGTAAAGATGAAATGATGACGAAGCAAAGCGACGACCTTCAATTTCGTAAATCTTTTTGCAAAGAAAAAAAGCGTGAGAGAAAGAAGGAGGCATCTCCATTTTTCCAAAATGGAACATTCCGCAAGTACGCGAATTGGGACAGGTCAGAAGCTCAGGAAATAGATGTATTAGATATTATTTGTGATAACAAAATGACGGCCTTCCGATATCATATTCAAACAGATCGTTGACATTATTCAAAACTTTATATCGATATCCATATAGTACACTCACCTTTTTCACTTGAAAATGTTCCGATCGTAGATTCTCGATGATCTCCTGATCGGGTTTAACCTGTTGAGCGACCGACGATCGAAAACCGTCGAGTACACCCTTAAATGTGAACTTCTTCATCGCGCACTACACGATCACATTTGACAATCGTTAGAACGCTTAACGGAGATAATCCAAGGTCTGCAAGACACCGGGAATTGCAACGTTAAGGAGAATGCCAATAACGAGCCGATGGAAGGAACGAAATGTGAAAATTAGATTTCCTTATACAATTCGCAAAAATCCATCACCGAAGATAATACCGACGTATATCACGAAACCGTAGCATAAAGGATGATTAGTTCAGGTGTCCTGCACCTTGAAAAATTCTTGCATTTCGATCGGATTGAGATGACGTCACCGCGAAATGTTACTCTCTACTGATAAATTAACCATTTACGTTTTATTTCACGCTCGCGAACATGATCTTCCACGGTGCTGGCAATGACTTATCTGCGCGTTTTCGACGAACGCTGCGTGGCCGAGAGTGTTTTCTTCGTTGACAGCAATGCAGTGTTGTGTCACCGTGTGAGATCAATAACTGGCAACAGGCTCGTGTAGACCCTCGCGAACCAAAAGCCTGATGCACATGTATGTAGTCGTCGATTGTCGCTGGAAGGTGATTTCGCGCCGGCGTGTTTCAGGAAAGAGGGCGCGAAAATTCGATTTAGATAAGATTCTTAATTTTTGTATGGTAATTTCAACAAAATTTATAATTGATGGGTACATAGGAGAAATTATTTTTTTACTTTAAAATTGTTTATTGTTCTCTGATGAAATTGTTTAATAGAGTAAATCTATTACTAAGTTAAATAGTTTTGTAAGAATTAGATTAAACAATGTAAATGAATGTACAAGCATAAAGTTTATAGGTATTTAAGAATTTATTGCAGTATGATGGCAAGTTTTATTTTATTTGTAATTCGTTGATCAATAAAATGTGCTTTGAAAAGAACACCTTCATATAAGTTGCAATGTCCTCTAGAACTCATATTTTACCTTTAGATAATTTATATGTAAGGAAAATTGGAGTAATTTTATTCATAAATTAAAATAATTTTATATCTATACTGCTAAGAATATAATTTACCAAAACTTGTATTTTTAATAAAACTGCACTGTAATTTATACTAGTCTGTAATTTTAAATATATGCTCTTTATATATTTTAAGTTCCTGTATGCTTTCTTTTATATCGGAGAGTGCTCTATGATTGAAACACTTTTTCCTACCTAACTGATATACATCCACGTTCCAACGCCTAGAAAAGAAATAGTAATTTTTAATTTTAAATTACCTCAAATGGTAATTAGGGAACAATCTTATCTTTGAGGTGCAAAATAATTAAAAATATTATTACTTAGTCAGTTCTTTGATTGTTGAAACATCTATAATTCTATAATGTAGGTATTCGTCGACGCGTGGCATATATTTTCTCAAAAATATCCGATCCATGTAGACAGTATTTCCTGCTATTGGGCACTTGCCTTCTGGGATATACTTTTTTATAAATTCTAATAACTGATTCTCAGCATCCTCTATAGTAATTATACTCTTATATGATTCATTTATTAGTCCAGTCTGAAAGAAAATGCATAAAACCATATAAAGGAATTCTTTAGAACATAGGTTAGAAAGAAAATGACCATACTATACTATGTTGATTCATACACCACTCTGCCATATTTTCCAGTATTGTGCTTGGTTGATTAATTACTACATCAAAATTATCACTAATTATATCTAATTTGCTATTTGTAATTAAGCAGGCAACTTCCAAAATATGGCATGTTTCTGGATCAAGTCCTGTCATCTATAAAATTGGGACAAAATGTTTTAATTAGAAATGGATGCATGTAAAAGTAAAATAATAAATTATTATCATTTCTTACTTCCATGTCTATCCATACAATATTAGATGCTTTTGTGGTATCCATTTCTTTTTTCACTAAATCTAAAATAAATAAATTAGTTACATATACTGTAAATATAGAATCAATAAAGTGACAATATTAAATTATGTGTACTTAAATATAACGAATACATAATTCATCGAGGACTATTTAATTTTAAATTTGTCCATTCTGTGTTACATGTCAGCATGTAGATCTATTATTCAAGCAGTAACCGACATAATATTATATTAACATACTAAATCATAAATAATATTAAAAAATTACCAATACTAGTAAAACTCCGATTGGTGAATCGGAGTAACTGCTTCAAGATTTTGATGCCTTGTAAAATACTCATTTTTGAAGCTTTGTATAAATAAAAGCGGATTAAAGTGTCTGTTCATGAAATATTCTATTGACTTCATAACCTTACATAACCAAATAAAACAGACGAATCATTTGACTATCAATAACCTTACTTTCCAGATAAATAAAACGTGAGTAAGAAGTGACAGTGACTCTTTTATAAATTATTATAAGCTCAAGTTTATTACATGAGAAACTCTACAACAGGATACGAAAAACAAGACACGTGTACTGCACAGTATTGCACTGTTTTGTAGTATACCAGTGCAACCATGTGTCAATACATAACAGCAAAGTGAAATGAGTTGGCTCACCTGTGATGGAGTATATAGCGAATATTTTCAAATAAGAATATTTTATAATGCAAATTAAATAAGTACTTATAGTTAATATATCAGTATATCATGAGACTCAAACAAAATGAAGCAATGGACAAATTTTGTCTATTCCTAAAAGAATACAGAGGTGGACACGTGTAGCAACAACTTGCTGTGGCTACAAATATTAATTCCTCTGGGTCTGCCGATTTTACATTCCGAAAAGCTTGATATTAGATAATATGTTATACATGTATTTCGGAGTTGTCTCTGAATATTAATATACTTTATTCTATACAATTAAATTTGAAATGATATAGTACTTGAAAGATTATGATTTTGAAAGGTAATTTTTTATTTAATTTATTTTTAAATAATCGGCTGTAAATTAAACTGTATCTTCAATACACAATACGCTCCAAATGAATATAGGCCTTCAAGTGATAAAACCTGCGATTGTAGATCGCTCTTTAGGAAATCGACACAATCTACGAATGCCACGAGATCGTCAGTCGCGCTCAGGTTCTCGAAGTTTAAAAATAGTCGTCTAGCCTGCCTCGGAATTGCTTGCCATCGTGTGTCGTCCTTCGAGAGATAAAAATTTTATGAACGGAGAGTCAAAAATTGGAACGAGATGGCTTCAAAATTAACGCTTTCACAAGCCCTAGGGACAGATGGGAGTGATTTCACTCATAGACAGATAATCGCGACACAATATCAAACTAGGTAAGTCTGTCTCAGTGAAATAGAATGCGATTAATAGTCCTAAGGACGGCAAACAAATTTCTCATGAGAAAGAATAACGTTTTCTGGTAATTTTTGATGTATCGGAGTACTGCCAAGTTTTTTTAAAAGAATTTGTAATCTCTTAGTAAGTGCAGGTCTCTAACCTGCTGCTTGAGCATGAGGTTGCACAGCTGTCACTGTGCATATGATTATTTAATAAATATGAAATACTTTTATTAACAAGATCTTTTATTATAGTGCAATGAACAAGTCAAGACTGAAGTATTGTATATTTTTTCACTACCTCCTATTTTTTGTCATGCTAGCCAAATTATCAGCAGACATTTTGGATCGTTTGGATATTTTTATTTTGGAAATTGAAGAATTACAGATTCCAGCGGTATGGCACATTAATTATACATATTTAAATGAGCTTTATGTTTGTGTATATAATGTCTATGTGATTTATATCTTTTTAGCCACTATGGTGGGAGTATGTATGGTGTACAAGTTTATTGTTGTCATTCCTGGGATTATCAGCTATTAGGAGGAACAAAATCAAAACATTACAGCGATATATGATTGGTATTGTTTTGTTGGGCTATGTACCACTCTGCTATGCTGTTATTTATTACTTCAAGGATGTTTGGAAGTATCTTACAAGTGACAATTCTGATGATATTCATATGTGGCAGGTAAGTTAAATATGTCTAAGCTTAGAAAAGTTTCTACAAAAAAGTAATATGTTTTCAGGGTTTACCTTATGGATTATTGTGGTATGCCTTTATCTTGCTGGCATCACAAGTTCATTTTTTCTCTCTCTACTTTTCTTGGAATCTCCTGCAAGCTTGGAAAGCAAGAGGGGCCAAGAAAGCAGAATAATTACTGTTTGTACACACCAATGCAATAAAACATATTCTCAGACAGTGTTACAAATTAAATTAAATGTGAAGTATATATGTGTACTACCAAGTTAATGTGATACTAGGAAACTAAGAATTAACATTGTTAATTCCTTGTGAATATTCTTTATGTTTCTCGACCTGGTTATGAGTACATATAATATTATTAAACTTAAGTAATGATAATATGGAGAAGGATATGTTTGCTAAAAATGTTTATGATTTTATTTAATGGATGATGTCTTGCTTAATCCCATGACTCGACTTTTAAGAAACATTAAGCTGTTACGTCTCAAAAAGTGTATTTTTATTGTGGAAACAACAATAGGATAAAAGTCGCATGTGAATAAAATGTATATTTTAAAACATCTAAGTTACCAAAATATTAAATATATTTGAGTGTTATAGCATTTAATTTTATGTGTCTACTACTGTAATACAAATATAGGGTATGCTGTGAAAATGAATGATAATACTGCAAAAGTAATTACATCTCTCTCAGATATATACGGATGAATAACGGCAAAATGTTGGTTGCAGTACTAGCAGAAAATATTTAAATAAACCTAAAGTAAATGTAAAAGCAGTTATAATGTATTATATATATATATAAAAATATGTGAGCATTGGAATTCTATTTCAAAACTGAATTCAAAATTTCTTCTCATTGTATCTATTTGTTCTTAAAAATTACAAAATATAATTATACAATTAATGCTTTACAAATATATGAAATTTTCATACTAAAACAGTATTGTATATTTTTCACAGAAAATGTTGGATTTTGAATATATGTCAAAAATTCATTAGCAAAAGTCTAATTTGTATTATTGATAAAAGTCACAGGAATTTGATTCAACATTCTCATAATCTATCATTCAATCGTCTCAGAAACTCAATATACAAATAAAAGGTAGGAAATTTAAATTTGTAAAAATCTTATAAACGCGCCCAAAGGTTTCCCAGCGAATATTATTTTCTTGGTGGCGCTGCAGTGTGTACGCACCAGCTTAATTTCTTTTCGACGGGAGGCGGTTAACTGTGGTTAACGCTATCGTTCCGCGCTCTCGCAGTGTGCCTCGTGCATTTATTTTAGTGAAAATATTCAATTCAAAGGGCAATATGGGCGGAGAAGAAGGATTGGGTGTAACCACCGGTCAGCCAAACCTATACAAGCAGGACCTCTCAAAACTTGTAAGTCATAATATCTCCATACTGCTCGACCATACTTCAGACAAGTACCTTATCGGCCATAAGTAACCTCAACAAAATTTCGACTATGCGTACAGCAACACAGTGAATTGTACTCGCGAAGTACATATCTCTCTTATCTGTGAATATTCGTATGCAAATAATTTCGTTAGTATTTTTATAGGAAACTGTCATCCACTTTTCGCTAATTTATATTGTTCTTCCCCATCATTTCATAGGATGTGAGCAAGCTAACTGCACTGTCGCGTGAGGTCATCAGTAGACAAGCTACCATCAATATTGGTAATTATCGGAATTAAGCATATCTTCTTATCACTTAAGAGAAATTTGACGTTTTCTTAGTGTGATGGATAATAATTGGAAGGAAGTGATTTTGTGTGTGATTTTTTCTTGGTTTAAATTATATGCAACTTATATATGGAGTGCATTTTTCAGAAAGATCAAAAGTGTTCACAAATTGAAATTGCATCATCCTCTCAAAAGATTGGGTTAATCATTGCACTTTTTATATAATGCATATTGCATAGAAATCATTAAGATAGGTACAGTGATGTTATAGACTTCAAATTTTGAGTACCAATGATCATAAAGACTAGTTATCTAATTTCCATGACCAATGATGTTCTTTATACATTAAAGTCTATTTAGATATAAACCAGATAATACGACTCCTTGAAGTTAACTGTGGATTGTTTATTTTTATTCTTACGTAAAGCCCTTGAAGTTGTATGCTACAGTTTTACCCATATTTAGTTTATTATTTTTGAGTTGTTGCTAATTGTGTGTAAAAGTACTTTTGTTATTTTTATATCATTTTTACAGTCTTTAAATAAATCTTAATTATAAAATTCAATTCTCAAATTTGCATAGGTACTATTGGCCATGTGGCACATGGAAAATCTACAATTGTCAAAGCTATTTCTGGTGTGCAGACTGTTCGTTTCAAAAATGAACTTGAAAGAAACATAACTATTAAGCTTGGTAAGTAGTCGCTTTCTTCTAAACTTTAATTCCATATTCTAATTCTAATCACTTAATGGTTCATATTAAAATTCACATAATATGGTACCTTAAGAATGTTAACCAATTGCTCAAGTGTGAAGCTATATGGAATGTAGTGAATTACTTTACTTTTATTGAATTTTTTGAATGATATTTTATGAAGCACTGATTTATATCTAATATTTTAAGAATATGCTTTTTGAAAATCTCATTTATCAGAGCCAATTACTATGATGGAAACTCATATGAACATTATATTTGTTTTGATAATATATTGAATTTATATTCTGTTTTGCCATATCTCATAGATATCCTGTTTGAGGGCTGACTATCATTGAACCTGATTTTGTTAAAAATGTAAATGCAAATTTATTGATGCTCCAATAATCTAATTAACTCCATTCAATACTAAGTTTTCATTCTTCCAATCCATTCCGAAAGTGACTAGGTTCAAACAATTTTGTAGTGCCAGTTTTCAAACAATTCTAGATACCGACTTTGTAGTAGACCACTCATTGTTTGGCATAGTGAAAGTTTGTATGATAATAGTGGGTCCTTCATTTTTTATTATTGGAACAATCTAAGTCAATCAGTCAAAGTAACATATAAAATTATGATAAATTACAAAGTTATGCACTTAGTTTTTTAAACTCCCATATATAAATAATACTAGATACAACAAAATTACAGAGCAATAGTTACATTTATTTATGCAGTTTACCAATTTCCCATTGTGGACCGGTTCACACGTATAAAAGCAGCATTACGTTTTCCTGCAAATATTACGTGTACACATTTGTTGACACTATGTGGTATCTCCTTTGAAAAAGTTATCAGCGTGCTCTACTCCAAACTGTAGTATTCAGCCAGTGGAAGCCTACATTTGGTGTAAATACCGCGAACGAACTAGCAAGTCATGCCTTCGTGAATTAGGGCACAGTTACGAGTGTTTTTCATCGGTGCCGTTAGAATAATCGCAGTCATGAAAATGTACCTGCACTGCCAAGAGCGTTAGGTGTTTTAAGAGTGAGAGAAAAGAAAGAACCTGGAAGAATGAAGAGGATTAAGAGACGCGCACAACACGACACGCTACTAAGTTTACCTTAAAGAAACCAAAAGACATAAAATTACTTAAAACTCCGAAATGCGTGGAGAGGTCTAGACATTATAAAAATGAATGAAATAAATGTGAGCCGAGAGAATGACGCCGTTTAACTGTTTGGAATTACAGAGAGTCATGCGACGGAAAGTAACAGCGGAAACAAGGCAGAAGTTTCGGGCGCTACACACACAAAGTCCTCTGCGTGTCGAAAGCGGCCGACTTCGCCTACAACTATCATCCAGCCACCAGCCAAGCTGCCAAGGCTTGAAGTGCGATTGCCCTCTATCGAGATGGATGGGAGATACTTAGAAAATATAAACGATTCTTCCAATTTTCCCGAAGATAGAGACAATTCAACGGCACGTGAGATGTTAGTTGAATCAATAGAGCGGATGACGGAAGAAAATCTGAATACAGAGGATGATAAATGTACAAGAGGTCAGAGGAGCTCGCAAACGTCTAGTGATAGTGACTCCTACCCGTGCGACGCGTTAAAACATCTTCAGCACGGTATGAAGTTAAAGGAATTGAGAGTCTATGTCGAGGACATAGGTCAAACGTTTAAAAACCTTGGCGGTAAGAGCAAGCTCATCAAGAAAAAGGAGTACGAAGTGGAGAAGATATTGGAGAAAAAGATAACGAAGGAGAATGTATTGTATTTAATAAAGTGGAAAGGCTGGAGCTCCCTTAGTAATACATGGGAACCTGAAACGAACCTAGTTGATTGCGCTGAACTATTAATGGAATTTGAGAATGAGAGAACGAGACTATTAAATAAATTTAAGAAAGTCACCGGCTTCGCGCCCAATACCGAAACTGTCGAGGAGCTAATGAAGAGCCTGATGAATGACAAGGATAACGACGAATGCCTATTCAGTTACCAGTACACGCTGTACAAAGACTTGAGAAAGTACTTTGCCAACAAACGGTCAAAGATGCGAAAACTCGAGAGTCGAATCAAACAAAATATATTGCGTGTGCTGCTCTCTACTTTGCGAAGCGAACAGTTGGCGTCGTTACGCGAGTGGGAGGAGGAAATGAATGGCATATCAAAAGGAAAACCGCTTATCAAAGTAGAAAATTTAGTCGACTTAGAATTCGCGCCATGCGACTTTTATTACGTAGACGAGTATCTGCCAGGTGCAGGAGTGATTATACCGGACGAGCCACCTATTGGCTGTGAATGCACAACGTGCGACTCTAAGGGCGATTGCTGTTTCCTCCAAGGTAGTCGATCGTTTTCGTACACATCTGCGAGGAGAATTCGCGTGCCACCGGGTACGCCTATTTACGAGTGCAACAAGCGCTGCACCTGCCCACCAGATTGTCTAAATCGCGTGGTGCAGCGTGGAACATTTGCCAAGCTTTGCGTTTTTCGCACTTCTAATGGCCGTGGCTGGGGCGTTAAGACACTGAGAGTCATTAAGAAAGGTACCTTCGTTACGCAATACGTAGGTGAGGTCATAACTAACGAGGAAGCTGAGAAACGTGGCACGGAGTACGACGCTGCCGGCAGAACATACTTATTCGATTTAGATTATAACCAGAGCGAGGATCAATGCTTGTACACTGTGGATGCTGCCATATATGGAAACGTGTCTCATTTTATAAATCACTCTTGTGATCCTAATTTAGCCGTTTATGCTGTATGGATTGATTGTCTTGAGCCGGATCTCCCGAAACTCGCTTTGTTTGCTACGAGGGACATTAAGCAAAACGAAGAGATAACATTTGATTATGCATGCCAATTCTCTAGAGCGTCTGATAACAATGATTTGCCCTCGGAATCGCAACAGCGATTAGAATTACCCAGTGGGAAGTCCTTAGATTATAAGACTAGATGTAAATGTGGTACTAAGACGTGCAGACAGTATTTGTTTTAAACATTTAAGAGTAATTATCAGTGACTTGATTAATCGGTAGTATTTTTTAGGTCTATATTTCAGTTTTGTTAATCGATAGTAAACTTACTGCCTGAGGTTAACAGTGTCTGACTATGGTTTCAATTTGCAATGATGTGGGTATCGTATTTTGATAACTTCTTTGTTGAATCTTATGGGTAGTTAAGTAACTGAAATTATTGTCATGGAACATTGTTCATTTTCTACTTGAATAAATCAAAAGCAAATTTCCTCAGCTCATTTCCCAAAGAGATATAATGTTGATGTACAACACTAATGTGTTTCAAGTTATTCTATCCTAGATTTCTCTATTAAGTTATTTAAACATATTGCCTGTTCTTCTTAAGGGGCTATACCAATGTGAAAGCTGAAAAATTTGGTGACTTACGGGAATTTTTTTGTAAGAAAAGTACTCAACTAAATGTTTCGGAAAATTAAGACTACATTTTGCTATATTTGATCTATATTACATAATTTTTTCATAGAAAAATATTGAGATCCAAGCGACTTATCAGACGCTGCCTTCGGTGGCGCAAAAAAAAGTTCCTCCACTGCTGACATGATTCCGGCCGATTAAGTAGTTGAAACCGAAAAAGGAAAAAATATTGTTAAACTGGAAGGTATTTTCTGTACAATGACGTAGGATTTTCGAAAAATATCAAAATCGAACAAAATGGCGTAGTTATGAAAAAATAGTCTATTTTCTTGCCCATAAAATGTTCGTTTTTTTTTCAATGCCAAATCGTCAATTTTCATCCAATCAAAAGTATCCTACGTCATTGTAGATTAAATATATTCAAGAATACTACGTTCAAATTTCAAGTCAATCGGATAATTGCTCTTTGAGTTACAATGTCAATAAATTTGAAAAATGTCATTTCGAGAAAAAAGGGTTTAAAGATTTAATTATCGATCTTATACCTACGAGCGGTTTCTCTACGCCTCTTTAGAAGGCTGCCATTCGGGGAGTATTAGAGATACGGCCTTGACATTTTTACAGGATATTTTTGGAAGTATAAATTGTCGAAAAAGTTTTAAAAAATCGATTTTTTGAAAGTGTCACACTGATATAGCCCCTTTAATAAATTCTGAGTCCCTTTGACAATTATGTCAATAACTTTATGACATATGTAGCAAGTGTTAGTTTAACATTCACGTTATTTCACTGCACACGTGACTATACGAAACGTGTATAACTCATGAACATTTTGATATTAATTGCTCTAATTGCATCTAAATATTAATTTTCCTTCTTTCTTCCTCTTATTTCTTCATGGCCCATAGACATTTTATATTGTATTTTTAAGGAACTCAATTTTTTTGTGTACGTTTATTTATTATTGTTATTGTCATCGACGAGCGATTACTCTAGCATGCTAACGACTTGGAGTTAATTACTGTATTGTACGTATCTGCACAACAATAACGATATAAAAGATCACTTTCGAATTTCATGTGATAAGCTCGACGCGTATAAAAATAATAGTGATTTCCATGTAAAAATTTCGACCTCTTGCTATTCACACATTATTCACAAGTTACACATGTTAATCATTAAATCATTAACAAATAAACTGTAAGTCTCGACTCTTTTGGGTTCGGTCGAAAGGGTAGTTAGAGTAAATAGAAAACAATATGACACTTACTTGATGGACGTTATATAAAATATTGCATGATTCCATAATAATTTTTCTATGCTATATAATATAAAAAGCCAACTCACTTGTGACATTGTTCGCTCATAAGGAATTCAGTGCCTAAAAGAAATATAATAGAAATGTTGATTAGATAACACTAGCTCGTTTGTTTACATTTTTAATATATAAACGGCATAGATATTAAACGGAATTTTTGTTACTACTATTCTTATTATATTATCATTGTGTTGTGCGAATCTCACATCTCGTGACATTTTCGGCGAATCTCACATTTCTGAATACGTAGGAGATTATGATATTTCAATGATTAACAAATACGCCATAGTTAGAGGTCTCAGTACATGATCCGCCGAAAATATCAAACGAACGTATGTGTTCTGTTATTGATCTACATATGCTGTATTCAACCTTTACATAAACTGTACTTTCACTTAAGAGGAGCAAAGAAACGGCGAGGCAACTTTGACAAATAAAGGAATACATAATAGTACTGCTGAATAGTATTGAATTTTATTTAATTTATTAATAATCATTTGATGGCTTTGACACCGATATCAAGTGTATGTTAGGTTAACATCTATTGAGCTTTTGTTAATTCTAGGATATGCAAATGCCAAGATTTACAAGTGTGACAATGAAAAATGTCCAAGACCTGCGTGCTACATCTCTGGAGGATCCAGCAAGGATGATTCTTTTCCATGTCTACGTCCTGCCTGCTCTGGTAGATTTCAGCTGGTTCGTCATGTCTCCTTCGTAGACTGTCCAGGTCACGACATTCTCATGGCTACTATGCTTAACGGAGCAGCAGTTATGGATGCTGCATTGCTTCTTATTGGTAAACGAATTTTGCTAGACACTTTATATGTGAAAAAGGTGGATTCGGTTACATGGCACAATACTGATTAAGTCTATTACAAAAATTATACAAGATGATTATTTTAGCTGGTAACGAGTCCTGCCCACAGCCACAGACATCTGAGCATTTGGCTGCTATCGAGATCATGAAGTTGAAGCATATTGTGATTTTGCAAAATAAAATTGATCTAGTAAAGGAAGGACAAGCCAAGGAGCAGTATGAGCAAATTTTAAAATTCGTTCAAGGTAATTGTCTCAAACTATTTGATATGAAATAATGTTTTTTATGCTATTAATTAATATAATTTAGGTACCGTGGCTGAGGGTGCTCCGGTTATTCCAATTTCGGCGCAGCTTAAATATAATATTGAAGTACTGTGCGAGTACATAACGAAGAAGATTCCTGTCCCTCTTCGAGACTTTACTTCGGAGCCAAGATTAATTGTCATTCGTTCATTCGACGTTAATAAACCTGGCTGCGAGGTTGATGATCTCAAGGGTGGTGTTGCCGGTGGAAGTATTCTTAAGGGGGTTTTAAAGGTACACAGAGAATACGATAAAGTCCTGCAAATGATGACAGTTACTTTTATATTATTACTTTATTAGGTTGGCATGGAGATTGAGGTCCGGCCTGGTTTAGTCTCCAAGGATGGTGAAGGAAAATTAACGTGTCGACCAATCTTTTCACGTATTGTATCGCTTTTTGCTGAACAAAATGAATTGCAGTTTGCAGTTCCTGGTGGACTCATAGGTACATTCCTACTAGATCTGTACATATGTACCTTTAGAATTAAGGATTATATATTTTTCTCTAATTTGACATTATTGTTTCAGGCGTGGGAACGAAGATCGAACCTACTTTGTGTCGAGCGGATCGTTTGGTCGGTCAGATTCTAGGAGCTGTAGGTGCATTGCCTAAGATTTTTATTGAACTTGAGATATCGTATTATCTTCTCAAGCGCTTATTAGGAGTGAGAACAGAAGGAGACAAGAAGGGAGCTAAGGTGAGAGATTTATTTAAATATTGAATTGATTTATTGAGATAAATTGGTAGAGGTATTGGAAAATTCCTCTATTGTCATATTACTTAAAAACTTTCGTATACTTCACTAGGTTCCAAAACTATCGAAAAACGAGGTGCTCTTGGTGAACATTGGTTCTTTGAGTACAGGAGGTCGCGTCTTAGCTACCAGGGCTGATCTTGCGAAGATCAGTTTGACGAATCCTGTGTGTACAGAAATCGATGAGAAAATCGCGTTGTCTCGTCGTGTTGAGAAACATTGGCGACTTATTGGTTGGGGACAAATCCGCGGAGGGGAGACAATCGAACCAGTAGTCGATCGCAAATAATTATATTGACGATCATTGATATTCGTATTCGAAGTCAATATTTTCAATGTAATTCCCGAAAATCATCGGAATACGTAATTGTATTCTAATGTACGAAATGTTTATAATAAACGACGGATTTATATATAAATATTAATCGGATAATTGTATCCTATTCATCTTAGAATAATGTATATTTGTAGCATGTGTTAGGTACCACTAAAGGGACCTTGTTTAACAGGATTTTTATGGGAAACATGCACATTCAACAACGCAAGATATAATTTATTTGTATATATTAACATTTATATAATAGACAACGAAAAAATCAGCAGATTACAAAATAGCAATACATAAGGATTGTGAATCAGCTAAAAATTTTTCTTATATTCGGCCTACGTTGGAAAGATTTTTTTAAAGTAACGTTTGCACTATCTACGAAATACTGATGCATTAGAATTATGTATGAAAAAGATGATTTTTATATAATTGAAAATTATTTAACAAAATTTTGATGTGAAATATAAAGGATAAAAAATTAATTTGCTGTAGATAGAGGAGAATGAACAATTTATATAATCCGGCTAAACTGCTTATACTGAATAATTAAAGTTCAAGGAGAAACAATTAAAAAATGAATTCAAGAATTGATATTCAAAAGAAATATCTTGCTGTGCCAATGATGAAATCACATTTTGTAACTGTACTGTTCGTTTTAAAGATACTACGTGCCAAAAGCTTCGTACCTGCAAGTAGAAAAATAGGGACAGCCTAAATAACTAAATTTTTTTATTCAATAAATTCTAAGGCAAAAAGTTTCGTAGACATTGATCGTAACCTTCAATTATGAATTGATTGCTATCTAAGAAGTATTAAATATGTCAATTCTATAAAGACTGAATCAATGACAGAACCTCATCCTTCAAGTATCCTACCACCTCTGCTGCCTCAAATCCTTCAATGTTCCAGGAGAATTTTAAGACAGAGGCTGGTACAAGCCTTAAGTCTATCAGTGTTTTCTCAATGTCTTCATTACTAACTTTCTGACCTGACGGCAATATCAATGAGAATGGAATCTCATCGCTTATTAAATTTTCCTTTATGAATTCCATGACATTTTCGAATTTTTCAAAGACTGCGAAGGTGCCTTGAAGTATTATATTGTCAGGGAATCTTATGCGTATAAGTGCGAAGCGATACTTCTTCATTTCACGAAGTTCTTCTTTTTCACGCATTGCCTTCGTACGGAGAATTTGACTTTGCGCGACAGCTTCAGCTCTACAATACATAACTGGCATACAAACACCGAATTTAATGTACGAGTTATCTATTGGTAGAGTAATTACCTGAGCTGTTGTTCCCTTTTAATTTCTTCAGGTGTTATAGTGAAGAACACTGGAGGTAATTCATTACGCTTTGTAGCTTCGCTTGGCAGTAGAACCTGCACATTTCTATCCAATTCGAGTTGAATGGGTTCAGCTGTGTTCAATGCGTCTAATAGCATTGTTACGTTGTCTATTGTGGATTTTTCAGGATTCCAAACTAGGAAATCCTCTTCCTCTCCTTGGTGAGGTATTCTTTTCTCTTCAAAACCAGCTGCTCGAAGAAGGTCCAAGGCACCTTCCAATGGCATCACTTTTTCCTGTCATAGTGAACATTTATAGTTATCGAAAAACACATTTATTTTGGCATTAATATACTAGAAGCATCGATCGGTGGCTTTAAAATTTGTTTTTAAAAGAATAGTACAGTACAGTAGTTACCTTAAAAACTCTGTTGCACATTCGTATCTTCCAATACTTCGTTTCACCTGGATTGTTGATGATGTTTTCCAAATATTTTCCTAGTGTTTCTATACAGTTTTCAATCTTCTCTTTGCCCGAGTTACAGCTGTGAATAATTAAACATGCTGTTAGACCAGCTTCCTGATCTTGTAACTGGTCGTATAGAAATTCTCGTATTTTTTTCTTCCACTCGTCCCTTGGCAAAATTTCATCTGATATCATAGGACAGCGGAAGTAAACCCCCTTAACTGCTAGGAATGGATTATCTTCAATTACATCCTGAACTTTCACGTCCTTCCGTTCGGTAATTTTATCAATAGTATTAGCTTCACTTAATGCTTTTCTTTCTGCTTCTAATTCACGTTTTACTCGAGCTTGTATAGCTGCATACGAACTGTAATACAATATAAATGATTAAGTGTGTTGTTTTCAAAATACATGTCTTGATAAGTACTGTTATTCCATGTGCTAATAAAAACCCACTTGAAAAACCAGTTAAGTTGTAATGAAATTGGATACAAAAGAATAACAGATTAACACAATATACTACAATATTCGTACGTATTAAATTTTGTAGGATCAGGTCTTTTTGATTCCAGCCTTGCCAGTGCAGCCTGTCCTGCTACTTTAGCTTCTTGCGTAGGTTCTGCCCTCTTAATAGGCTTTATATTTTGTGAGGATGAACTTGATGCTGTATTACTGGAGGTCTCGTTCAATCTATCAATAACACAATATTATACAAAATTATTTAGTTGAAATTTATCAACTGAAGTTCATTCTACCATAAAAGTGAAACAAAGAGGCTAATATCAGGTAATGCATGTGGTTCAACATAGATAATGAAACACTATGTTCCAAATATTCATATAAAATTCTACAATAATTACCTATAGCCTTTCCCAGCCTTTTTAAACTTAACATCATGTTTCTTTTTGAGAAAGAAGTTTTTAATTTTCTCAGCCATCGTCCCAGTATCTCTAAGTTTCCAAAAATCAAATATAAAATTCACTTAAAGTCGTGGTGAATGTTCAGTGGGTAACTTGAGCTGGGAAACACTTCTTCTCAGTTCCTCAATAGCAGCAGAATTAGCTAAAATACAAAGCATGAAGAAACTCCAAAATAAAAATCATGCTTTAAAAAAAAGATCACCTGGAATAGATGATACAGAAGCGTTGGAATAAAAGATTGGTTATAAAAACCAAAGTGGAGAAATAAACTTACCAGGTTTCATAAATCGTTCAGATATCCTTGCTCCGTAAATATGCCAGGCAATATAAATGAGAGCGACGTTACTAACCAGCACAAATAAGAAAACTTTCAGAAGCTGAAGCTGAAAATCGTCGAACGAGAGCCAATTAAGAAAGTCCTGATAAAAATCAGTAAAATTCTGCAGGGATTCCACTCCGTGAGTGACAGATACGGAGACGTTTGAGGTTATACCGAGAGTCGTGAAAACGAGCGTGAACAACTCACAAGTAAACTTATTGATTGTTTCTATGAAAGAGCCGCTTCCAAGGCTCGATTCCTCACATAAGCTACTCATTACACGGCTTAGCCGCTCCAATTTGCGTGTCGTATGTCGTTTTGAGGTAAGACGTATTTTACTAAGTACAGCTGATTTTTATTATCAGTTCATGAATCAACAGATTGACGAATACTCATTACAAAACATTTTCACATAAAAGCTGAAACAATATATCCAGAGAAGACAGAACAATGACAATCCCAATAAAATTACCTGATTGCATTTGACAGCACTAGATCGCGCCAAGGATCTCTTGAATAAAGTAAAATTATCCTTCCTTCCTTTTCTTATGGCTGTCTCCTCCAATGAGGAGACAGAGATGAATAGGGAAATGCTCAACGCTACGATTTTAGGTAATACCAAAAGTATGGCGCTAAATCGCAGCGGCGAGTTCGAAAGTAGGATTTTGTGATCATTGCCTCCGTCGATAATGCGAATCCCGTCGTAACCGAGCTGAACGTGAATCCGAACGTATCGCTTGACGGGCAGAGGTTCTCCGCCACTCACCGCTGATTACCCCAAAGCAACACTTACAATTAGAACGAGGACGCTCAACAGATATTGCCTAAATATTTTTTTTCTTTGCAATCTTAAGTTCGAGCGCACAGTGCAAGCTCGATAAGATTTACTATGACAAAATTCAGCACCTCATGCCCGCCTGCACTCAAGCGTATGAATGCCACGAGTATCTTTACTAGATATTTTACTGTTGTTGCGTAGCAGAACTATTCTGAAAACTATTGAAAAAGCCTATTATTGAATCATTTTTGAGACATTTAAAAAAAATAGTAAATCCGCTCCTTTTTATCCATTACTGTTGCAGTTCTCACTATTTCACTTCTTAATAATTAAGAAATTATTGAAACCCGTCCAATGGCTTAGTCTAGTAAGATCACGTAAAGGCGACTATTTTACATCAGAGAACATATCTTAGGTCAGAAGACTGAGAAGGACTGAAGTTTCTCTGGAGTGCTACATAACTGAAATAATGAAAATGCGACGAGTAAGTTCTTTTTTCTTTCTTTTAATTCATAATACGTAATGAAATTTATACTGCTCGCAATGTCATCGTTACATAAAGTTACACAAGTTGTACAAAATTTTAATAAATAAGTTTGACAGTACGACAAATGATTTTATATTACTTCAGACACATAGATCATGGTTAAAATATGATTAATAGCATCACCTCACTGTCGATGTAACGTTTGGAAGAGCCTTTAGTCAACCTTGGATGGTACAATGTAATTTAGTCGGCAAATAAAACAATTGACAATGCAAAAATTTATCGACAACCAACTTCAATACAATGATCTAACGCATGTCTTTATTCAAAATACAATCGCTCAAATTGGTTTTGAAAAATTCATAATACGACTAAACGTAAGTATTTATGCCAGAGCCACATTGTAGGAATGTCTCGTTAAAACTATAAAAGCTGCACAACGTTAAAGCAACGTACACTTATTTACGTTCTAGCATAAATTGATTAGAATTATCTTCGTCTACTTTAAACTTAATTAACAATACTTTCGGAGGACTGTACCTGTTCGTCACGAATAAGATATTTTCTCTTAGGAAGAGTATAATAAAATAAAAAACTCATCTTGCAATGTAAATCGCATTTGCACTGAAACTATTTGAGAACATAAGCCAAAAAAAAATTCATTCAAAACTTAATTAAGACACTGCGCATGAAGACCATTAATAACTAAAATTAGAAAGAAAAAAAAATAATAATAATTGTGCTGATTGGATAAATATTATTTTACAATACGCGAACGTCATGAGTTTTAACGTTTTTTTAAAAAACTTAATCTAGGCGAAGGACAAATGTACACTTATAAACTAGAAAACTTAAGTGTTCCTAATTATCAAAGATAAAAAATAGTACATGATCTAAGTTTCTTAATTAAGGAGATACTAGGGTTCAAACATGGCTCCTAGTCCAAAGTTCTTACTTCCTTTGACACTTGTCTCTGTATTGTTATTGCAAAAAATCTCAATCGACAAATACACACCCTTAGGTTACAAACATTCGAAAACTATTCGCTAACAATAAATACTTCTTTCGATGTCGATTTAAATAATTCTACTTAAGTTATATTGATAAGCATCGTTCGCTCGATCGACCGTACAGTAATCTTTTTAATTGATCACTAAATAATAACGGCTGATTTATTCTACGATAGCTACAATGCCAGTGTAACGTTTATGAAGAAAAAAAAAAAAAAAGATTTGACTATTGATCGGTTTTGCTAATCATTAAATCACTAATGATTTTTATTTTGCGTGACATTACACAGACACGCGAATACTGTGAAAAATCTAACGTACGGACTACAGTCGAGTTTTTTGAAATACTTAGCGAAATACGGATAAATACTTTGTAATCATTCATCGATAATGTTACTTGTTTATCTCTACGTAATATTTATCTTGTGGAAGTCATTGGGGAGTGCCTACGGCGGTACCTATATTTCTTCACGATAATTATACTTGAATTTGAATCCTAGGGAATTCACCGTGATCTTCCGATACATAATAAAATTTCCCTAGGTACTTATCGACGTAAGATAACATTGTACACAGCGGAGAAAGCAGAAACTTATAAGACGATAGTCAACAGTCGATTAAACAAAGAGTCTGCCCGAACGATTATCGATTATCGTGGAATCCTTAAAATGGTCCAATTAAAAAATTTCATTTTATCCTTGATTGATGAGCTTAATTGAATTTTGTGAATTCACCACACTGAGACAATTCTCGTAGAAATGAATAATAAATTATAACGAAGCGCTCTCTCGTATTTTCCTTCTCGTATTCTCGTTTCTTGTTCCTCTCGTAGCTCCCATTCATTTTCCCTCTATGCCGCAATCTCTCGGCAAGCTTCTATTTACACGTATGTATGTCAACGTTTCTGACACACGTCTTACACTCGACGAAGCAACACCAGTGGAACTTGCATTCACATCGTTCCCTGATCGTTGTCTTTTGCGTATTGTAACCCCGACCGCAGCAAAGTAAATTACAGCCATCCATGCCAGCCGACGTCCTGTTGCAAACTCTGCCTTGAGTGCCTAAAAGCAAAAAAAAAAGAAAAATTCCAAGAGTAAAAATGCAAATATTACCTAAAAATAAAAATTTCAATCCAATCCTTAACAAAAAAAAATAAACTCACCCAACGATCCAATGGTAAGATTCCTCAGGCAATAATTCGGCGAGTCGTCCAAGTACACCAAGTCGTTAGCAGTGGGCAGAGTATATCTAGGATCTCGTATTGACAGTCGTCCACGTCTGTTGACTCTGACTTCCGTAGCACCGTCATATTTATCCAGAAGGTAATCGCCTGAAGTAAAAGGAATATAAAAGAATCAAAGATAAATCACAGTCTCGAATCACAATCGTCAAGCACAATCGCATTGCGACGCAGCGACGGTGGAGAATTTTGAGGTTAGGCGCAGTGCCGCAGGTTTGTTCCGAGGAAGTTAAGGCGTCTAAAAGAATTCGTGTCGGTTCCCTTCTAGGGTGACAAATATCCGCGGCTTAGAAACGGTTTATCCGTAGACGGGAGATGAGTCATGAGAGATAATACGGTGACTCCGTGGTCGGAGTAGCTATCTGTCAAATTACACCTGGGCATTGTGTCCTGAGATGCGAACGGCGTAAGAAGAGAACTGTGATGTATACGTATATACATATATATATACCCATATAATATATATAGTGAGTGTTTCCGAGCGAATAAGCCATGAATGCATAATATAAGTACAGTCAGAGACTACACAATGCTATCTGCGTATGGAGGTTATGGCGGAGAAGAAGACGCGTGGAACGGCGAACGTTAAGGTTGGCGACGAAACGAATTATGCTAATGTAATTGTCACGCGCGATTTTGGCAATACGCAATTATATATCAGAGTCATGCTTTCTTCTTGGTTCCAGGTCATTATGCTAATAACCCATAGTGGCAAATTTGTCCTGGACTGAGATTTGTGTCTGAAACTACAATTAACTTTTCTGACTGTTAATCTGAGATTCACGCACGGACGTTGCGTTAGCTAAGGGATGTGACGCATGCGCGTGTCGATGGGATTGAGCTCGCTTGGCTTTACTTGGAAAAAAATCACTTTCGATGTCCGTTCGATAGGAATGGCTCTGTGAACTCTTTTGAAGATTCATCAGGCGTGACCGAGACCAATGTGCGAGACAAACTAGAGACTCGAATCGTGAATCAGCAGTTTGCAATGACACCATGAATAATTGGATGAATAGGATGAAAGGAGGTTAAGAAGAATAAGAGGATATTGTATTGATAGAATTTTTTTTTAATGTTTTTATTTCTTTTATCAAAATGTATCCATATATTTGAAAAGAGAATTTCAAAACGTTTTTTATCGTTCCAGGAAGACACTGTGATCGCCATTGATCTCTCGTCGTCTCTTGGAAGGAAACTGTGTCACCTGATGTTTTATCAAGAAAAAAAGGCATCCTTGTACGAGCGATTCCTGCCTACGTTATACAAGCCATCACTGATTCCGTATAGGAATGGTAAGGTGGACACGAGGAACAGCTCGAAGAGCATAATGAGAGACAATGCTACGCCTTTACCGTGTCTGCCGACTTGTTATTTAAATTCATATCATGCCAGGCAGAGTGTATCGAATTTTATTTTCTTGAATCCTCTTGAAAAGCAAGAGAAAAAAAAAAGAAGAATCACGGTTGAGAAATCGTGAACGAGTATCTGCTAATACCTAGTTTGACCCTCTTGGGTAGCTGAAGTAAATAAATACAACCATCGGTGACTCCTGGAGCCTGGAGTTTACTCGAGGCTTATAAAAATGGCCAGGAGAAACAAGGTGTTCCCTCAATATACGAGGTATCAAGCGATCCCAGATCTTGGGACCGTTAAAAGAAATTCAGGTTGACTCTCCGAATCATCTCCACCTTTCAAACCAGGTCCCGTACAGCATCGTAACCGGGATATTTAGTTAAGCATTAACATAAACCGTGTCTACTGCGGACCTCACACGCGGTCCAGAAAGAGAGTTATACTTAAAAATTTCTTCTAGGAAACTTCAAAGATAGCAGCTAAAGAGTTGCTCGTGTATCCTTAAGTATTCATGGCTTTTCCGAGATTCGGTAGATTGGACCAGCCGATAAGGACGAGATTAAGGAAACGGGGAAAATTAGCGTCTGATCATTGGATAAGATTGTGACTGGAAAACAAGACAGAACGAGAGACACAATAGAGCCTGAAGGATATTCTATCTCAAGTGACTGTCTCATGGCAACTACCGATGGAGGTAACACCATAATGTCAACGCGACGCTAGGCGTCACCCACTAGAAGCTGTTTCACAGAGGTACAGTTCGAGACGGTGGACAGAGACAATTAAAAAAAAAAAAATACTCAGTACCTCTGCTCATCAATAATAATTATCTATGGATGATTAACGATGATCCAGGATAATGAGAAATTTTCAGTGAAAATAATTTTCTACCAAGACGGAACCGTAGACGCACACGGTAACTCTAATGACTTGGGTTGTCCTTAACGAAATCAAATCTTCTCTTGACTGGTTCCATGGACTTTCTTTTTCTAAGGGTCGATCCTGCCTGCAAACAAGAAGATTTTATCTTGGAACAAAGCGCAGCCTCCGATTAAGGATTCCGTGGCACGACCTGCGGTGATACCATTGTCCCGCCCCCCGTCATAACGTAATTGCATCTTGTTCTACCAGGACGCGGACTCTCCGATGTACCCAGACGTTTCAAAAGTCATCGTATGGATCCCAGAAATTTCAAGTGCAACGAATGACTAATAGGTAGACTAACGGAATGAAGCTGCTACTTAAAAGCCTTGGGTAGAGACAATCTTTTCAAGAAACATTGCACCGTAAGGATAATGACTCTGCTTGCTTGCACGATGATTCTTGAAATGCCCTGTAGCGTTTAACCGTTCAAGAGTTTTCGTGGAGGTAAGGAGCCAGGTACATTTATAATAATTATCGGGACGCTACAGCGCACCTTTCGAAAGGCAATGCTTCCTTACAACAGACATCATTACCTTGTACACTAGTCGACGTAGGCGTGGCAAATCATTGGGAATACGAGTCCTACCGTTGGATCTGCCAGAAGTGCATGGAGCTAACGGAAGCTGTACTGACCGTGCGAATTTTGCAAGTCTAAAGGATACCTCCGACAATGAGAAGACGAAGAAGAGGTAAAAAAATACCCTGGCCATTATTTAATGACGGAAAATACAAGAAGCTTACCAGTGTTCTGCTCAGCACTGTACGGTATATCAATATATTGGCATTCCATATACGCAATGAGAATGTACAGTCCCAGCTGTGCAACGCGTCTGACATATATAAAACTCTTGATCGGTGCATACGTAAAATTAGCATATGCATATAATGATAATAGTACAGTTATTCCCATACAGTGGGTGCTAGTCGACATTGCGAATTATTGGAGAAATCGAATAGGTGGAATAAGTCGATTAAAGGGTCAAAAGAAAATAGGTAAATAAAAAGTTGACTGTACGTATGCGCAGTAGATTAAAAAATTAATGCGTAGTAGATTAAAAAATTTGCATGGATAAGAAAAATTAAAAAATAACGTACTCGGCTTCTACGCTAAAGTAATAACTGTTTCTCTTTCCTAGTGCATCCTTCACCCTCGCAAACACAAGTAACCCGGACACTGCGTGATTTTCCATAAGCGCGTGCAAGCTTAACTAAATTGAAGAAAAGTCGATCCAGCTATAGGGTGTATCAGGTACGAGCAAATCTCGATGATAAAATACAATCGAAAATATGTTCTGCCAGTCGGTTATCTCGTAAACCCAGGAGTCAATGAACCCCAGCATCAAACACATATTTATCCTGGAGCCTATGGTAACTATCCCCGTTGCACAATTGACTTGGACCTCTAATTAACACAAAAAGACACGGCGGGTTATCCAGACTGAGAAACGTATACACGTGTAAGAAGGTATGGCGTGTACGAGGGAGAAGGTATGGCGTGTAAGAGGAAAGACGTCTCCTCCTTTCGTACCATACGAAGTTATTCTTGAGTATCGCTCGAATGTCCCATAAAACCATAATACGATAACCACGTGAAGCATCGTGGACTCATATACGTTCGTCTCAACCCTATGGTCACCAATGGTTGGAGTCATCGTTTGGTTCACGATAGGTAATTAAAAGACTTGTTTAGATTACGACGAACACTTCTTGGGTGCGACTTGAATTCTTAATCAACACGGCGATGTTTATGAAATGGAGAAGATTTTTCACAGTGTTACCACCACAGTGCATGGCTCACGGTTGTATACGTATGGTATGGCTTACAAAGTCCATGAATGGTATTTTAAGCTAATTGAGGTATGCACAGTGTAAAAGGCTCTGACAATGATTCTCTGGTCCATAATTAAAAAAAAAAAAAAAATAGAGGTAGAGTACTATAGCAAGATTGTTATTAGTAAACGTAAAATTGAAATATACTTAAATTACATTTAGGTTTTTCAAATGTCAGACTTATGAAAGACTTACCTATTTCCCGGAAAGAAGCGAGCTGCTGCCAGCAGGTGATTAGACTGCAACTTCCGGACACGCCATGACACTTGCAAGTCACTTTAGACCTTTTGATGACCGCCTGGAAGAAGGTTAAGATCTTTTTATAACGTTCACTGTTCCTGATTCTATACCGTGCAAGTGTTTGAGATAATCGATTCAATAACGATCAAGGATGGAGATAATTTAAGGTTAAGGGCGTAACGGGAATCCTTCGTAGTGATCTTGGAAACGATCAGCCTGAGGTAATGATAGCTGTGAGAGAAATTTATCGATCGATGCAAAATTTCCTCTATCTAATAGATCATCGTTTTCTACCATACGCACCTAGAGTTCCCTATGAAACTTCCGACGGTTGAAAACCACGTGGCTTATTGCAAGGCGCGACCACGCTTGACCACATAACGCTCAGAAGAGATCGTGGCAGCTACAAAGTCGACTAATTAAGGATATACCGCGATGAAATCTGCTTTATCGAACTCCCAGGTTTAATTCACGTTTCGAGCATGGGAACCAACCAAGTATAAACTGCCTCCATCCAGAACCTAGTCTATGTACATAAAGTACCTCATTGAAAAATTCTTTCGCTCTCAGAATCGATATACCTACTAGCATAGTACATACTATACATGTATAGCCATTCTATCCGGGAGCAAGAAGTTATCGTGTTAGGCGTCCATCTTGATTCGGTCCTAAGGTCGTAATTAAGTAGACGTCACGAGGATGGTTCTTAATTAATTAATCGAACGTCAATACCGTACGACTGTATCTGTAGATATGATAAGAAGAGTGAAAAATCAAAATTTTTCTTAATACCAATAAAACGGCAAACCATATATTAATTAGTAATTTCAAGCAACAGCGCTAATTATAGACTAGAGTCAAAAGAAAATTACTTCGTCAGTGATAATTGTAATTATTAAGACGAACGCACATGGTGTTGTCCGATTGACTAGTGCGGCAAGTACGTATCAGAGACTGGTAACAGTTCGATTAATCGAATAAGCCAACACCTGATTCTCCATAAAATAAATAGTCATCCAGTGTATACCAGTTTACGTAGAAATTCTTCGAGACTCGTTACAGTGAACATAATAAAGTTAATTAAGCGACGAATCAACTCGCAATTCTAGTTCGTACTGTATAGCTAAGAGAGTCTCATTTACTGAGCTGGATCATTAATGATCCCAACCCATGTGTATAAGTGACTGGAATGATTCGTCCAGCATCTATATCTACAAACAGAGTTCAGTTCGGCAATAAAATCATTAGCGAACGATACTCTGCCGTCCGCCCCCATAAACATAATCGTAACGTAATATCTTTTCGAATCGATACTAAACCCGTGCATTCTATTAATATTTGTATTACGTGTCGCCAATTGCATCATGGGTACGGCATTTGTGATATCGCATAAAGGACTAATAAATCTCGAGCGCAGCCTATTGCAAAAGCAAGTAAACACCGCTAGGAGACACGTGTACCAATTTATATGCGCTATGTTAGATTTATCAAGACAATAGGATTTAAGACGCGTTCGATATTGCAGTTTAAATTGTAATATAAGTAAGGTCTTAGAGGTACGTGGACGGAGACAGGAGTGTAAGGGACGCACGGCGTCGTGGTTACGAGTAACGTTTACAGGTTAGGGCGTCACGACGCGGCAATAAATATGGCAATAAGGGTTACCTGTATATTATCATCTGAACGTTGCACATGTATAATTCATAGATTTTATAGAAGTTCCTCGATGTGCAGGGGCGTCGCGTTAAGACGACGTTTCAGTATTTATAGCTAACCTAATGCTGTCGACTGGTGAAAATGGCGACGGCTTCTAGAGCGGAGAGTTCAACGAGAGTTATACCTACTGTCGGTACATTTTCTTCCACTTTCCTGCGCACTCGCCACTGCGCATACACTTGCCACGGAATATGACGGTGCTAATGGGGATCTGGTTTGCGAAGAATGCATACGAGAGAGGGAGTTAAAGAAAGAAAGAAAGAAGACAGTGAGAATGTCAAAGAAACACATGCGGTATCCATTTAGTAAAACTGGTTCGGTATCTATACATATATCGGTATATATGTCCATATACGTTTATCTCGTATGAAAAAGAGAAGAATTGATTGCCCTTCAATTATTGTTTAATAGATTGTATACAGTGTGTATGTAAAGGGCTAAAAAAGAGTATGATACAAGGGCGCGCGCGTGTGTGTAGTATATTTACGCATGCGTGAGATGAGTGATTTAAATTCGGGATGGAAAGAGATTTCAAGTGCATGCACACAGTGGGGTAGTAATGAAGAGTAAATATATTAGCTACAATTTGTATGCAAATTCGTGGCCATTTACATAATCAGATATCTTCTGGTCACGTTGATAATGGCCTGTGTTCTACATTGCCCATGAACAATGTTGCAGGAACAGGAATGGCAATAGGTTAACCGTACATATAGGAAGATAATAGGACGTATAAATGTACCAGTGAGATTTATCATATATAGATGTTTCTTTTAAGGAATTTTTTTTTTCCAAAAACACATTTACGTACTAATTGATATATTCTACCGGTGAAACTTTCGTCTATCGCACGACTTGATTAAGGTAACCGTGTGTGCTTGTATCTAGATACGGTTTTTTAAAATTCAAAACGAGATAATGTTAAACCTTATAACTGGCAGGGATTATCAATCAGCGATAACGCTGCTCCTGGCTTGGAGCACGAAGCTACGATTTGTGAAGCACTTTGGTAGAGGCAGAGCATAGACTTAGCGGACATTTACATATGACTGGAATGACGTGTGATTTATACTTCTATGCCGCGAGCCACTTGACGACTCAATGTAAAAGTAGGAACGGCGGCAATGTGTATTACACTTGCTTTATTAAATTCTTTTTTCTTTTTCGTCCCTCAACCATATTCGGTAAGGTAACAAAGGCATAACATATAAGACACGTAACGCGGTCCTTATTATAGTAGCTGCCTTGATTTCAGCTTATCAGAAAATTTCGATTGAACGTTTGCGGCTCGTAAACCGGAGGCTGCCTAACGATGGACCGGTTGTCGGTACGAGCTAGAAGGAGTAAGAAAACTAAGAGAAGAAAAAGTAACAGAATAAAAAAAAAGGGGGGGAATGCAACTCGTCAAGTGCTTATACGTGTCGCTAAGACTCGGAGTGTTATGTAGGATTTATGACGTAACATAGAAACTCCTGGTCAGCCCATATAGAAGACGGTTCTTAAGGATGGCTCGAGATTTTTTTTTGGCCTTTTAAGTATTCAAGGTATCTAGTGATTTTTTTATTATTTTCTTCTCGTCGCTAATCAGACCCAGTTCCAACGGCACGGCTATGGAACTTTTTTCGAGTGTACTGTATTAGAACCCCCCAAAAAAAAATAATAGGTTATACCAGTCAGCCCAAGTTGAACTTGTACTGCTTGTATCGTATCGCATTGTGAAGGTGGTATCGCATAGTATCGTGTCGTATCGTATGGCTGATGCATGAGGACTCAAAACAAAGCCAAGATCAGATCCACGATCCTATTGTCTAAGATCGCTGCCCGTTCGAATCACGTGGATCACCACCCACGTTACGGATGTAACCGATGGACGGAGTGACGGACTGGGAACCATGATTAATGATCTTGATTCGTAGAGGATCCCGTGGGAGAACTCGTGTTAACGTATTTTAACGTATTCGACGTGTATAGCTGAACGATCCAGATGGCCGGGGACTAGTCGATCCTTACCTAATACCGATTAAATTTATCGCACGTTATTCCGGTGTAGATTGGTTGGCGATCGGAACGAGGAAATGGATGCTGTGAATATCTCACGCTATAAGCGTGTACTGCGATCGTTACTGTAAACGGTGAACATCAGGAAGGAATTGATGACGGTTGTGCGGTTAAATGGAGACAATCGACATTCATTTAGGATTGTTGTACCCAGTGAGAAATTATGGAGACATAAAAAATTTCCATTAGTTACTGGTCGACTGGATAACGTTTGTGATGTGGAAGAAATAGGGTCAGAGGTCATTTGCATGGATAGCGGACTGATGGTAGGCAATAAAAGAACGATTATCAATTATGTGAATTTAAACTGTTCTGCGTCTGGTACGGGAAGAATTTTTTTTTTGATTGCTCGTCTAATCCGATATCATTGAATAGAATCGATGCTTGGTAATGACGGCTGATGTTGTATGATTAATTAGTCAAACTTACCCTGCGGCCAGCTTCGTTATTGTGAAGATTCATTAGGCTCCTGCCTTGCTCTCTGCTTCCTCTTTTGAAGCTTCTCTCTCGCTCCCTCACGTCCACGAATGCTTGAGTGAATCTTAAATGACAAGAGAATACGTATGCAATGAGTTTTCGTTGTTGTACCGTTTTCTGTGATTTATACGATTTCCTTGATCCCTTCAACGGCAGAAATTTACGGAAGGAAGCTGCGCCAGACAGACTGAACCCTATTGGAGGAATTCGCCCTCCTTGCGCCATGAGAAATAGCAGGGCGAGAGTCAAGTCGTTGGGGGGCAAAGCGTCTAATGTAATCTGACAAGCTGTTCACTTTTTCGGGATTTCTAGGGAATCCTGATAAATCGATCGACAACCCTATCCGAGATAAGGTAGATCTTGATCCACGTATCTGATGAATTCATTTGATCTGTATTGTCTAAAGGGAAATGAGTTTTATTATTGTTTCTCCATCGGAAAGTTGCAGGCTGTCATCGTGACAATTGTTATTCTTGTCTATCGTCTCAATTATGATCTTTCTTTTCTTTTTTTATTGGATGACGCTGACAGATACAGATGTTTATATGTGGGGCCAAGAGAGGCCACAGCATTCGAGCATGATCTCTAGGAATGCCAGATAGAGATGTCACGTAGACTGTACAACTCGATGGATAGAATTTCAGGAGGTCGAGCAGCTCGTTCCTCGCATGACACTGGTGATTGGCTTATTTATCTATTTTTTATTGTCCCGTGCACACGTTACAGTTCCTCTTTGTGTCATTACTTCAAAGAGATTAATCGACTATAGATGCACCAGTCGGAATCTATTAAAAAAAAAATTCCTATTCGCTGACGATATTCACCGAGATCAATTATAAATACAGGTATTCATTATATTGTAATAAAATATATATTTGTATAAAAACACGTTAAAAATACTTTTTATCGTTTTATACGATTTACAGAACTTTCTACCGATAGCTACGATACTCGGTTTATTTATTCAGCATCCCTTGGACTCCGCATGAATCACACAGTGCGTGTCGAATTTACAATGGATGAGCCGTGATGATTTTCCATCGAGAGTCCTTCGATGAGATTGATCCCTTTTCCCATTGATTAATTGGTCAATGACGTAGAAATAAACTATCTTTCCCTGTACGAGGGGTCGACCGTATCGGAGCTTTGTTAAACGCATAAGCATTTTCATTGTCATTCTATTTGTTTATTACGGTAGGTATCTATATGTACAACGAATGGGGTTATAATGCTGCAGCGATAATCAATTTGTAGAACAATCGATCGTACGTTCAATCAAACGTTTGCTTAATGTTATTGTAGTACGAAGTTAATTAACACGGCTGGTTATGGCTACAGTAATGACTGCAATGAGTATATAGTAATGATTTACCTATAATTTACGTTCGTCATGCGTCCAGCTAGATGGCGCGCTGTTTCATAAACGTATTGGAATATGAAAATTCTCATTGTACCGTTAAAGTATAAATTTCCAAGTACAGACATTACACGCGTGGGCGTTACCGATACGGTCATAAAAAGTCGGCGTAAATTTTAAAAGGGCCGAGAATGGAAACAATAAAGGTGCCCAGGTGGGAAGTGACGATAAATTTACCTCGCTCGCCACGAAATTCGAGGGCGCCGAGTCTGGAATTCGTAACGCGTAAAAAATATCGAGGGTGAAATTACGTACAAAGAGACAAACGACTTACTGTCCTTTTTTTTTCCACCTTAAAAGCACAGTAAATCCTAAGCGACGTTAATTAGTCAAAAAGTATATCGGACAATTCTATTCGCTGTCAGAAAAATAATGCGCTATCTGAAATCCATCGTTACCGAATTCCAAATGAAAATTTTTCAAATAAAAATCATATAAAATATACACAATGTACTCACTTGTAACCATATTCAAGGTTATCGCCGCATCCACCCCAAATCCACTCTCGATTGAGATCTCTGGGTCTCCCGCTTCTTGAACATCCACAGGACGACAACTGTCCGTCCCTACACGCACGGCTTACGGAGTAAACGACACCAGCAGCCGCGACTGCGTGTACGAATGCAGTTTCTCTACTGGCTGAAAATAATACAAAGACGTAAAAGATTAATAACGTCCACGTGCACGAAAGACAGATAGTAAGCGCGTTATCTCGCGACTGGTTTCGCTCATTTGCCAATGCGTTTAATCGCCCTCGACTGATCTCGGAGGATTGAGAAGCAGCGAGTGGCCATACATAAAGATATGCCTATACACACGTCCGATAGTTGCGTACAGCAGAAAGAGAGAGAGAGAGAGACAGAGAAAGAGAGAGATAGTGAGAGTGAAGAAATGGCAGGTTCAAAAAAAAAAAAGAAAGACCGTGGCGCCGTTAGCGAGTGAATTTATTGGCAGGATTTTGTTATCCATCACCGAGTCACAGCGGTTGGATGCATTTTTGCGTATGATATCGATGGGCGCGATTGCACCGTGAGAATCGGCAGGCGTCGGTGGTCATTGGGGATGACATTTGGGTAGTTGCATAGAACGGCAAGGTTGGCAAGGAGGACAGGCTTTGATTTATTAAGCGAATGATCGAATTACTTACGCCGGGGCCCGCGGCTGAGTGTAAGGTGGAGTGAAAAGGGGTGGCCCGGGAGAAAAAGAAGGGAAGGAAAGGGAACGACGACGTTGACGAGGGAGTGTGAGAGGGTGTCGTCACGACGGGACAGGATGAGGAGGTTATGGGATAGGGAAGAACCAGGAGGGTTACTCGTGGATGCAAGGGAATACGAGTGCAGACACGAGGAGCTATTAATAACACTTTAATTGTCAGCGGCACACGTAGCTCTTCCATTGTGCCACACTTTTAGCCCCTGCAACCGCATAAATATGCAACGAAACTTCTTGGCAGCCCCCGGACTTTCCCCCAATGCGGAAGGGTGCGCGCGTCGGGCCGAAACTCCCTGTCATTCACTAGCGCGCGGAGAAAATATGACGAACGTCCTAAGGACGGAAGCGGATACGTGCTTGAGAAGGAAGATAATTTCTTTTCTTTTTTTTTTTATCTTGCACCGATCACCTCCATTTGAATTTTTTTTTTTTTCCACTACTTGTCTCTCCCGACAATTATTGGGCGCGAGACGAACCGGTTCGACGAGTTCCGGTTTCACTTGCGGGACGGAAGGATCTCTTGACGCGAATTTTTAATGTCCTACTTTGAGCACTCTCGAAGCCTGGAACGTGGCCATTTTTGGTAGTTTCATTGCAGATAACTTTGAATTTTTCGATATTTTTGTACTATCTTCTTGTCTCTTGCATCGTGTACGGATAGGCGTATCATTTCACGTGGTTGAGAATCGCACGAGTAAGAGGAACGTAGGATGTCTAATGTGCTGAAGTTGCGGGCAGAATGGCATGGCGTCCTTTTGGACGTCTTGAAGTTGCGCGTGCACGGTGCTGCTACGTGGACGATGCATAGACAAGACAATGGCCGCGATTGCAGTGGGACATGAAACGCGGGGAATAAAACGTAATACATAAGGCACGAGGAAGATGCTCGAGTCTTTGATGTTGGCGTGCGATGCCGACATCCACCGGAAAGGTAAAGCAAGGTGGGACGTCCTGCGGCTTCGTTCACACTGAATCTTCCCATTCTGAATTTCATGTTAGGATGTGTGTATGTGTATATATATACATATACTACTACTGTACTTGGCCTTACTAATTGCCCTATTACATTTTCACACCTTTGGTATCCTGATATTGTTTTATCCGCTATCTATGAAATTTTTATTGAATATACATACCTATACCGAGAACCGGTCCGAAAACAGTTCCATCGTCCACTGTAGAGCAATTCCATCTTCTGTCTCGGAACTGATGCTGACATTCAGCAATACCTGCCTTTGCTCCTCTCGCCACGCTCGGCATATGATCCTGAGAAAGCTGACAAAGTTTTCCCTGTCCCTGTGACAGTCCTTTCAGCCCGGTGCACACAGCCGAAGCACCGACCTCGTAAACCTCCAGAGCACGCATAGCCTCCAACTGGGGAAACTTTTGATAACCCACGTTTCTGCAATACAAAAATAATATCACGTTAGTCAATTAAATAACGTGCATAGAGCGTCGGAAAGTCTTAAAATGTCGGTTGAGAATTTTTTAAAGAATTTTTTTTTTCGGATCAAAGTAATCTTTGCTAGTCGCCGATTGAAGCTTGGATCAATTAGTATCAATTAATGGATTTTACGTTTTTCCTTAATAAGGCAGCTGTCTTCTATTTCCTACACGGTTTCTCGATCACCGTCCAGCCTGGGTTTTACGATTTTAGGCGCCAGCGAGGTCGTCGATCCTTCGGGAACACGAATTCAATCTTCCTAACTTCCTAGACGTTAGCTTAGAAAAGTTACTGACACTACTGTTCAATGTTTCTTTTTTTTTTAAACGCTAGAAATATTTTTTACCCTAGTTACTTTTAATGAAAAATAATCGATTTTCACGAAGACACTTAATGCGTCTTCTGACTGACGCTGCACATGATTGACTGCAAGAGATCCTATCTCACGTATCCATAGGTTCGGACGTCCAATATAGAACAAGGTTAATGATTTCGACACCCTGTTTAAAAGTCGAATCCACCGATCCTAGTTATCGCAGTAAATTACTAAGGTTCGCGCACCACGGTTCATTTATCTAAGGTTGGCATCGGTATATTCTTTACGACCGTAGGTACCGTACCCACATAAACTCACGGCAGTTATATTTCGTAATATATACGAAAACCATATTTCTTAGGGATTAGAAAGAAAAAAAAAAATTCATTAGACCATCGTCTACGGCTGATCGTCATCTCGATTAAATCTTTATCATTCCTACCAGTCGTTAAAAGGCACTTTTACGCGCTTTACATGGACTTTAAATTAGTGGTTCCAGTAAGATATATAGAGTTCTTATAGTTTTCAATGTTTTGTATTTTATTTTTTTTTTATACTAAAATACTGAAAAATCAGTATCCGCCTATAGTTTCGTTAAGTGAATTCCCGTCTCTTGGTCGCGTTTAACGTTCGCTTATGAAAGTTAATAGAAAATTCAATTCTGGCGGCACAACAAAGGCTTCCGTTAAGCCGCGTATTCGGTCGAACGATTTTAGCCGCGCCCATGACGTAAATTCAAAAATTTCTTAAAGCAGTCTTAAAATTTCATTAACTAAGGTTAGGTTAGGTTTTCGTTTATGTCATGTACGTTACGACTTTCCATACGAATATTCGATATTCGGTGAAAGGATCCACGAGCGAACATGCGACAATAATAAATAAATATCTTTCTAATAATATAGAAGAGTGACCACTGATCAGTTTAATATATACGAAGATCAATACCTATAAATTAAAGATTATGGTTCAAAAATGGCGTCCCCGGAAAGAGGTTCTTGATATATTGAGGACTTGTATGTAGTACCTATGGTATATACGGGTTTCAGAGAAAAAAAAAAAAGAAAGAAAATGTGGGCTACTACAAGCAGTGTCCTCACTCGATTCTTTTTGGTATCGGTGCGGCTGCCTACATAATTATACACTTTAGATAAGAATCACCATCGGCGTGGACCACGATATTTCACCTTAAATTAGGCACGGAGACGCCTGCCGAATGGTACGCCTAAGCATACCAGTGTTCTGGACCTAGGCTAACCTGATGCAACTTGGTTGGCTACTCACGAATTTCTGGCCTGAGATTACAATGAGAAAGAAAAAGGTCGAGGGGAGTATGAAGTAGGAAAAAGGGCAGAAAATCATTACCGAAGATTCTGAACATGTAGATTCGTTGGAATCATTGATTTCTTGCGAATGAGAGAATTTAAAAATAAATGTATCAGCGAAAAATTACTCTTCAAAGATTTTCGTCTTGATACGCGTCTTTGCTATCATGGGCAAAGATCTTCTCATTAGGATCATCCATCTTAGATGAGTCTGATGATCCTTATACGTGTATTCACGTATGCATCGATCGTAGCCGGCTTAGATGAGATTATTCAGAATTTTATATTGCTTACAGGTCCGTCCAGTTGGAACGTGCTGGTTTGATTTGACGAGTGGGGTATAATTGTTTGTTAATGATGATCATTAATTATTACATGACGATCCGCCGAAATTGATTGATCGATGAGAGTTTGAATTGTTCGATTTTTCAAGTTTTTTCTATGCCTCCCGTGAGTGGGAGAGAGATGGAGTAATAGGCATTGCAGTGCTTAAAAGAGAGACAGATATACAGGCGGTCTTAAAATCGATAAATTTAACTCTGTCGAAGTATTACTTTGAGCGACGATGATTTTTTTGATGACTTTTAATGCGCGAGATGATTTTTTTCGTTTTTTTTTTTTGGTTTTTCCCTAAATTAAAAATATTATTAGCACTATTAAAATGGTTTGTCAGATAATACGTAAACACAACGACCGTAGTATGACAGCTGTCAAATCTGATAACAAGCACGTTAAAGCTGGATAAACCTGTATATATTGAAGACGTGCGATAATATTGCTGGTTGTCGGTTATCTGGCAGAGCGATGCCGCGCCCATTTAATGAGTGCATTCAACATGCACTCATCCTATCCCTTGGCACTTTTTTTACTCTCCTTGCCCTTTACGCGTTCCTCGGACAGGCAGGTGTGGCCCAGACTGAGCTTTTAATTGAGCCGAGCAAATTAAAAATTACCAAAAATGTAAGAAAAAAAACCTATTTTCCTTCGAATCATTGTTGCCATGGACCATAATTGATATACGATTATCTCAAAATTATCCAGCTATAAATTTATCCTATAAACCACCATAACGATTCTATACCCAAAATCAAATAACGATTTTCATATTCTAACCAATCGAAATTACAAATCATCCAAATACCGTCCCCTGTCATTGTACGAAAATGGAGTGTGAAGAGAAAACGAAAAATTTTAGATCTCGCGAGGTTAAATTCATTTCAAATTTAATTCCAGAGAATGACGTACCCCTAGACGCATCTTACAGCACTGGATGGATGAAATCGAGGCTCCGCGATACACGTAGCAAACACACGTGCAACCGCAAAGAGAATAAGTGCAGAAACGTGCATGGATGTCGTGGTCCATCACGGTCACGTATTCCACTCATCGTAGCGAGCAGCTAACCAAGCAAGTGAATTCAGGCAGGGAACGAAGCAGCCAAGAAAGTGATCGAGCAAAAGAGTTCGTGTGATCCAGGTAGACCAGTAATTCAAAATAATGATGCGGTAAAATAATGGCGCTATAATTATAGGGAATATGGCACCAGGTGCGGCCTTCCGAAGTAACGACACCCTCGCAGAAATCTTATGAACGTGGCCAGAAGAAAAGCTGCATAAAGATTTTCAAGCTAGGAGAATATGACGTCACCCTTTTATCCCTGACCTCTAAAACCAGCCCACGTACACGTTAGGCATATACATATATATGCATATAATGGATTGGATCATTCATCCTGCAGCGATAATTAGTAAAAAAAAAAAAGAACAAAAAATTTTATACTGATAATTAAAACATAAGAATAAAAGACAATTTCAACGTCTCCCGTAGGGAATCACGAATTCCAATCCGCGGGGTTTCTTGTCGCCATGTTGGCAGTATCAAACTCGATTCTGAAACTATAGTAACGACCGGTAAGGATTAATCTTGCGGAATTCCTTCAGGTCCGACTGGTCGAGAAGGTACGTATAATGTCGATGTGGTAATTGCTGGTGCCTCACTGATGCACATGCGGGATAAAGTACCGTTAAATTCTTAATTAGTATCACTGGCTATTCTAGTCATTGCCACGACAAGGCTCAGTCCTCTCAGTACGTCTCTTTTGATCTCCGTTGATTTCTCTGTTTTATCCCGTAAAAGAAACATGTTCATGATTTTCTAACCTACGGTGCTCTTGCGCGTAGATAAAACGACGCAAAAAATAATTTGTTACAGAGAAGCCAACGATTGAATGCTATTGTTATTAATTCCCGAGACACATTGAACGCGTTAGTTCACACACGTGTATCCAAGACGTTCGTACAGTACATAGGAGACTGCTAATTAAAATGTAAATGATTCGCGGTAATAATTGTCATTTTTTCATTTAACCAGAGAAAACGTCATGCATAAATATCTATGAGTCCAGCTGCCGGGCGTTTTTAAGCGCAAGCAATTTTTATCTGGTGCATATAATTACCACAGCTTATGCAGCTTAATAAATCTTGCTATTCTGTATTATACGGTGCATTGTCGTAACGTGCTAATACGTGGCGTCAGAATGCGTGCAGATTGCTTGTAAGCTTTGAAACAGTTTAAGATTATTATAATGTGGGAAATTTACGAAAATCATTACCTTAAAAAATGATTATCCACCTAGTCCAGATACACCGTAGGTTAGATCTCATAGAGAGATTTAAAAAATCACCACTTTTCGTGTCTCGAATGAGCATTCGTGATTCTCGAAGCATTTCCAATGTCGTTTGAGTAAGTTTGTTCGTTCAGGTTCCGGAATCTGGACACGAATTTATATCGTACGCCATCTCGTAGGCTGAGAATCGTGATTGGCTACGTTGCTGGCAAGCATATTGCTGGCTGAAGGTAAAGAGCGTCGTGACCGAGAAATTGACCTTCGATGTGACTAATAACTAACAGATCGTCGACGGAAGTGAGCGGGGCAATCGATCCGCCATTGTTAACGTAAATGGTTACGTTTCTTCGTTTCTATTACGGAATAGCAATACGATCCAATAAAACGAAATAAACTGTACGAGTAGATTTCTCCTAGTTACTTGAGTTCAAAAAGGTCACTAGAAGAATTCACTGTTAATTCTAACGAGGCAAGATCTACCGCGCACCACTGTTACCAACGTATTGTTGTCACTAGGATATTGTCACTAGGCTCGCAAAAGAGCAGACGAAATGGCGTTGGCGTTGGCTGAGTTCACGTGGCTGTTACAGAAAACCTGGATGTTCCAAGATGGAGTCGTGGGTTTGACTGGTCGTGTAACGAGAACAAATGTTTCTCGCGATACGCCGTTCTTAGTGGACAGGACGGTGGTTATACGATACGAGTGTTAGCAAAAGGTAGAAACAAAACAAATACGGTCTCGGGGAATATAGGCAAGTGAAGTTTAACGCGCGAAACGAACGGAATCGAACCGCAATCGTAGACTGTAATGTCGCCTGTCGAATTCAAGAGAGATCAACCACCTTTTCTCGATTTGTGCTTATAACGAAAGCTGCAGGATTCTCTTGGACGAGTACGTGGCACCGAGTGATACGATACGAATTTACAAGGAACCCGAGATATCAGCGTTCGGTATGTGTTACGTTTCATTTATTCCGAGTGCCGTCATTGTCTCGCCTGGCAAGAGCGAAACGAATCGGACGTCATTTAATGCGCACCGCAAACTGCGTGTTGATTGTTGAACGCTTCGAAGCGACCTCTTACACTTCATTTCGCGCAATGAGAATAAGACCTTTCTTGTACTGAATGTGTAAGTACCGCGAATATGCCAACGAGTTCTCTAGTTGGTTACATAACCTATTAAATTATTCCCTAGCGCATTGTACGTAACGACAAATGCTTATGCGCAGAACAGTTCTCATTCTTAGTTTATCTCAACCGTGAAACAACCGTGGACCATTTCATGGCTCTCTAAAAGGTATTAAAGCATCGCGAATGCCGTGTTTTATGAAAATCTAGAAGTACTGGAATATACATACACTCAGTGTACGGACTGTGTGAGTCAAGTTCAACAAGTTCTCGCAGACTCCTGGATCTGGATAAGGATCGAGTATCGATCTTGCAGAATCGATTGAACGATGTTAACATCGTTTGATCTCGCTGCTTATATGGCTTCCAATAACTTGTTATCACGTTGCGTTACAAGTACGTACAATCAATTCTAGAAATCGCCACGATCGCCAAGACAAAGTCAAAGGAATCAATAACGTGACAAAAATTCAAGAGGCTCGAGATAAATTATCATAAAATTATTTATTATTACTTATAATTAATTATTCTCGTAACACCCCCCCCCCCCCCCTGACGTTTCCATCGATATTATAATACCTTTATCAATTTTTAGTACCGTTATTAATTCTACAGGGTATTTCAATCCGCGCTTGGTACACCCGTGAGAAAGATTTTATATCGACTACACAGATCCTTTCCATAAAACCAAGACTATTCGTGGTATCTGGAATTATCGCAATCGGCATGGACACGGTAACAGTTGGAATTCCGTTAAAGCGAATTCAATGGAATTTACGGAAATTATCACCAGTGCTGACTCCCGTACCACGTTTATCGGGACCCTCGTTAAATCATCTCTCTTCGTGTCGTTCCACGTGATCGGTTACGATGAGTTAGTTTAGATATGCGCGCGCGCGCGCGCGCGTGTGTGTACAGATCCGTCGCGTACGTCCATGAGAATGCAAGATTTTGCAATGAGAGTATATATAGGTGCATACTAAGTTGAACATACGGGTAGTTGCACAATTTAAAATGGCGCCCAAGTATTTTACACCCATGCGACGCGCACGCGTTTTAGTTAAGGTAAGTAATGGGCGTTAATTTTTATATTCTTACTGTATAAAGTCAGTATAGACGTATTCACATGTTATATATATGCATAGTATGTATACTTCTTGAATTATTGGTACATGCGGATACAGTAATGGAGTCTTCCAGGAGATAACATGCCGCCTGCGATAAATGAAATATCGACATGGATCCTGCTCTCTGCACAAATCCGTATACTTTCACTTGACACTCGATGTAGAAGCTCGATTATCATTTTCAGACACGATCATCGTTAGTAATCGAGTAGTCAATGTTACTTTGGATGATTAATTATTTCAAGATGATTTTTATCGCTTTTTTTTTTCCCATTACGATTTGGTTTAATTTTACACGGCAATCTCATATACCCGTAAAATTAATGAACTCCAGATATTCCAATTTCGAACGATTATTTACCTGAGTTCTCAAATCCATGCGTCGATGCAAAACGGATGAGCCAAATACCTTTGCACTCGGCATTTTCCTATTTTACATATATTTTGGTGTCTAATTGTAAGAGGAGACATTCGAGGGCAAAGTGTTAATTGCGCGAGGATGCCAAGATGAAAATTTGTCAAGTGAGTTTTTTTTTGTTTAATTGCACAACAATACAAATAACGTAAGTAAGTATGAGTTTGGGTAAATGTTTGTATTTAAAAAAAAAAAAATTTTTTTATTTCAAGGTCTAAGAAATATTCAAGGAATCTTACGGTACGCAAGACAAAAATTTCAGTCTCTCCCGTTTCGGGCTTACGGCGGATTGCAAATGGGCGCAAACGCAGTGCTTTGCTTTTATCTAAATGCATTGCCTGGCTATAAATCCTGCTAACCGGATAGCGAGATGTCCTAAATATCCCACATGTCTGCGGAACCTTCGCCAAGGCCCTTTTACAGTTCGAGCTACGCATTCGATGCAAAGGAAGATACATACGGCGTGGAAAAATAAAGCAAAGAGATAAGCACGGTGGGATCTTGCATTCCCATAGGTACGCTATACTGCATGTATACATATATATACACACAATGGGTGGATATAGAAATGGGTGGATCCATTGGACGCACACGTTACCGCTTGGGATGTAAATCATTTGTCTAATGATTAGTTAATCGTTATATCCCTTGGGATAAAAAAGGATCCAAAGCCAAAAAAAAAGAAGTTCAAACTTTCATACAGGTACGTACACTTGTTTAATAATTGGCTGGACACGTAAAGAGTGGTCTCGTTCCAGTTTCATGTTTTTTTCTCTCTCTCTCTCTCTAAGTATTGTTTTTTCTTTTTTTTCCCCCAAAAAAATATCTTCAAAGCGAACAGGATATAAATTAATGGCTTAAATCTTGATGGCACCACTGTATAGAAAGAATGACGGTGTAAATTCGACTGCCGTCAGGTTTGACTTCCTTCTTCGCGTTCCGAGAAGGGCGACGTCTCAATTGGTCGAGCGAAGGAATGCGCCTATAAAAGTGAACAGGCCCACGCGGACCGGTCCCAAAAATTGGACTAATCAATGTTACGCAGCGAGTTGTCAAATGAATTTTCAATAATGTCTAAGACGATCCATCGGCGTTATAAAAGATTGTGTAAAATTCAATTAAATATATTAAAATATATATATATACGTAATGTATCACTTACATAGCCAGTACTTTGATGTAATGAAGCTTTGAACTTCAATGACAAGAATATCCAATGATACTGTATCACGAAGTTCTTGATTTTCACGTTATTTTGTTCTCGTAGACGCGCGCGTATACAGGTATCGGCAAAGTAAGAGAGTCCATATCCATCTAACCCATGATATACGTTATAGGCAGATATTATGGTGGCTACACAAGACGGCCTTCGTATAAATCATTTACCATGATTGGATATGCAGTCGCACCGAATTTATGAACCCGCAAAAACTACCCGCACCCTTGTTACTTAATATATATATTTTTTTTTTTCCACCACTCGATTCCCTCCTTTACCACTAGGCTCCTCCTGAACTCCTGAACGCCAAAAGACGATTCCCGACTTCAGAGTTGAGAAAAATCAACGCACGATCCCGAGTGCAAGGTAGCTTGATCGTATATTAAAAAAAAAAATGTTAATAAATATCTAATAAAAAATTTCATTAGCCACAGATTAATTCGTATGAAGATTTGAAATAAAATTAAAAAAAAATTCAAACAAGCGATAAGGACCAATCACGGACTTACATGTAAGCCCTGATAAATGATAAAAATTAATGAAGAGAATCGAGAGCACTTAGATCGTGTCTCCGGTGGTCCAGAGGGGTTTACCATTGCCAGTATTACCAGTTCGATATCTAACGAATTAGTAGCCGTCTATGTATCAACCTCTATCGGGTGGTCCAGTAACGTTAATAACCAGTCCGACCATATAACGAGAATCCTCGATACCCAGGATCCCTTGAAAGCTCTTATTACGTATTACCATAGCTTTCACCATCTTTCCTCTCTGGACCACTGAAGATGCTCTTGTAATCCAGCCGTACCAGCCAAATCCCCATTAACGATCGCATTTCCCTTTGTCCAAGAGAACCTTTCGTCTCGGTATACCAGACCGCGTCTTCGGCCGTCCTCGTGATACTTCGGTTTCACGGCCGAGCAGACGCCGTCCCTCTCGTGTCCGACGGTAAATTGGAATCCTGCGGTGTTTAGTGGCTCCGCGTGAATTATATCCGCGTTGCCTGCTGCTACCACGAGTTACATTTACATGGAGAACATTACGATCGACGTATTCTGATTTAGTAAGGCGTCGTAAGGCGATATATCTCAGACCGGCAACGAAATCGCAGTCAGTTATTTTGCCGGAAAATTTGGCAGCGCCATTATCACTGTATAAGCTTCACGCGTATATCTATACGGGCGATGCACACTGCTTACTATGAATTTCGAAGCATCGAACTCTCCTTCGTACGGATGTCATTTCTTAGCGCTACACATACATAGACCCGAGTATTCCAACGCCCTGAAGTTGGCTAGAGTTACACGGTGACTTTATTTAGAGACTGGTTTGTACCGTTCGCACTGGATCACGATGATGCTTCGCAGGGATAAAAAAAAGATCTTGGAACGAGACCCTTAAGCCCCGTTTCTATGCCTACTCGTCTTTAATATTATAAACGAGAGACACGGACGACTCAGTCTAATTAATCAGATACGCGTTATAACGAGGTGGATGCAATTTTTAATTTTGACCTTAGGACGTGCTCGGTGCAATCAGCTGGTACAAAGTAGCACAGTAAAACTGTCGAAGTAAACCGGTAAGGATGTCTGGTACGTATCTGTTTTATCCTAAGAGATATATGGATTAAATTAAAATCCTGATTCTGTACTCTTTCCAGGTATCTTTCGGGAGAGGCTCGAGGAACTCGCGATAAAGATGGCGACCAAGCGGAGCTTAAACGTCCCCTTTAATCTCGACGTTCGGGGACCAATTAAGGCATCGCACGAGCCGCCGTCTCCTCTCCCTGTGAAACGGATGATAAAGATATCGGCCGGTTTTACGATTATTCGTATTAAAAAGCCACCGGTGATCACCGATCGACCAGGAGATAGGCAGGGGCCTCCTTTTCGGTCAGGCCCATACACAGGGCAGTGGGCCCACGTGCATTAAAGGGCAACTCCCCTTCCTTCTCCTTGCCTCCTTCACGGTAATCTCGATAAATTAATCGAGCCGCGACTCTTCGTATCCAATTAATCGCGTGACGTAAGCAAGGGCCACGCGTGCCGCGCCTCTCAAATGCGTGATGGTTATCGCCTGATCATCGGATCCCAGCATCGTCCAGGGTCCAGATCACCGGGACACGAGATCATTCGCTGTTTTTACGGACGTCGTGCTGATTCGCGCGAATCTGCCAAAGTGAGCCATGGGAACGCGTTTCTTAATTCGATTGAATATAAGATTTATAAATTATTTACAACAAAATTATTATTTGTACGCTCGATTATCAGGCTCGCGTAATGTTAACGTATATAGACAGTCTCATTTATGGAATATTTTACGTACGATGAGAAATTATTTATTTGAATTAAAAATATTATTTAAAAAATTAACATTGTGTCACTGATTAAGAGAATGAAGAAAACTTAAATGAAAAAAAAAAAAATATTATTTTCTTGATATCAAAATTTAATTATATCAATCCCGTCAACACCCACCCGCTTACCACTAAGTCAGTGTACCGTCGGTGTAATCTTTATCCGACTTAAGAATTCAATAAGTAACGAAAAGTGTGCGATGTCAGACAGTCGGAGGAAGAATGAAATTTATGAAAATGACGTATAATTCTATACGTTCGTTTGTTGGGCATTGTGCGTGGGTTTCCCATGGATTCGGTTCCGTTGACGTTAAAGCACCCAACGGGCTCCTCGAGCGTGAAGCTAACACCCCGACTCTGGCGATTTGTTCCGCCGATTATTTAAATTTACCGAACGAACTCTCCGTAGGCGAATGGTCCTCTATTCGAGGGCATTCGTAGCAGAGCTGGCCATGCCGATCCTGGATGGACCATTTGTGAGCCATCGAGCCGAAATGATGAAACGATACGGGCCTCGGTGTGAATCGGCCTGAAGATAATACGCCTAATTTTACGACTAAGTCACCATACACAGCATCAATTTCCATGGACCAACGTCACTGCGCCCCTAAAGAAATCCTTATATAAAAACCCATATCGTTCTGTCGTAACTTTCAGCTCCGATTGGCTCAAAATCTAATAACAAAAAGAAGTCCCCTGAATCATCGCACACGCCATAACCTAAAACCTCGAATAACCTCAGACACTAAATACTCAATATTGGTAAAGGGTGTAAGAGTAACGTTATCCCTAAAAAAAAAAGAAAAAAAATTCAAATTTCCAAAAACTTCGTATCACTCCCAAATAGATTGCTTCGTCCCATTGAAAGTTCCCGAAAAAAAAAGAAAGTCTAAATTATCACACACGCCATAACCTAAAACCTCAAATAACCTCATTCGCTAAATACTCAACCTTTGTCAGTCAAGGGGATAAAAGTCACCTAACCCCTAAAGCCGCCACACGTTCTAATATATAAAGTACCCTGTGTATCCCGTATATACATATACCATCATACGTATACGTACACGCATGACATTATATATGCTTACTCGAGTGAATTCCACTTTGACTGAGGCGGCCTGGCTCGGTTCTCCGACTTTGTATATAGGGTGGGAACACTGGTTTCGCTATATCCATCTATCCTCCTCTCAACCCCACTACCCACCCATATACGCTGTTATAAAGAGTGCCCGTGCGCGTCGCGATAAATCATAGCGTTCGTAATCTCCTAAAACAATAAGTAAAGGACAGCGCGCAAGGACAGTGCATATGCCAGCATATGCATACTGCAAGCCGCACTTGTGTCTGTACATCGGTGGGACCTACCCACGCGTTTTCGCGTTGACCCCCGAAGGGCCTCTCCTCGTCCGTATAGGTAAAACGAGTGGGGCCTTAGGTCCCGAAAAGTAATGCCCTGTCTCTTAATAGAGTGCAATAACATTCATATACACGGGCGCGCATTTATAACTATGCCCCGTGGCCGCCATATGGCACCAACGGGAGGTACGGTATATACATATATACATATAATATATAGTCCACACGGGCCACCGGTTCGCCGTTTCTCAAATTTTCTTCTTGTTTTTTTTTCATCCTTTTTTTTGTACCTTCCATCAACTCCCCACTTTTTCCTCTCTCTCTCTCTATCTTTCTGTTGTTTCTCTTCCTTTCCCTCTCTGTCGCTCAGGTTCCGTTAACGGGGCTACGGGCACCGCAGGATCCCCTTTAATTTCCAAGCCTGACGTCGCCCAACGAACTACGGGCGCCGGTGCAGTTTGCTGTCGTCGTTGCAGTTTCGCGTCGCGGCTATGAAAACGCACGGGATCGTTGCGACGGATGAATCGCCACGGGAAAAGAATATATATCGGGACAGGGATTCGCCTGGCTGGGATGTGCGAAAGGGAGACTCATAGGAATGAGAGAGAGAAGGAGAGAGAGAGAGTCAGGGGGAGACCCTTGAGTGTTTGGGATGACTGTGTGAAGACGTGGGACGAGAAGAAGAGGAAGGAGGGGAAAATACTTTGTCCCGCGGGAGTCATGAGCGGACATTGACAAAAGGTGAAAAACAAATGTTCGAATTACAACCGAGGAATCTTCACAGTCGAGCGATCAACTAGGAAGGATTTTTGTTACCCGTCGCAGAGGCGCGAGATTCGATCTCAAGATACAGATAGATCGGCAGGTCTCTAGGTACGTGTATAGATATATGTGTGCATATAATATATATATATATATATATAGATTATATATACAATACATATACACTATACTTCGTATAGCAGTATAGTAGTATCGCAGGATATATCAAGATCTTACGTACGGTTCCTGTCTGCGAGTAAGTAGAGGAACGTGTTATAGTCCAGTTCTACCTGGGGAGAAACGTCCAAGGATGCACTTATCGGTCGTTCGCATTTTATTTTGTGAAAGAGAGGAGAAAAAAAAAAGAGTAGAAAGAAAGAAGAAAAGCAAGACACCTTGCCAGAAGTAATCCACGCGTGAAAGAAAAAAAAGGATGATAATAATAATAATAATAATAATAATAATAATAAAATAAAAGACCAGCATCCTTCGGTGCACTCAAGGGGGAAGGGTGTGAGGGTAGGGGGGGGGGGGGGTACCGGATTTCGGAATGCAACTAACGGCTCGTTCATCTTGGTAAGACGGCGAAGCGTGGAATTGGTTCGTCGTAGACGAAAATCTCTACAGCCCCTTCGTAATATAACGAATGGGGCTCCTCGCCGGGGGTAAAAGTTCCTAGGGGTCCTCCTCGGCATGGACTATGGCGAATTTCGAGGGACGTTTCACCAAACGAGTGCGCCAGGGTAGCAATTCAAGGATTTGTCACGGGTGCACAAGGTACACCGTGTATATCTATAGGGGTGGCGGACAATGGACCACCTACGTTAAAACTTACGAGTGACTTCCCACGTTAGCGTTTGTCATTTTGTATATGCCAGAATATATATGTACGTGTATAAGACATATATATATATATGTATACACATATACACGCATAAGAGATTTAAGAACGGGACTGATGCGAATTTGCATTCTCAGATTCCTCCATGCTGCCTCGACCCACCACTTTAACCGTAGGGGTTGATATTACGCTGCAAGGTGGGTAAGGACTACGTACGACCTACCGCATTCGCACGTTAACCGACGACGCGTTCAAGAGCGCATCCCTGTTAACTCGAGGCTTAACATTTCACGCGTATCTCGTGCAATTACAATTTCTTGCTTAGCGTTGGAGCTTCTCTTTAATATTTTTGCCTTGACTCTCATACGTCATGCCCTTCTTTTCCCATCGTATTACGAGTGTCCTTAAGGGAATGCCTCCTTAACGGGTCCTCTTTGGGCATCCACGGTTGGAAGCTGTGCCGTTAAGATTTTTTTTTTTTTTTTTCATTCCCTTTCCTTTCTCTTACCTTTCATTATCTTGCTGCTTCGGAGAGCCCGAGCAAAAGAAGGGTGGGGGGTGGGGGTGAGGGGGGGGGAGCAGCATTCGAACGCGAGTCCCGAAGAGCGAGAGAGAAGACCTGGCACGAGAACGAGGGAGCGAGAGAGAGAGAAGAGACCATGTAAGAAGAAAGGTGGGGAGAAAGTAGATCAGTTTGACGACAGGGCTATTCTTTCTCGAAACTCTTCTTTGTACGGGAGCCGCTACCGGTTTGTCAAAAAAAAAAAAAAAAAAAAAGTATCCTTCTACCCTCCCGATGCCCAGTCCATTGTCGTTCGGTGCGTCGTTAATGCCCCTGTCTTTCATCGGCGACGTCGACGTCGCTTCTCGCCACCAGTCTCACCCACATTCGTCGTTTGATCTTCTGTCCTTTCGTCGATTACGATTTTACGTCTCGAGCGAATCCCGTTCCTTTCGTTCTGTCCTTTTCAATTTTTTTTCCTCCCTCACTTCAATCCTCCTTTCCTCACTGGTACCGGGAACGTTTTTTTTCTGCTCTGGTTATGACGTCGACGTCCACGACAAGCGTCAATCTTTCTGATAACCTCCAAAGTCCGTACCAATATATATATATATATATGTATATGTGTATGCACGCAGATGATCTTTTCGACGTCGTACTCGCACTCCAGTGCATTTGCAAAACTTGTAAACTGCACTCGAGGTACCGGAGTCCCGTGTAGCCGCCGTAACATACATTAGTAGATGTGGGAACTCGTGTATCCCATACGAGAGGGGACACGTGAGTATTATACGAGGCGCACACGTCCCGGGACGCCCACGAGAAATCGTAAAGTTTACGAAAATAGCCGAGAAATTGCCGGACACTCGCTCGGTATGGAAGGCGATTTCGGCGAGATCAAAGTAAGGGCGCGACATTTAACGGACACCCGGTATAACCGAAATGTGCCATACGCCACATCGACGTTTCATTCAAACGTCAATTCAAATACGTTAACAGATATATATATATATTTCGCATATGCAAAGGTAAACGTTAGTCGCCATTTTTTTTCGCCTAACCTTACGCAATAAGCAATTACCGTTCGTACAATAAGCGCGAGAGTAAAGCTAACAATAAGTCAAACGATCGGAATCAATTTGTATTGACACGTTATCCCCGCCGTTGGACAATCCCGGCCATTATCCTGCCCCCCCCCCCCTACCCCCTCCCACCGTTCTATTACGTAATTCAACAATAAATAAATCAGGCGTTAGTCTAACCTAACCCGTAGGTAACCTGAATGCCGAGGAGAGTTCATTCGCGTCTATGTCGTTCAGTCACTGGTTAAGTCGTTGCGTTCAGAAATCAGATGGAAATGCTCCTTAATTGTTTGCAATGGTCGAACAAGGCGAATACCGAGTGCCGCCCCATTAGCATAGTCTAGTAATGCTGATACAGTGTGTGTATATATATATATACATGCACAGCAGGGCTAGTACAGTACGGCAGATGTTTAGTCATGCAATTTTAACGAATGTAACAAATCCAAGAGAATAAACGGTCGTTGCTTCGTTTACAAGTTAAATAATATCGTTTACATGATAAACGACTTGAAATATCGGGAATATGAAGATATTTCTTTCGAAAGGGATATATATATATATATCCCTCGACATGACGCAATGAAAACTACGTATACAAGATATTTGGGCCCCAAGGCCCTTGTCTCTACATATTGAATTATTCGTGACTCCCCCCCCCCCCCCTCCTTTTTCAAGTTTGCTTCGGGGGTTTGAAAAGGACCTGCACGGTCGTACTGGAGGATCACGCAACGACCCCTGTTGAGATCCGACTGTGTTTCGTAACCTGACACTTTGTATACATTGATATTACGAAATAATGAGAAGTCCGTTTACTGCCTCTTCGTTTCACAGGAATATATATATATATATACTTTCTGAAATAGTATATTTATATATGTATATAGTAGCTAATAGTAATTGGATAATAGTACAATAGTGACCGCTATGCCGTACGTCAAGAAATCACACATCAGCCCGTTAACTGAACTTTTTCGTGGTCCTATTGAACTTCCAGTATACAACTGCTCATTAAATGACATGGTCGGTTGACTGTGAACTTATCAACGAAGCATGGCGTGAAGTTGTCTGACGAGGAGAACGAATCTCGTAGAAAAAAAAAGCATGGAAAAAAACATAAGAAAAAAAACCGTCATACCTAATCTCGACGTCAACGCACAAAATCCGAGTGACGTGTCCATTGACGTCTCTCTGGGAAGCCAAGGGCTATTTTATGCATCCGCGCGACCTCCGGACCACCCTGTATATCGAAGTTGATTGGCCAGAAAACGTGCCGGCGCATCTACTAATCGGGTCCTTTTTCAATTATCTCCCGATCCGTCACCGACGCCCGTTACCCCAACGTTCGGGCGAGAGCGCCAGCAGCGTCCGCAGGGGGACGCAAAAGGAAAAGTGGGGTGTCGGTATCAGAAGATCAGCACTGATCCTATTGTAGATCAGATCGGATCCCTTTGGCAACCCCTAGGATTGCTTACTGGGATCGTTTAATACCCTCCAGAGTAAATCCGTGTCATCAGTGCCGGCGACAGGGTTGCATCTGCAATTTCAGTCAGTCCCACCTAACCCTAAAACCTGCCTTAATCATAATGAAGGAAAGTTGCGTCAATTTTTCGTAAACGTGATTTCCAGTGAAGGTCGCGTAGGAAAAAGTGTCTTACGACGTACGAGTGTTTCGTTGGCGTAATGTACAGGCGTGTAATTGAATATTGTCCCTAGGACAATTGCAATTGTTATACCGAATGGGTTATAGCTTCTGGTAGAAAATATGGGAAATTCCCTAGATCGTTCTGTCACCCCGTACATGGTAAGTTACGTTGCGTGGCGTAGGAATGCAACATGTAGGTGCACCCGTACACTCTTGTACAGACTGGTACACGATTCCTGTATACGTTTTATATTCCAGTTACACGATGCTGCTATCTGGTGCGGTCCAACGAGTAGCCCCCGTGGGTACCGGCCTTTATGATTTGTGCAGTTACAGAAATTACGACGCTAGATAATTGAGGAGTAATGGCGGTTGTTTAGCCATAACTCATTGCCATTGTATATACATATATGCGGATCCTACGAAAATACATGTATAAATAGATACATGCATAAGCGGCGATACCACCCTGAAGGAAAATGCTGAAGTAAGCGATAAAATCAATTCGATATAAAAATCAATTTTTTTTTTTCGCTACCAAATAGGCAATCAAGAAGAAAATATGATACAACGCAGAGTGTAAAATTTTGGCAAAAGAAGTAAAAGTTCAAGTACCATGGTAGCCATGGTAACGTATCGACTCTTTGAGCATCGGACAAAGAGAGAGGGGAGAGACGGCATGCGGGCCCTTGGGCCGATCTGTCAGTTTCGGGTTGCACAATGCATGGCTGCTTCGGTGCCCAGGGGACTAATTTTTCAACGGGCCCAAGATCGGCGCCGATTCGCGCTCGCGTTCCTTCGGTAGTTTTCGCTTGGCTGCTGAATGAGCCGAAGCAAAAGGATGGCTCGTATATCAATCTAATTGCGACTAAAGTGGAAGCCTCGCCCTGCAAAGTTGGTGTCGCTTCGGCCCACGCTATTCCTAACCTCTACAGGTAGAAGTTGCGGAGTTCCCTTAGGGTGCATCCACAGTGTACGGTCAATGGAAAGCGTAGGTGTACGTACGGTGTACGTTTTAAGAACTATATATATGTCTGTGTGTGTGTGTATATATTTGTGAACGTGCCTTTACGCGTACTCGAAATGCGACGTTACGTATTTTTCAACAATGTTAATTCACACGTCAAACTTCGTTACGACATGCGATCGCTAGTTGTGTACAGGATACATTACGATGTACATTTTATAAATAAAATTTTGACGCTTTCACGCTAACGATCTCGCGACCGTTTAAATTTCTGACGACAGGCTCACCTCGAAACTTCATGCGAAGTTATAGCGATCGTTCGAACAAGGTATAACTGTAATTTCGTATGAATGCGGCTTTAGTCCTTTTTTTTTCGTACAAAAGGAATGTCGCGTGCAATGAGACACGGGACGGATTCCCAGTTAGCGCACATCACTGCGAAATTCTCCTGATTACCTTCCGACGCTGCTGGCATGTTTTGCCTTAAAAATAAAATGGCTACTTTTTACCTTAAGCTGTTTACCAGGCCATACATTTACCAAGGCATGCGACTGTATCTCAGGTGGGTTTAAGGCGCGTTTTAATAGCCTTCTTATACCCGAGCAACAATTGCATTAAAAATAATTTTCAATAATCACACTAGTGTCGCTAATAAATAATTTCATACAAATGTCAAATTCGTAAAAAATTTTTTATACAACCTTTTTTCCCCTCGCTCCTAACGACAATACGAAAACTACTAATTGACTATAGTACACCACTATAGGAGAATGTTCAATTTCTTTTTCTTACAAATCGGTACCCAGGATATTTATCACTCTTGTTTACGAGCTGCCTCGTAATATACAGTACGAGCTTGGACCGAAAGGTAATTGCTCTCGATTAGTACGTGTGCATACTTAACCGACACACTATATATCAACGTAGCAATACTGAATCACAAGGGTACTAATTACTAAACTAACCGTTTAACAAGCCGCTCCCTACTAATCAGCCTTAAAGCTTACGTTAAAGTGGCAGATTGAGATTTAGGGTTGACACGTAAACAGCGAATTATCTAGATCCGCTATCTTTAACCCCATATGAACTTTGCTCCTTACAGCATCACGATTCGAATTTAAAAAGATCTTCCCATTGATCCCATACAGATCCCGGAAGTGAGGTAACGTCGCGTGATCGCGTGCAAAATTAATGGGGACGCCGATCGCGAACGATTTGTCGTTAATGGCGATTCCCACGATAATGAACCATCAAGACTCCGTTGTTCCGGCTTTACGAGTTTTCATAGCTAAGATTCGCTGCTAAGCGAAGTCCACTTATTCACCAGCAGACAAGCGTTACGATTCGTGTCGGCTGAACACGCTTTTCCATGCAAGAAGGGAGAAAAAAAAACGAAAAATCCTTACGGCGCCCACTCATGAACACTACACAAACTGATGACCGAAGAGTGGGCGACTAAAAAAAATGGCGACAAAAAAATAGGTAAAAACATAGTTAACTATGTAAAGAATAAAAAAAAATTTTTTAAGTAGGTCAATCCAGTTCGGATCACATAACCACCGTTGGCTTCAACGATCGATGACATCTACGATCCATGGATCATTCTTAAAAAATAAAAAAAGGTCCATTGCAGTAGAAATACCAGTAGATTTTCTCGCGTGACGAGAAGCCCCTCGTAACTATATATCTTCCCAGACGAATTGTATCGAATTCAACAACCGCCGCTGTACAATAATAATACAACGAATCCGTATAAAATTTCACAGTGATCAAAGACCCCGGCGTACAGGTGTTCGATACATTGTATCGATTATACTAGAAAATAAATATCGAACGTAACCAGGTGGTCCATTAAGGACTATTAATTCTCGCGTGCTCCAGTCGACAAGAGTAAATTTATAGTGACGTAAGAATTTTTCCTTGGGTTTATCTCCAATCCCCCCACCTCACCCCTACGCTACCTCCCCTCCCCATCACCGGTAACGGTCACTCGTGATTATTTTTTAGCTTTATTTCCTTCCCCCCCCCAACTTCTTCCTCGAACCGATCGAACACAATGCCGATGATATATATTACATGTTTAACGAGGGTGAATGACCCCTCCCCCCTCTTTCTCGTTTTAGCATGGGTATCGTCCTTTCGTGGTCATGGGGTCCCGTGAGATGAATCATGCCACATTAAGAGGCCGATATCACGATTATGGCTACTCGAGCCGATCGAGAAATCTTGCTTAGAAAAAGAATGCCTATTAGCTACCTGTAAACGTAGGTATCGGCAGGACGTATCGGGCGCGAGGAATAAAAGTACAAGTGTAAAAGGAAAGACTCTGGAAGGAAACGGTTCTCGACGTAGAAAAGCCATGAGGCACTTTGCCCCAATCCCTTCGACACGGGTTTTGGGGCCTTTCGAGTTTCCTGTACCAGAGAGATCGAAGAAAGGACGTAGAGGTCCGTGAAAGTAACGTATCCATATACTGAAACCTTTAGGATAGCTATAAGGGTAGGTTAAGACAGACTCTACGTTACGAGTGCTGAACTAGTGTTTGAAAGATCAGAAATTCTTTTGAATTCATTTTTTTGAGTTTTGATTTTTTTTTCAGATTGAAAATTTATTTTTGTATATCGACTTAAAGATTGTCACGTTGATGAGTGACAGTTTTTTTTTTTCAAAATTTTTTTCGCTCCCACGTACTCACGGTAATAAGCAGGTTGGCTAATGTCACTTTGCGTAGGCCGAAGTGCATACGGCCGGCTGAGTACGTTAATTTCACGATCGAATTGAAATCTTGCTGAATCGCTTTTGAGAAGGTAAATGGGATTATTGATATATGAGAATAAGTGAATGTTCGAGATATATATAATTGATACGCAATGAAAAATCATATACGTTATCTCGTGCAATGCATTCTAGTCGTATGAAAAAACTAGCATCGACACAGACTGTCCTATTTGTCATTAAACACAGTCGTTAAGCTAACGATGGGAAATAAGAAAAAAAAAAACGATCTTCTAACCCGTCGTATACACTGATAATAATATGATAACAAATAGACCATATATAATACTCACATCCAAGTTCCTGATGCAGTGGAAGCGGCGAGAGCGAGGTATATTCTCATGAGAAAGAGTAGCCACGTATACAACGCCATTTTTACCTAGAAACGAAAGAAATCTTTTTTTTATACCATATACATATATATATATATAATACTATAGTATCTATATATATACGTAATTCCATTAGCGTTATCAAGAAGGAAATGGTACGAACGACCGTAATTTATTTTCTAGTCAGATTTTCGATAAAATATATTGGATTGAATAACCTAAACAGTCGCCATGGCAAGCGCATCTACCATGCGCCAGGTTATAAAATTCAAGGGAACCTAGTGGTGTACGAGTTAACGCCAAGCTAACGGTTTAAACACGGGCGTTAAGTTTATAATTGTTTGTCAATATTTGATGAGAGAGCGTGAAGGGCCGCCCAGACGCTGCCTGGGCGGAAACCACTAATGTCAAGCCAGCATAACGTCAAGACCTCCTCTTGAGCCTTTCCTTCTTCCCCCACTCGCCCCTATCCCTTTCACGGTCCTCGGACAAAAGCTCCCTCGAATTTGGTTACGAGTAAAAAAAAAAGGGTTACATCAAAATAACCCGAGACATTTTGATGAGTTATCGCAGGTAAAATTTTGAAAAAAAAAATTTTTTTGTGAATTATGGCGAATCAAAAATCTTGTATTTAAAAAAAAAAAATTTCGATACGAATCCCTTAAATATATTATTTCGTTTTCATTTGAAATTTTTTTGACTAGACCAAACATTAAGGTCTAATACGCAAGACGTGTCTTATGAAGCATCTTTGGAGTGCCGTTATCGATAACCCGAGCGACAACCGGCTTAATGTTATTTTCAATAAAAAAATCTTGACGTTTTATCGAATCCTTAGCGCCTTCGTTATGATACTGTAAATAAAGGTGGCGGACGATTCCAAAGTGTCGTTTATGTTCCGATCTCTTAATGACGTCATACTTTTCCCGTACGATAACTTTTATATTAATTCAATCCACGAAATTGACCATCGTCGCTTTAAAATCGTTCCCTCGCTCCCGCCATGTTGTTTAGATCCCGTGCGATTACGATTTCACGAAACTACGAGTTATCGACAGTTCTACCTTGTCGATACGTCCAATGACGCGCGTTCGTTTCGAGTTCGAGCTTAAGCGCCGTCATAAAGATTATCCCACACAGGACGATTGCACAAGCAGTGCCCGGGCCTGTGAGGTTTTTGCAGAATTTTACACGCACTTCGAGTATCGGTAATCTGACTTTATGCCATCGTAAACTACGCTATTTATATACGATATAGAAATATGCATACAGGACCGATCTTTGCCAGGAATATAGTTTCTTATCGTACCTGTGCGAAATTGACATTTTGTCCCCCCCCCCCCCCCCCGAATTGGTATTGGCGGGATATTTAAGTATTAATTTTTTTTTTTTCTTCCTCGACCATTTCACAAGTTTCGCACAATTTTATTTTCAATCTTCTTTTTTTTTAACGCTTCTGTAGCTGCCGTCTTGACGCCCGGCTATTTACTAATGCGATATCTCCGCCACATGTGAATTGCCTTGTCCCGTCCCATTTTATACCGACTCTGCCCACGGATGTAATCCAGTTCGAAACGAAACCATGGAATTATCACGGGTTACCACTCCGATATAGAGTTTTGCGATTCTGAATTCGCCATTTGCCACGTACCATTAATGTATTTCAGAGCAACCTCTCACGGGGGACGGGTTCTGTCGAATCGTTTATTCGCAATCGTGGAATGTTAAAGTATCGAGAAACAGCTGTTATCGTAAATATGACTGCAGGGGCCCAGTAAAGTCGGTTTTACGCTCGGAAGTCGTATGTATTGTTGCCCGAACCGTTGGCTTATCGGGAAAATGATTACGCCACCAGCTTTTGGCTTTATAGTCGATAATTCATTATCTGTAGTCTGTAAGAATTCGTTAGAAGAAAATTCGAGTGCGAGTTCGCGAAAGGAATGAACTTTTAATTTGTCACAGTGACAAGAACTCGAATCATGATAAAATTGGCACTCCTGTCTACGATGGAAAATCACCAGTGGACTTGATAGCAATGAATTCGAAAATTAAATTTACGATCATTCAAGAGGGCGTTTTAGGCTTAGAAAACGGAGAGAAAAAATTTTCAAATTATGTCGTATTAAAAAAAAAAACAGCGCGTTTCCTCAAGACCCTGGTGTGTATCACATCAAACCAGGAACACGTATCCACATTCTTTTCATATAAATACAGAATAAAAATATATATATATATATAAAGGTACATACACCGGTCGCCGCGCCTACGAGAAATGCCATGTTAAGAGCACCGCGATAAATCGCATTAGCGACAATAGCGCGAGTGAGCGACTAAATCCTTAACGAGCGAAATACTAGCGATCTAGTCTCCAGACTGTTTCCCTATAGATCGATAGTCTCATTCCATATTCCATTTCGTTTCATTAAAATCCATTTACTCCATAAATATCAACATGATCCAGTGCCCACAATGAGACTGTACGTATAATCGTATCACGAAATAAAGGCTTGGCTAAGCATGACTTGGCTACGGTCTGCCATTAGGATCTGTAGCTCGAACAAGATCATCACAGAGCTCAAACTGGCTCGGAGCACATTAGCAGCCGATTGGCACTGCACGCCCTATTCTATTAACACATATACATATATGTATATATATATATTATATACATATATTGCATAGCTAAGCAGTTGCTAGTGGCGCACAAGAAGCTGGTCTGAATTTTCGCCAAGTCAGGGTTGCGCGAGTTCTTAATGAACCTGGGTAACCAGGGAGTACGTACACACAGGTAAAAGCAGTACGATACAGCTACACCCCAGAGAGCGTAAGTATGAGTTAGATAGAAAACGAGAGGCTGTCTTGTATAGTGTGTATATGGTACATGAGGCCCGGGGGGGGGGGGGGGGGGAGGAGAAAGAAAAGAGTTTGGTGAAGGAAAAGAAAAGGGCTGTGACGAAGGGGAGGAGCGTGGGAGGGGGGAATCGGTGAGGAGAGGTTATGGGTGAGAGCGAGAGAGACGGATAAGACAGCCGAGGAGATTTCGAGGCGTAGAGAGGAACAAAGAGGGAACGATGAGACTCGAGAGAAAAGTGGAGATCAGGAGAGAGAGAGAGAGCGAGAGAGAGAGGGATATGAACGTAGAAGGAAGTTCCTGTACACGTTTGTATATATACGTACTTAAGGTACGTACAAGGTGAATATATATATGTTATAGGTAGAGGCGTGCGGCTATGTTCAGTCGTAACTCATAAGTTTTATGACGCTTTCGTGAGGGCATCTTATTAACATCCGGATGCACTAATTTAACCGTAGATGACCGATTTTTAATTGGGAAAAAATTGCCTCGTCACTTCGTTATCTCGCGCACGCGTAAACTTTACTAGTCCCGAAGGGCCAATTTTGTTTTTGCGATAGGTTGGATTTTTCTTTCAATTGTTGTTATTATTGTGGTACGCACCATAGAGTCGTACCATTGGCATTATGGTGATGTAGTATCTCAGTGTCTTATTTCTTTTTGTTAATCACAATGTCGGCATTGAATGTAATACCTGACTCATTTTTAATGGGTACTTGGCATGGCTTATCGAACGAAAACCATTGATTTGAAAAAAATTGCTGTTTGTTCGGTACCCGGTTACAGGTTAAAAAATTATGTGACTGATATTTAATTGGTAATTCTCAATAGTTTGTTTTTTAGGCGAAACACGTAGGTGGCCAATATGGTCGACGAGGGGGTCTTGCATTATTATAAAAAGATAAGTCGACGAAATTCTATGGTAATCACTTTCCATTATTTTTTTCCGGATAAATTAATTGGTGATATTACGGTTGGGACCTTGCGGGATCGAGGTACATAACACGCAACGAAAGAAAGTCCATATGAAGCACATACCTGCCTACGTAATATACTGCGATGATTAGAGCTGTTATAAATCAGTGATATAGGGTTTAATGTTTGTAATATCGTTGCATATAGGTGGATAAGTACATAAAGTCGTCGTTCCAAGAGTAAAAGATTCTATCCGGAGGACTCATTAACCTTATAAGTCATAGGAAGGTGGCCCTTATGTGAGCTATTTTACTCCTGGACGGGCTGTATGTGTATATATATATATATATGTATATCGATGCGCCGATTACCGACGGCTAACGATATATTTATGTATATGACGATAACTATAACTATACGGAGTTATTTAGTGGATCATATTTTGCACATGGATGCTCACGTATAAAAATTTTCGAAAGTCTCACGTGGCTCGGACACCGTTAACGGATCGTGTATATTAATAGCGATAAAAGCATGTAATATATGTTTTAAAAATATCATAGCAATCCGAGTAACAAGGAAATGGGATCGCCTTGCGATACGTGGAAATGTTTGTAACTTTCACACACGAAGTATTTAATGCGAATCAAATTGCCAGTTGGAGTAATAATTATAAAAAAAAAGACTATTTAAAATATTGCTATAAAAGGTGTTATCTAGTAAACAATCAAGTTTTGACGTTAAGCTATTTTTAAATCGTCATATAATGTATGTATATATATATGTATATGTATAAGTATACAGGGTTATTTACGACGAATGTATCGCGTGAAGTTAGCCTATCCATTTGATTTTGACGATAGAGCCACCTTTCAGGTGGTGCGTTTGTCGTGAATAATAGTGTATGTGTATGTATATGTATTTATATATATGTATATATATGTATGTATATATATTTTGAAATCACTAATTATGTCGTAACTCTAAATTATTGTTATTATACATATTATCTCAATCTTAAAGACTGTGGATCAAGGGAAAAAGAAATGCAGTACGTATCAACTTCGCGACTGTATCGAGTTACGAGAGCACAGCCTTTAAATTGCGTACGTGAACGCCATTTTAAATTTTACGTTATTTTTCTTGCTTTTTGTAAAATATACAACCGACTTCCGTTTGTTGATTTTCCGCAGATACTTTTAAGGGATTTCTCTGATATAAGCTGAAATGGGGGGTTAATTACAGTCGTTAGAAATAATCAAGCATCTTTGCCACGATGTAGGGGATGGACATTTTTTGTAAATTAAAATCTATGTTTATCTAATTGTTTAATTAAAGGTTAATTGTCGAACGGATTTTTTTTTCTACCTGTTCACAAATTTTTATCTGTTCATCGTTAGCACTTTTCTTGACGCACCAAAACTCTGTGCGATAATTATACAACACTTTCACGCGACTCACTCAGCACTTTTGTAAGGTATGTATGTCAAAAAGTACTGTCTCACGAATATACTAGTGATTTAATCGGGAACCTTCGATCGCAGTCACAACAATGTTTTTGCACTCTGCATCAACGGCAAATCCCGCGTGGCGTCGCTATAGTAGACACGAATCCCAAGCGTGTTCAAACTCGTTCGAACATACTTGATTTTCCAAGTTTTTTACCCTCCAGTCCTGGCGAAGGTCGCAGGACGTTATTCTAAGACGTTAAAAATCTAAACGAATCTCACCTGTATCTATTTGATTGACGTAATGATCGATTAACAATCGGACGATTCGAGTCTGACGGACATCGTGTACCAGCTCGAAAGGTTGATAGAAACAAAATTTCAAAGTCTGCCTATTGGATGGTAAAAAATGGTCAGATCGATAAAAATATTTTTCAGTAAAATCAGACACTTTTTTAAGTAAGAAAATTACCTTTTTCGAATTCGCATTTCCTGTTGTTTACTAATATTAATTGACGTTCAAGAGACACGACACTCACTAAACACTCTCGCGAGAACTCACTCTGGCCTCCATTATGGTTCGATGCATTTGTCACGTCATTTCAAAAAGTAATAATAATAATATTTTTACAGTAATCTACCGCCGACACTGTTAACCACTGATTTTATAAAATTATCAAATTCTCTTCCGGGCTTTCTTTTTAACGCTAACCCGTGCGCGACTAACCTCAAAATTTTCTTTTCTCACTTTCGCACTCGCGCACTTCTCAAATCTTACTGAATTTCTTTTACAGACAACGAATCCCTTTCTCGTACGGGATGCACAACGAGTGATCGCAGTAAATGGAGAATTGTGGAAATATCAATTTGAAGTGGAAGAGTGTACGCGCCACGTGACCGGCGCATTCGACGTGCCGAGTGAGAGTGCGACTGAATCCAACGTGGTCCCTCCACCGAATCAGGACGGTGGTTGCTCGAATCCTATTGCTCCCTCTACTGGACTCCGTTGGCCCATTGGTACGTGAGACTATCGTTTCGATGCTCCCTGAGCTATTCTTCTCTTTAATTACAACGAGGGGAATAGTGCCGACGATACCAATTAGTCATTTTATTTCTGTCGCATGCGTACCCGTTACGCGGGAATTTCAAATGTGAGTTGTCGGTTCTTTCAGGTGACATCATGAATACGAACGCCGAAAAAACACTGTAATCTCAGCATATAAGTAATTTGGATCATTTTTCTAAAAGATGGGAGTAATGGAAAAAAAAAATGATCGGAAAACACAAGTATGAAATTTTATTACTTTTATTTTTTGTAATATTAGTATAGACGAACTAGGCTATTTCCAGAGTGGAATTATTATTTTTTTTGTTAATAGATATATCTTGCTGGCTTGTATATAATTGGGGAAGTGCTTTCATTTCATTTTGATAGACAGACAGCTGCATTAATACGATGGACTGTTTGTCAAAACTCAACTGATCTATGTGGGCTATATTAGTTCGAAATTCTTACGCAAATGTCTGTACATTAGAGTTTATCTGTCTATGAAATAAAAAGTATTTAAAAGAAAGAACTTTCACAATGTTTCGAGTAACGGAGATTATTCGTGGATAATGTTTATGTTTTTGTCTTTGATGCAATCTTTCGAAGTCGGATACAGTGCAGTTTAGATTAGAAAAAATTATTTTTTTAATGATCGAATCAAGGATTATTATCTATCCAAAAATTACACAACGTTTCAAATTTAATTTTGACGTATCACAAGCTTTCTTATTCACTGACAATATTTTATAGTCACTTCAATTGATATACCGAAACACACGTGCTTTTTGTAGAAAACAAATTTTAAATCTCAAACTTTTTCGCTTCAAGAAAAATAAAAACAGTGAGAAGCCTTTCATGGCGACTCACTTCAGGAAATTATAGTGTCGTTAACGCGCACCAAATGACAAATAAAAAAAAATATGAAAAAAACAGTCGTAATAGCCGTGAGTGCATATACACAGAGGTTATAAAAAAAAGAATTGACGTTCCACTCAAAAACGAAAGCAATCGTAATTTTCTCACGTAATTTCCTCATCACCGCGAAATTAAACATCTGCTGGTAGTATCGTATAGCGTGAAATGTAAGAAAAAAAAAAAAATTAGACATTAACCAGTCACACGAAACCAGAAAAATCTCGACTCGTGACAAGAAAGTTTTAAAAATACTTGACGCTCTGGAATTTCCAAAGAGTTTGCTTGTCCAGGACAAGCAGGTAGACATAAAGGAAGTCCAAAAAGTGGTAAAAACACGTTATTCGAAAATCTGTGGAGAATTGAAAAACTGCGTGAAAATTACGTAAAACTGAACAGAAAGGTATTTATTATTATTACTATTATTAACATCACGCGATATCCTTAGGAGGGATACTGAAACGATTCTCGAGATCGTAACAATATGTTTACTGTGTATAAAACCAGTGTAGGTACGCCTGTACAGGATCAGTTTTGAGTAGGCAACCATGAGACGGCGGCAAGATCAGTAGTGATCATTTTGGTCGAGAGAACCCCACTTAGATCTCAAGATAGCCCCGTCATCTAACACCGAACTGGTTTTTTGTGTACAACGGCTTTTAGGCGATGTATCAGCCCCGCTGCAGAACCTACGAGTATAGGAAGGGCAGCAAGAAGAAAGGAAGGGTTCGAAATTGGAATTTAGTTCAAATTCAACCCTCCGAGGATATGACAAAAGATTTTAGCAGTTGTCACGATATAACTGAAAATCTCAATAATGAGAAAGGAATTAATCAAAATATTTTGGTCAGTAAAATAAATCAATCTTCCATAATATTAAATATCAGCATACGTTCGAGGATCTGCGTGTACCCATAAAAATAGCTTTAATTTGAGAAAAAAAAAATAATAAAAAAATATTCAAAAATTGCAGAAAATAAAGGAAGGATGCAATTTTGTGAAATTAATTGATCGAATGGAAGACGAGTGACGAGGTGATTGAAAATTCGACGATGACGTCCACCCACGCATGACGTAACGATGACGTATGACAGGAAGTGTTTTACCAATGGGAGGGTCAATTTACTAATCAACCCTCTTGGCACAGCCAATGGAAACGAAGACAGGGTAAGATACTGAGAGATAACGTGAAAGAGGGAGGATATGTTATATCTTGTATATAATAGCTGTTAAAATGGTTGACCGGTCCATTCGAGTGGCTGTGAATGAAATCTCAACATTTCTAATACCCATGTCCTTGGCGCACATTAGATACATAGCTATACATATATGAGCGTACAGAAAGTCCAGAACACCCACTTTCGTTTGAGACTTTTTTTTTTAACGGTATAAATATTTCCATGTACCCCGACGAATAAAATTCATTCTTCCTAACCTTTTCTCTCTCTCTCTCTCTCTCGCTCTTGTATCCTTACCCAATACTCCATCTCTCTCTGTCTCTCTTATTCTTCGCTCTCATCTATTTTTTTCCCCCTTTTTTCGCTTTATTTCCTCACAGCCAGATTCACCGGTAGATATCTATTATCCACACAAGATAAATTCACGGGTTTTTGCCGGAAGCTCGAAGGCATCGCTCAAAGCCTTTAGCCAAGGTTACTTTCACCGAGACTAATTTTGGTCCAGCGGACATACCATCCTCTTGTGCCTTTCATCCTGAAAATAAAGAGAACGCCATTTTGGGTATAGTATATACGGTAGTCGTGAGACCCGTGAGTATCGTGCTTGGTTATAATCTCGTGATTTTAACACACAGGTGGTGGAATCCGAATCTGCAAATGTGATACGCCGGAGGCTGACGTGGGAAAGAAGATGGTCGAAGATATGTGAAAAATCGTAGAATCTCGCTTGTATTTTAGTTCGAGAGGAGAAGATACCTTAAATCATTCAGCCATATATATAAATATATATATGTGTGTGTGTGTGTGTATACCTTGTGCGCAGTAATAAACAGCCGAAATTCTCAACCGCTCTATTTCGGGGATTCCCCGCACTCATTCTATTACACGCATGACTAGGGACCCCAGAAGACGTTTTAACGAAAGAAAAATCTAACTATAGTATCTTGTTGGTTTAAAATTTAAATATCTCTAGCCTGCTAAGACCGTCATTAAAACGGTCCACCCTTGGTGCATTATCTCTTTTCTTCCAGATGCGTGGGTGGGGGGTCTGGCGTTACGAATCGCAACCTGCGAATTCCTCACCGTACAGTAACGTCACGGTTCGACAATTTTGTTTATAGTATCTGACTGGTAATTAGTTCTGGGGATTTTTCAAAATTCCCTAAGACCCACCATGAAGACCCTATGGATCAGCCCGGGTACCAACCGTCTCTTTTGGTCCCCTTTCATGATGATTCTCACAAGCCAACCTGTTACCCAACTAATCCATGGGCGCTACGAAATCTCGAAGGAAGTTTGAAAAGCTTTTTTTTTTTTGTAAAAAAAGGAAAAAACAAGCAAATCTATTTATAACGCGACATCGTAACTGCCAAAATGGCGGATACGCAACAAGGCTGCCAGCTGCGTCCTGCTGCTTGAAAAAGTCTCGACCATTGAGTTTTGTCAAGTTTCCTATGCGAATATGAGAAGCTTGAAAAAAATCTTACTCATGCATGCACATATGCACATATATATATATATATATATACACACACAACATATGTATACTAAGCACCTACTTACCTAGGTATATATATCAAAAGTTACTAGCGAGGGGATAACACGACTTTTTCATAGTGACAGTGGCGACGTTCGAGTAGAGTGCATACTTTGGTGGCCTAATAACAAAAGTATGAGAAAAGCACTTGAAAAAAAAACTTAACCTGTTTATGAGGAAGGAAGCGTTCGCCGTCCCGCGTGTCCTTTACGAGGTATAAAGTGGATACTTTGCAGGCTGGAAGAATGGTCGTTGCGTTAAGCACTAGTAATTTTGGGTGAAAAATACTTAGAGAGTGAAAGATGTAAAAGAAAAGAAAAAGAAAAAGAAAAAAAGAGTGAACACGAAACTTGACCGCGCGAAGGGGGTAGGTCTGCGTCGCAAAGTGTTATGTAGTATAATAAGAAATCCAGTGGCGAGGAGACTAATTTCGAAGGGTGTTGTTACGAGGGTAGGTTGGAGGTTAGTTTCATGAGGGAGAGAGAGAGAGACAGAGAGAAATAGAGAAAGGGGATGCAAGTGAGCATTTTGCCTGCGTCAAGACGACTAGGACAAAAGGGTTGCTTGTTGTACAGTCCATTGTGAAACTACAATAGCTTTGGCTTTGCTCGATCGTACCAATATGGCGGATTTCGTCAAGATATTGGAAATTTTTTTTTTCAAATTTTTCCGTTCACGTCTTTGTCGTTACGGTGCAAACTCCTTGTGCAATTTTTTCCTCTGTTTACGCTCGGACGGCTTTGTCGGCCATGTTTGACGGTGAAATATTTACTTTACCAAGAAAACATCCTGTACGGCATGCGAAGCTTGTCGGACTGGTTTTTTTGTTTTCAGTGTTGCACGGATCATTACAAATTTGGATTTCATAACCTAAAATTTAATAGAGGTAATTGTTTTTTTTTTTGAGAGAGAATGAAAATTTAGTAGGGGTTATATGCAGGGAACGATGACAAAGTGTCATCTTTATGTAGAATGCGTGGCTCTTGAAATTCGGATCTTGATTATTCTCTGGGACCCTTAAGCGAGATAAAGGCTAATCTGGCGAACGGATAATTAATACCCGGTGATTTAAATGTTACAAAGCAGCATTAATCTCGTCGTGGCTGGAATGCATTTCGTTTTCATTAAGCAAGGACTCCTAGAGGAGGGCTTGATTAAAAGGGGGGTGGGGGATTTATTTGTATTTTTACCCCTAACTGCGGATCATCAATTTCAATCAGGTCCACCATGGAAGCTAATTAATATCAAGACATTGTGCCTCCCTTCTGTGACCGCAGTCCTCGGCCTCCTCTTGTATACTTATTGATAGTATGTTTTTATTCCTTCCTCGAAATCCGTGTCCGCTAGGGAATTTTGTTTTTCTCACCCCGAGTGCAAGTGGCATTCTTTACGTTGTGATTTCTCATTTTTTTTTTCTCATGAGGGTAAGAGGTTCCACCTAACTTCCCTTTCCTTTATCTGCTTTCGTTTTACCTTTGGACTCTTCTACCTTCTGCGTCCCTTTTTTTTTTTTTCTTCGTCAAATCATTCCTCGAGGGTGGTGGGGTTTCCCAGACGGCAGCCATTTCCTGTGTAATTTGAATTATATTAGGCCTATAGTGGCCCTTCGAAGACCCCACAATGGGCCCTATCATCACGTATTGTGCAGTCCGTGTTTAGGGGCCAGGTGCCCCCTCGGGGTACAGTCTACCTAAAATTACCATTCGACAGATTTAAGAGAGGTCAAATTGAAGATAGAGATTTTAAAATTGTTTGGTTGAAATTTCAAAAAAAGATCTACAGTATGCTAAGCGTTGAATAAACTATTAGGTTAATGTCGTTTAAGTGATTTACGTATAATCTCGTTTTACGTAACGAATAAGAAAGATAATTATTTTCGTGTAAAATCATAACGCAGTAAATCCTCGTAACCGTAAACTCTTAGACGATCGGTACTGACGATTCTTAAAATGTAATGTCGTAACTTTGCAATGACAAAAAATCTTTTTAATCCTCAGGGCAAACTGCCATTAAGCAGTTTCGATCTGTAATAACCGGTCTTTAATGGCAATTACTCGACAATTCTCATTGCGAATATTTCACAATCCATTTTGGCAATTTCATCGAATTTCACTAGACTGTAATTACTCTCCGTATAACACGAGTTCCGATATTGTTCCGAGGCTCTCATAACGTCCTATTATAAGTCAAATGCAATTATCGAACGCTGGATGCTCCTGGTCCATAGAACAGAGGTACCATAAGTGCGTCGGTAAGGTAGACCTCTTCATGGTAGACAATCGAGCTAAATAAATGTATGAAGTAGATATCGACTTTATCGACATACAAAAATGTCCCTAGGAATGATATTCCAATTGACGGAAGATAACAGATTAGGCATCTTGTAGGAATTTGGTGTCGAGTAAGCCTAAGTAGCAGCCGTACGTAGATCGAATTACCGACCGAGGCTGTGTTCGTAAATCCATTTCTCGGTACGGCGGATTATGACGTCACGCGATCGAGATTTGATCAGAAACAAGTAATATTAGTCTGATCCATTAGAAAGCTGGCGAAATCGTAGAACTTAAATAGTGCTATGGACGTGTACATGTATTTGGATTTTCCTTCTAGTTCATTTTGGGATTTTACATATTTTCATGTCAAGTCCCTTATACTTAAACATGAAATTAAAAGTTCCATAATTCATCATTTGTAAAAAATCAACGTTAAAGTAAGATTATAAAAATTCTATTAATTGCATTATAATTCGAATATTGTTTTTTAATCGTATGCGTATATTCGAATCCAATTAATTGGTATAAAACTAGAATGAGAAATCTTTCGGTCAGCGTGAAAAATCTTTTAGGACACTACAGGGTGTATAAATAATAACTGATTATTATAGGAATATCATTCTACTAACAATAACGCATGGCAATACTCGTTTGGTTTCCAGGTAAATGTGCAAATGTAGAAATATATAGTAAGATCGTTATGCGAATTGCACCGGCAATTATAATTTATTATTGTATTTCGTATGAATGTCGAGAGGTGAAATTCGCCATAGCGATATTAACCTTGCATTAACCTACCGTTAGCTGCTTTCGGTAGATTTTATATTCTTAATGGGAAAATTTAATCAATGATTACAAATCATATCCGTTACGCAACTCCATAGTGGATAACGAGTATGTAGACACGGGGATCGCAGAATTTTGTAAATGTATATAATATTCATAGTATAGTGTTTCAATAAATTGGCAATAATGACACAATATCGATACAGTGATGGCCAATAAGACTATTACTGGAAATGGATGATTTATTTACAACAGAAATATTACAAAACGTATAATTTTATTGTAGTATAGGACGAATTGTTTCAAGTTAAAAATCATTAGACCTTTTTTTTTATAAGTCTTTCCAATATTTTTCTTTCATTACAGTGTCATTTTTTTGGCATCTACGAGATAAGCTCGGCAAACAAGGGCAACACAAAATCTCGAAGGCTTCCAGCTATTCGCAAATATTCTGAACTGCTTGCGCGCTTCAAAGAAATTTTAAAGCAAAGGTATGTCTGCCATGATGCTTTATTAAATTCGCAATTAGAAGCCTTAGGGTTTTTCTTGTTGTCAGTGCAAAAAATTCCTTCGAACACAGGAAAAGTCTTGGATAAATACGAGAAACAGGATACTTCATTTTTTCCAGATTTTTACCACTGCTGATTGAGGGTCGGTTACGTTAAAGCTAACCGTGGTTTAACTAGCGAGATTAATCAAACAGAACCGAAATCTACAAGAATACGGGCATCTGATTGGCTAATCTCGACAATTAAAGCTCGGTTGATTATGGTGGAACCGACTCTGAAAGTATTCCTTTTTATGGAAACGTAATTTTTCGCGCGTCGGTAAACATGGTCGCTGCTGTATCTCTCGCGTGGTCTCTCACTAGCGTCATCTTGCGGAAACTTGAGGTAAGCTGATACCCAGACAACAAATAATGTCCGAAAGTCGTCCTTATGACGTCCAATAGCTCAGAAGTTGTCTGTAAGGCATCTTAACCTTTTCGCGGCGGAGCGCTCAGAAATGAATTGCGCTCTATAGGCGTCGTTCGCTCAGAATGAGCGTCTATAGCTGAGCGCCTAAAGGCGCTGTTCGCCGCAAAAGAGTTAAAGATGACTTTTGGACATGTGTGTTGTCTGGGTTGCTAAGGTGCCGGTAAGGTAGAAATTTACTTATCCAGCCTAGCAATAATCTTACTAGATGGCAGCACGGTCAAATTTCATGAAAAGAAACCGATCTTCGGAAAAATTATAAAGAATACAACTTTTGTTTGACATGAAAAAAAAAATTCTCCAATGGTCTCATAAACCTTTGAGCAAATTTTCGAATTTTCGAATTACTCATTATCATTAAACGCATTACAGCGTAAAATAATTATTATTTATCACTTTCTATAGTCTCAAAGTTAAAGATGACCTCCATTCGTTACCCAAAAATATTTCCGTTGAGTTTCTGTCGGTTAGTGCAGAAAATAAGCTACCAGACTATATTTAGGTCGGAATAAAACGAAAGAGGAACGAAGGTAATGAAGAATAAAAAAAACGAAGCACGGTATGCAATAATACGAAGAGAAAGGATGGGTCGGTCAGCGCGAGGCGTGTGATAAGGTATCTCCCCGGGAATGATAAGGTCGCCATCAGGGCTGGCAATACGTTGCCCACCGTGAAGCGTTTGCAGCATGAAACTCGACAGCGACCCGTACGAGCAAACGCGAGGATCTAATCTAGGAAGTCATCTTGAGGCTCGAGTAGGTTAAAACGCAAAAGAAAAGAAAAATAAAGTAACTCGCAAATTTCTTTAAAGACACGCAGTACTCGAGTAATGGACAGATGTCCCAAACCGCCTAATACTCCAAACCATAGAAGTGACAATGAAGAAAGTTTTTGAAAAAAAAAATTTTTTCTCTATTTTTATATAAATTATCAAAACACCTGCGATCCGATCAAAGTATTTCAAATTATTTAAACACGTTCGAAAATATTACTCCACCGCCATCTGTATTAAGTACGACTGTATAACGCGTGTCCAATAAAACTTACGACAACGGAGGTCGATCTCACTGTCATATCGACACCTAAATCGACCCATATAATAGATAACCTGTACGATTTATCACAAGAGTGGGACAGTGGGTTGTGTAAAAACTAAAATAGAAAAAAAAGAAGACAGAAGTCCACGGGTGGTAGATATATGAAATTAATCATTTGCTCCGTAAGCTGTTGCTGTATGGCTGCCTCTGCGTTCCACATATGTATATACGTTTCCATAGAGCAGATCTGCTATACCAACTGATACCAAAGAAGATCAACGTAATTTTTTTTTCTTTTTTTTTTTCACTCGCAGCTCCTCTCTTTCTCTCTTCCCATCGATACGTACGAACCGGAAGATAGAGTGAGAGAGAGATAGGGAAAGGGTCAGTAAACGACAGCAGGTCGACCTACGAATAGAGTCGTTTCAATTACGCCTACGTCCCTCCTGGGCCAAACAAAACTGACAGTCTGAAACCTTCTTGGATATGTAGGATGAATATACCTGTAGGACCGAAAATCTGGAGTAGGATGTAAGGTCCTCCAAGGCCCTATATACATTCACCTGACTAATTTTTATTACATCCTTATCTTGTTTTTTTTTTTTTTTTTTTTTCGTTTCTGTTCCTCTTATCTGATCCTGTAACCCAATCTTACCGTACACTTTTAAAATTTCATCGAGCCACCAGGTATGCAAACCCCGGTTATTATTAATATGCATTTTCGTATCCTACGTAAGGCCAGTTTCTACCGAGTTGGCACAGTCCCGCTCCACTGTCTGTCTTAAGCCTAGTTCATAGGTGTACCGTAATTTTTTTTTCAAAATATTTTAAAAACAATTTTTTGATGATCCAAACATTATTCCCCCCCTCGCCCATGGAATTGCAATTCCTCTTATCTTGTCGCTATGACGCATTTCATCCCCTTATATTCAGTTCATTCCATTTTTTATTTCAATGACGTATCTTCCCCTTACTTCGCTACCTGGTAGCCCAGCTACTGCCTGTGGATTAGTAAGAGGATTAAGACGGGCGAATTTTCCGAGAACCGTATGCACCGCCGAGCACCGAAATTCCAGACTCCTTGGAATTTTCTCCTTTGACTCCTTTGAATCAACGTCCAACGGCTGATCCAGGTGGATCGTCTAGTCGGTTTTCAGGCCTTTTGCATATATTGCGTCATATATCATTGTTGACTTTGATTTTCACGTTTCAAACTACCAACGAGACTTCCAAGGGTGACAACTGGACTAGTGACGATAAGCAGTACCTTCGTATGATTAAATTCAGATAGGCGGTTTACGAGATCCTTATAGGGACTCAGCATTGGTGATACCATACACATATAGATGTTATAGGACAAACCTATCAGATATTGTCTTCAATGATTACAGCATAATGGCACTTTGGGTGTAATGAAATATTTTTATTAATTTTATTTTTTTTTTATTTTACATGCTCGACTTTTTTTTTTTTATAAGGGACCAGTAGGGTGTGGGGTTGAATCTTTTTCTTTTTAATATCTGTTTAAGGATTTTAACAGGATTTGGAAATTCGTGTTTTTCTCTGTTGGACTAGCAGTTTCTACCAACGTGTATATATTGATATGTATAATATATATGTATATATAATAAGACGATGTTGCAGGCTGGTAATTCCATTTCAATTTACTCGCTCGTTGTATTCCTTAAACGTGTATCGATCCGCGACAAACTCCCGCGTCGCGTTTCTCCTTAAACGGCAATTTCGTGAAGCATCTTTCGGAGTTTCAGGACGTTGCCTTGGCAATATAGAGGATAGACGCATCGTGGACAGACGCAACTGATAAAAAGTTTTATGAAATGAAATAGCTGTTATAGCGAGTGCGCGGTTCGTAAAATTCATTCGAGTTTCGTTCTTTTACCAGGTCAAATCTTAGATATACGTAATAAAAACTCTATCGTCTCAGAAAAGTAGCTTGTACAATTGATAACACACAAACACACACACGTATATATATATATATATATATATATATATATATATATATATACAGTGTAGCAAAAATTAACAAAATTCAATATAGCACGCAACCCGTATGATCCGCTTTTATATACTTACTTGAGACAAGTCACGATGTAAATTAGATAAAAAGATAAGTAGATACCAGATATCTCAGAAAGATAAAATTTAGATAAAAAAAATTATAGATGTACAGACACTTGGAAAAGTGGTTATAGATATCAGCACGTGCAAAACGTGGACACTCTAGGGTCATCTGATACCGGAAATCATATGTGTATATTTAGGTTTAAAAAAAACGCTAAAAATGATTTCGTAGAGTACATACTATATAATGTAAAATTGACCTAAATTAATTATAAGTACTGTGCTATGCAATGATCGAGTATTTTTACTATACGTAATAAATGAAAAAAGAAATAGCAGTAGCAGTAGTGTTAGTAGTAAGAAAGGTATAAGAGGAAAAATATATATATATATATATATAAAAATCAATCGACGTTATCGAAGCACGATCGAGGAAGGTATGTATAGTAGGAGAGAGAGAGAGAGAGAGCCGCCTTGAGTCGGGGGGGGAGGGGGGGGCACAGCGTGGTGTAGAGAACGTAGCCCCGCCCCCCCGAGCGAAAACTTAAAAATGCCGCCGCAGCGCAACCCGAATCGATATCCGTCGGCTGAGTCACGTGGTTCGGCCTCGAGACGCTTCTACCAATAATAGCGTCGCACGGCCGACTTTGTCTCCGCCCTTACCCCCCGTTACGCCCCACGGCCCGGCTCGCGCGCGGCATCCAACTTTGAACTGGAACGCAGTCCGCGACTGGAAGCGCACCCGTTCACTTCGGTGCCATGTCGCTCATCGCGTTCTACGAGTGACCGCACGATACGCGCAAGGTTGAACTTCTTCGGTAGTAACACATCCACGTGGAAGACATTTCCTGTCGCGCTCGGTGTTTCCGTTATACATTGGTGTTACGTGGCGTAATATTCCTTCGGCCTTTCGTTCGCGCGCATTTCTTTTCACTTTTGCGTTTACTTGTTCTCTGAGCTTAAGTAACGATAAAGCCGTGGCTACGGGACTGAAGTGATATTCTTATTGTTTCTCGTTCGCTGTGAAGGTGAATAGGGAGAGGAGGGATGTTTTATTCCATGTTTGGTTAGCGTGACGAGTTTGAAAAGGGTGACGCATGGCTGTAGAGAAAGGTGAACAGCCAGTATGTTTACTATCTGGTGAGAATTTGTGACTAATGGAATAAAATTGAAGATATCGAAGCCAGCAAGAGAGACAAGGATCGTAGAAGTGAGGTGAACGGAGGTCAGAGCGTGAATTAATGTGGCTAGGAGAATGATCTTTGGTCTGGATATATATATTTGGTGTAGCTAGTTCGATGCACAGTAGTGCGTGACGTGGGGTTTTGTGAACTGTCGATAACGTAATCGCCGAGGAGACAAACTGGAGAAAATCCAAAAAACGCGACCGTGTAGGAACAAAAGGTCTCGTTCCGATGCGAAGAAAACGATCCAAGTATCGATCTAGGAAGGACAATCGGTGAGAGCGTGACCGCTCTCGACGGTCGTCCAGCGGGGTGGGGTGGGGGGGTTCGAAGGTGGATAAAACAATTGGAAGATCGCAGACGTCATCGTCGCAGCAGTGCGGTGGTGAGACGTAAAGTTCTCGAAGCCCCAAGGAGCCGTCATCGTGGCCCGTCTATTATGCCCGGAAACCGTTGCGACGTTGCCTCGTGTACCTAGTGGTCGCCTCGACATGGAGGAGAGTCAGCTGTTGATGACGGAACTTCCGGCGCTGCCGCCAACACGCGGTACGACCCTGATACATCGACCAGGTCACTATTACCACCTGCATCAGCCGCACCTGGCGATATCGACGCCGCACAGTCAGACCGTAGCTCACGTTCCAGCGAGCGCGCCGCACTATGCGACAGGAGCTACGACTAACCTCTCGAGCTATATACAGGGTATATCGCGGCAACTGCCACCCTTACCGAGGGGCGGAACGTCGCCGGCGAGTACGCACATCTCCAGCCTCTATCCGGAGATCCTCGCACTGATCTTCAGCTACCTCGACGTGCGGGACAAGGGTCGCGCGGCACAGGTGTGCGCCGCGTGGAGGGATGCCGCGTATCACAGGTCGGTCTGGCGGGGCGTGGAGGCGAGACTTCATCTTCGCAAGCAGGCACCGGCCCTGTTCGCCAGCCTGGTTAGACGGGGCGTCAAGAGGGTCCAGGTATTGTCACTCAGAAGAGGACTCGGGGACGTGATAAAGGGTGTCCCTAACCTCGAGGCTCTGAACCTATCCGGATGCTACAACATCACAGACTCCGGGCTGACGAACGCCCTTTACCAGGAGTTCCCATCGCTCACCGAGCTGAATCTGTCGCTCTGCAAGCAGGTGACCGACGCGTCCTTGGGCAGGATAGCGCAGTACCTGAAGAATCTCGAGGTCCTCGAGCTCGGTGGTTGCTGCAACATCACCAACACGGGTCTGCTGCTGATCGCCTGGGGACTTCAGAAATTGAAGAAACTCGACCTGAGGAGCTGCTGGCACATATCGGACCAAGGAATCGCCCATCTGGCTGGTCTGAACCGTGAAACTGCCGACGGTAACCTCGCCCTGGAACATCTTGGTCTTCAGGACTGTCAGAGGCTCAGCGACGAGGCCCTGAGGCACGTATCCGCTGGGCTGTCAACGCTCAAGTCCATCAACCTCTCGTTCTGCGTCTCCATAACGGATTCAGGCCTGAAGCACCTGGCCAAGATGCCCAGTCTGCGCGAGCTGAACCTGAGGTCGTGCGACAACATATCGGACATCGGGATGGCCTACCTCGCGGAAGGCGGTAGCAGGATATCGTCCCTCGATGTCTCCTTCTGCGACAAAATTGGCGATCAGGCTCTTGTCCACATCTCTCAGGGTCTGTTCAACCTCAAGTCCCTGTCGCTCTCCGCGTGCCAGGTCAGCGACGAGGGCATCTGCAAGATCGCCAAGACTCTTCATGATCTCGAGACCCTCAACATCGGACAGTGCAGCAGACTCACTGACAAGGGTCTTCATACCATCGCCGAGAGCATGAAACACCTCAAGTGCATCGATCTCTACGGATGCACGAGGATAACGACTAGCGGCCTCGAGAGGATCATGAAGCTACCCCAGCTGAGTATACTGAACCTTGGATTATGGCACGTGCGGTGATGGCATTCTCCAAGAGACTCTAGTGTTTAAAGACCTTACTTTTCAAATTCCTTTGTCCGATTTCGGAGTGAACCAGGAAGGGGCGTGGTACCACGGAACCAGGAAGTGAGCTCGAGTTCTCGTTACTCTTGATCTTAGTGCGAATCGATTTCAAATGGGGGAACGTGTTCTTCGTGGTTGCCTATGAGTTTTAAGAAATGAAAAAAAAATAATCCTCGTCCATCGATCTCTTCGATTCCTTCGTATTTCTGATACCGGATCCAGGATCCTTCGTGCTTTTCCGTATCGGAGAAAAATAATGGATAAACGAAGACGCGCGTGATCGTCGATCCGACTCGTTGTAGTCGATTGATATAAAATCGAATGTGTTTGCAAAGGACTTCCGGGATCATTAATCATCGGTCTTCTGGTTCCTGTCGGTGTTACTTCTGTTATAGTTTTTGTCTACGTTTGTTGGTTATGTTTTTCAATTCGCGCTACGATTTTGTTCGTTTTTTTTTCTTTTCGACTTTTGGCACATGGTATTCCCGTGAACAGTTTTTTTTTCTGAGATCACTTCCGGTTGCGCATTGTGATCCTTCGACGCGCACGTGTCAACCGGATACACATGGATACGTACTACTAAGCAGGATTCGTCGCAGCAAAAGGATCGATCGTGCTTCTTCGTGGAATTTTGAGAAAATATCAGAAGCATCCACAGTGACGCTCCTTCACGTTTCAAGGAATTAAACAAAAAAAAAAATATATCCAGGACGTGGATAATACAGAGGAAGAAACGCACGGTAAGCGTAGCGAAGTTTTTCGCGAAGGAAACTTTGAGTAAAGAGAAAATTTTTAAAAAAGAGTTCCTCGAGCTCCTTTCGTATTCTTAAATCCTAAGGACGAAGGATCGACGAATCTCTTGCGTGTCCTATCTGCTAGAACCTCGATGTATATAATCTGGTACTTTCGAAACTTTCACGTACATCGGAGCCAAGAGACTCGCCATTTTCACACTTTGATTCTGCTGCTTGTAGAACGACTACGAGGACGTTCGTGAGCCATTTTTATTTTCTATTTTTTTTTGCATTCTCAATCCACGCGCTGGAAACGGTGGAAAATTAGCGGATGCCTATGGTAATAGATAGGTACTGTAGCCTATGTAATTTTTGTAGCTGCTGTGGTATGGTACGGTATAGGAGAAAGTTCAAACTGAAAAGTTACCATAAGTGACAGAATGGACATAGCGAGTAGATAGACACGCATTCTGTGTAAAACACCTTGCGAAAAAAAAAGAATAGAGGTAAAGCTTAGAGAATCTGTAAATTTTCACCGTCAGACTTTTATTTTCAATTTCATACAATTCTTACACGTTGGCCACACTGTAATTCCAGACTCCAGGGGAATTTACTTCCCTGTGTTCTGTGTGCTCAAAGTTCAGTATTGTGTATGTAGGTCGTGCAACGACCCAGCATTGTAACACGAACGTTAGGCAGTATTGTTGGGTCGATTTAAGAATTTTATGAATCATTCTATATGACTGTCAACGAATAATGCATGTATTCTTCATGAATTTCCGGCAAAGGAGAGACTTCCGTCAGCGAGAGGGAAAAATAAAAACACTATAGTCTCTGCACTGACCTGGTTAGTACCAGAGCATTTCGAATGCGCAGCAGCCTGGCTAGGCTTTTATATTACCTATAGTCGCACAATTAACGTAATGAGGATTATTTAAATTTGGCGCCATTCGAATCGGGGTCTTAGGTTAAAATTTCTCGCGGAGATTTATCGCTTCATCGAAGCTAGCCTTAGGATAGTGCAGGCTTTTTTTTTGGTCTACTGGTCTAGTCGAAAGTTTACTTGGCAAGGTTGAACCTCTTGCGAAAACGAACGCCAGACTCCAGCCGTCTCGACGTCTGCACGGCCGCGTCGTTGTCTTTTCGTAAACTTCAGGACAAAGAACGACTGGCAAAAAATATCCCTTGTACGAATTAATACGGTAAATTTAATATGACTGCTGGTACTGCTACATATTTGAGGTTAGGTTTTCGTTTCTTGACATTTTACAAGTTCATATATATCGCTGATCCGATAAAGCATCTAGTATCTTAATGAGACTTGGTGTTTCGTCCTTTTCGTAAAGGAGGCTTCTACCTTCTTTTCCCGGAATCGTAAGGAAAGTGCGTTCCGTTCGTCCCGTTGGCCTCGGAGAATTTTTCGAGGCGACTGTACCCGAGCATTCCCGAGACGGCCCGAAGCGACGAAGGGCTAAAGGCTTGGTCCGCTCGCTTGCAGCAGACCAGCTCACGGGAACCTGAATTTCAACTGTCTACCTAGACCCGGCGGCCTCCAGGCCAAAACCCGTGCCCGAGAGGCGTCTTGCACAAATAAAACTCCGTCCTCGAATATCAAAGCCGCGAGAAAAAGGGCCCCTAAGGCCTCCTTCTTTTTATACGGGTCCATACAAAAAACTCCACCTACGTTTCGTGTACACAGCTCGATACTTTCTTTCGGTCGGTTAACTTTCTTTTTGCATCAGCATTTTTCACGAGGTATTCTCCGAACAGTTCCTGCTTCTCTTCGGATACTAAACGTTTAATCAAGAAAATTGACAACCGGTACAATCGTCAACGTTCATTTTCGTTCAATCGAGTCGCTTGGGAATCTGCCAAAAAGTTGGCTGTCAATCTGAACGAACTGTAATTTTGAGTTTTCCAGTAAACTCGTGAAAAAATAAAAATTGAACAAAGAAAATTGTAGCAGCAGTGAAACATCTCGTAGCAGAAGGCTATGTAGGAAGCAAAACGAAAGGAATTAACGGATGTCCAGATAGGACGTTTCGTAGTAATAAATAAACTTAATCGAAAGTTCTTATCTGCGTGGGAAAGATACGCGGCGCCAGTGTATTATTCGTCGGACGGGAAGTTGCGTCGCAGCGGAGAGCGTCGGCGTTGGCCCTGCGTCGTTTTCCCCAAGTTTCTTCATTCAAAACTTCCCAGGAGCCCTTTGTCCCCTCCGTCCTACGACTATCTTACTTTTGTCGGATTTCAAAGTGCTCCCGCGCCTTTGCACCTACCTTCTTTTCTATATGTATACCCGAGTCAGTGTGGACACGGCTTAAAACCTTTTCGACTCTTGCAGTTTTAATCTTCCCACTAAAATTCAACGAGCAGTGTCAACCTCTTTCGAAGTAATGCCAACGGAAAAAAAATATATGTATATAAATTCACCCCCTCCCTCTCATTCGCAACCCTTAAAATCAATCTGACAGAAACTTTTACGGCGATTCCCAAGAAGCTGTAAACACGAACCAATCCTCAAGTCCCGTTCACAGTGTCATCCGCAGACCGTACGGACATCTCTCTAGGTTCTTCAGTATACTGACAAATAGTCGAATTAATCCTACTGGCAAATTCATACGAAATTCAAAGCCACGGATGCTGCGAGGGTGGCAAGAGCTATCCTAGCCATAAGGGTGGTGCTCTCCCTCTGCTTGCATTTGCCTATGTGAATGTGATGTTCGGCAAAGGAGAGGGATGGAGGACATATAGGAGTCTAGGGTTATGTGTGGGCAGGGGCGAATGTAGGGCTGCGTAGAGCTACGTTAGGGAAGGGTCGTAACCACCCTTGACGGGGGACGGCGGGTGTGAGTAGAGTCGAACCGAACCGAATAGAGGCAGCCAGGCAGGCAGGCAGGCAACCTAAGGGAAGGAAGGGTCGAGAAAAGGAGGAAACTTTGCACGACTCTCTTCTCTCTCTCTCTCTCTCTCTCTCTCTTTCTCTCTCTCCATATATATATATATCCTAGGTTAGGTGCTATTGTAATCGATTGGAGATACGGGGGTTCCCCGGACTCACGTTCAACCCCTGACTATAGACCCGTTACTCATTGTCTGCCACCCTGGGCTCCCCTTATATACATGTTCCTTGGGCCTGTGCCTTGGCACCAGTAAGGATATATATATATATATACACACACAAACACACCATGCACGTACATAGAAAAGTGTACAAGGTCGATGCTCACCAGCCCTTGTGCCTTTTGCGAACCGACACCTTCTGGTGCATAGCGTGGGAGTGTATTTCTCTTGAATCCTTATTGTGAAAATTATTATTCTTCATACCTTGGATTGAGGGGTTGAATCGCGGAAAAGAAAAATGATTCGAGTTAGTCGGTGCGAAGTATAAAAATTTTTCGACAATTATATCTTTTAAGAATACATAACCTGTTGAATTAAATTTTCCCTGTTATCATACAGAACTTTCCGCATTGGGGATGCGCTCAAAGCGTTAAGGGGGTATTACATGTAAAATTCCAAGCGTCTACTTGTCACACGTATAGTCATTGTTGCACGTTGCACGAAAGTTCAATTATCCCAATTCCATAATAATTGTAACAATCAATTGCAACGGCAGTACGTAATGTGTCAGAGAGCAAACGGGTTACGTTCGTCTTTAGTCTATCTTGAATTTTCTTGAGGGCGAAGAGGGAGGGGGGGAGGGGAGTTGAGGGCGGGTTTGCAAATAATTATTTCACGGCGTGGGATACTTTTTCTTTCAACGTTATACCGTTCGGAATCTTTTTCGTTTTCCACGTAAAAGTTTGGCCTTTAATACTTCCACGTGGGGGACCTTGGGAACAGTTTCTTGTGGTTTCGAAAGTCGTCCTACGAACGATCGTAACAGCCTGTGCACGCGTGTGCTTAAACTGTGTAATACGCTTAGAATCCTATATTAGGAAAATATTTTTGTGCCTTGGCAATAGATTGATTTTTGCCAGTAATTAGTACGAAAGAGATAAAAAAGTGAATGTTGAGAAAATAATTTTTTGTTTGCTATATCATACAGCAACGGTACCTAAATCTAGTATGATCGGGTGGTCAAAGTGCTTAGGATAAATTTTAAGGAAAAATTGCATTTCATCTAATCCCAGGCTGAACAAGTGTCAGTCGAGTTGCAGTAGGGAGGTTTGTTGTCACTTTTTTTTTTTCGTGAAAAGAAACAAAAGTTTCGGAATTTTATAACTTTACGACGGGGTGAAAACTCGGGCGAATTGGTCCTGGCTGCGCTTAGTGGGTGGCAAGGGGGATGATAGGGGGTTGGAAGGTCGTCCACGAGGAGACTAAAAAGTTTTTGTTTTCTTTTTAACGTGAAACTTGTGCTGTAAAATGTTCGTATATCGTCCAAAGTCCTAGCGACAGAGACGTAAGTATGAAATGAGGTAGGAAAGAGAAAATGAGAAATGACCTAAAGCTAGAAAAAAAAATTGCATACTTTTTTTTTTATCAATACAGCCTTACTCCAAGCTCAGATGCAGTTTCGAATTTCATATTTTTGTATAAACGTTAAACTCTCGCATTTAATCGTGTGCATTGAAAACGATGCCGGTACAGCACGTCGTGTGTCTGGGATATAGTCGCGTTGGGAAGAGATAAATATTATTTCAAAGGGCGATAATTTTCCAGGAACCAGCCAACGAAAGATTCTCTTATCGTTCAGCCTGTAGTACAGTTATAGACAGTTTCATAATACAATGACAAAAGTTGTCAGATGTATTTTCATGCTCGAGCGGCCAGCCGGTATCGATTTACATCGCAACGAATTCAGGCAGGAAACTTAAAGCCGGCGACGACGAACATAATCTGTCGTACGATCGATCCCGAGCATTGAACGAATGAACGGCTCTTTGACACCATTGACTGATAAAGTGGAACTCCGGGAACAGTAATAATGACGTTCGAAGTGGAAGTAAGTGTCCACGTAGAATTCAAATAAATTTTTATCAATCGTTCAAAAAGTTGACGAACTCATAAAAAGAAAGAAAGAATCGATGATAACCTAACTTTGGATACGTATATATAAAAAAATTTTTTTTTACATTTTACAAATCCATCGGTTTCATCGGGTTGCAAATACTTGATCGAAAGTCACTTCGAATCCGTGAATATAACCTTCATTTCCGGAATGTACTAGGACGTATTAATATAGCGGAGCGACGGTACCGGGAGAATCTTGAAGAAAAAAAATTACCATAAGCTCTCGCTCGAGGGAACTTGGAATGAAATTCGTAACGGCCGATAGACAGCTGGAGATGGTTGCCAAGAGAGTTTAGGTAGGGACGTGTTACCACCGAGCGTATATAGAGGCCTACGGGTTAGGTTAGGATGGTCTTCGTGCGCTATACCGATATCTCGGTGTTTAGGCCGACAGGCAGGTCGGCCATCGTGGCTGCCTTGATAACCGCTATCTGCAGACTTCTTCTGAGAAACGAACGCACGCGTTCTGCCAGCGACGCTCGCAGCGCGTAATAGTAACGCGCTTGGTACACACATGGTACGTAGCATAGACACAGCGTACAGCGTGTATGTGCAGTAGGAACCGAAAAAAGAATATAAAAAAAATTCGTGTACAACGACGGATACTGTCTTCTTTTTTTCTCTCCTCTCTCACAGTAACTTCAAACATTCGGGCGTAAATAGAACGTGCGATCGAGATTTTCCACGTGTGCCAGAAGCGACACCGGAATATTCTCAATAAGCTTCGGCGGTGCGTTTCGTGCAAGTTGCGTTATTGATTTTCATAACCTCAAAGTTGTCCCGTTCCGTCGGTAAAGAAGAATTGATCCTTACGGATAAACGTAGTGCAATGAAAGAGTCGTTGTTGCGGAGTTAAAGCATTAAAAGAGAGAAAACGCTATGGAGATTGAGTGTGCGAGAGTGAGAGAGAAAGAGAAACGAGCGTTCCCAAGCTTAACGAGGCTTTTAGAGATGTAAAAACGCAGCGACGCTTGTTATACACAACTGAGCAATTTGCATTCATTTGCGGTACCCGTTGAGAAGGCACTTTCGAATTAGGCAGGAATTGTCGTGAATTACCTGCTTCCTAACTATTTTTCCACCCAGTTTAAACGGCTATTCGGTCCGGCGGCGCTGATGGCGACTCCTATAAACAACGGGCCACTTAGATTCGATGCCCGTGGCTTGGGAGGCTCAAGCGTTACTGGAATTTGGACTATTTTTTCTTTCTCTGCTACATACGAAGACTCTACGCGCATTGCTGCTTACTTATTGGTCAACGACACTTTGCCGAGGGTGTCTCGTTAGACGCGTGTATACCTGGTGCATGCTAACTCGCTTATACGAAGACTCGGACTGAGGAGTAGAACGGGATAACGAAAATCGAAGAAGTTACATGCGCGCTGTATACATCGCGCTGTGTGGTAGAGGCTTGAGACAAAAAAAGGAAAACACATGCGGCCACCTTGTGAACACGGGCTTTACGAGGAGCACATCATGACTGCCATTATCAAAATTATCGTTAGGACCGGATGCTCGGCAAGTGGCCCAATTCCGGATGCACCTCGTTAGGGTCATGTTGTTGTAGTGGGGTGGGACGAAGGGGGGACGTACTAATACCATAATTTGCATTTTTCATTCGCTCGTCGGTGGATGTATTTAAAAAAAATGGTAGATGCCCACATTGACTTTTAAATCGACTTGGAAGATTTACATGTGAACCAGGCTGTTTTATTGATTATTGTTGTTATTATTTTTTTCCTCGTACCATACCACTCGCCTTGGCTCGACTGTGGGAGTTTCGTTCGCGTGCGTGTTTGTTTCCTTTTTTTTTGGAGGATATTTTTATTTTTTGGTCTTACTTGGGTCTTTTTTGTCTTTCGTGTACCTCATTAAGGCGGTCGTTACGTATCGGTAAGCAGCGCAAAATCTTTACGAGACTTGCGCTGGGACGACCAAAGTGTGATGAGATGTGTCTGTGGACGAGGATACATTTTTAGGACATTAGTGAATTTTAATAGGAATATTATTTTCTTTTTCTTAGTTTATTATATTATACCACAGGTAATCCGCTAATCAAGACGTGGACATCTTTTTGGTGTACCGTTAATTAAAAACGAGTCTCTTTACGGTTTTCATGTATAGGGTTATTCAAAATCAGTGAACCATCCGAGGGTGGTTCTACCATAGCAATCAAATAGGCAGGCTAACTTCAGGTGGCGCGTATATCGTGAATAACCCTCCCTTTATATATACATATATATTTTTAATTGAAAATATATTCGTGCATAAAATAATAAAATGACACGGGCAATGTTGCAATACGATGTACAGTGAAGTTTCGAAAGAATTCTTGTGACTAATTCAAGTGGAACGTACACGAGAATTTGTCTGGTGAATGCGTATAGAAAATTTATATGCAATAAGAAATTACGTAGTTTATATAGATTTATTAATTGCCATGGTTCTCGCAGAGAAGGACACTGCGCGATTCTCTCACGATCCTTCGGTTATCCTTGATGAAGGAAATTGCAAAGGATGTTGAAGGTACCATACCATTTTCCTATACGTTACAGGGGGATACCATGGACAGTAAACGGTGAACATCGTGAACACTATGGATATGTAGGACGAACCGAATTGTATTCGTAGAGCTCGTGGAGACTTTTTTCATTAATTAAAATAATCGAGAAATTGACGATCGAGCCGATTTCACATGGTGAGAGGTAAACACGTCCCCTTCCGAAGACGTAATAACGCATTACAACTAAAAGACGTAAAGTGAGTTAATATTATTATTAAAGTAACGTACCTCCTAATAAACCAATTAGTTTTGTACGATATCCGCGAGAGGCGCTGTGTCGCCGTGTTGGTTAATGCGCATGCGCGCCGCGATAGGGAGTCTTTAAGTTTCTGTTTGTAAATAACATTTTGTTTCGCGATTTAGAAGGACCAGAATTGACGCTGTAATTAATTAAATGATGTAACGAATTGTCTGCGCGGCATCCATCCATCCATCCAACTATCCATCCAAAATCCGTTATATCCACGAATCCGTTATATCCAATGTGTCCGTACGAGTTTCTATGATTGGACTTGCGTCTTAGGGTGAATTCGTAGTTTACAGTTTTCTCACCCTTCTTATGACTCCGTTACCACAGTTTCGTGATCCGCGATGAGAGAAACATAAATTTTTATCCTGTCGTTAACCGACGTTCCTGCGCGATATTCGAATTTCACGATAGCCGATAAAAGCCGAGCGTGGCGGAAATCCTACAAAAAAAAATATCACGGATACGAAAGCGCGTAGATGCGCATGCGTCGAGCAAATTTATTGTATTTCATTGCGAGGACTAACTTACGTGCGTGCGCGGTACTCGTTTCCCCGCGAAAATTCAAAAACGACGACTACCACAATTATTTTAGTTTCTTCTTTTAGTCTGATCTTTCGTTTTTTTTTTCATCATAACATTTTGTGAAAGAAATTTTTTTTTTTTAGTTGAACAAAAACAAAATTTCAATATTGTCGTCGTTTTTTTTTTTTTCTTCGGAAACGTGCTCCTCGCACGACTGCGCTATCTATAAGCATGATGTACGCTAATGGGAAGAAGTAAAAAAAGCAAAACACACCCGCGTCAACATTTGTGGCTGCTACGTACGATGAGACGGAGATCAAGGAAGAGAAGGAAGGAGAAGAAAAGAAAAACTAACGGAAACGAACCACACACGAAGAACCATTGTAGCTAGGTTATTTTCATTGTTCATTGTTATAGACTTTTATATAAAAAAAATTCTGGAACGGAGTGTCTTTTAGCGCGCCGAATTCATCAGCCGCATTAGAGGGAGATAGGGGAAGGGGTGGGGGGGGGGGGGGTGCGCCCGGCGATTAAAGCCTGTGTGATATAAGTGCATGCATAAACGTACACCGTGACACCTACACGTACACTTATTAAAAGGGCGGAATGACCTATGACCTTATCGATTTTTTATCAATACACGTGCCTCGGTACGTAATACTTTTTTTGGAGGATTTTACATCCCATTAGCTTTTCCAAATTTTTCATCATCCTGCCACAGCGATACGACCGACTCACCATATGGTAAAACCACTCTGGCTGCCATATTGATGATATTCGATATAAAAACTGGTTAAGAAATTCGAACCGACGACAGGTGGTTTCTATGCGAACCACAAAATTTTACAAGATTATCATATACCTTCTCATCGAATTCCACGTTTGGTTTGCAGGTGGCTCAGAAACATCAGATATTCTCCAATTCGAATTTTCTATTTTATTTTTATTTTTTTTTTTTCAATTAAACTTTTCATAAATCCCCGAGGTACGTGATTAAAATCGATAGCGTCAATCAATTTCTTGTACGATACCGGAAATATCTACATACCTTACTAATACCGTTTTTCAATGTTGTCGAATTAGATAATTTCCTAAGAAATAGTTTAATTAACAGAATGAAATGCCAAATGTTAGTTCTAAGTACTTTTTTTCTTTTACTTTCACTCCCCCCCCCCCCTCCCTCCCTCTGTGTCTTTCTTTGTCTTTCACCACCTCTCTGTCCCTCTTTGGCTCACCCACAGTTATACTCTTGACTCACTCATTCAATTTCTCTAGCAACAACAAGTTTTCATTTATTATACACAAACGTAATCGACGCCTCGATCATTTGTTCCATTTGTGACGTCACTGGGATCGACAATTTCGTATTTATCAATTAACCAAGAAAAAATACATGATCCTTTTGGATCTACGTAGACGATTAAAAATTTCGATCGAGTCTTCAACACTTTTGATAATGTCCACAGGATTTTCTTCGCTAATGGAACATCTTTCGATCGATCCGTGGCGTTTGATAAAGATACGTAAAACAGTTACTGTTATACATAATAGAGGTATAGAATCGACTAATATATTGCTCGGAAGTATTAACTTACCATAAACAGACTATACCTTAACGCAATACGAAATGAAAAATAAAGATATTGGCTACACAGAAATAAAGCGGATTATCAAATAGGAGGAGGAATAAGAGAAATATGAAAGGCAAACTTCGAAGCGTTTGATTCGCGACCTCGTAGTGGCGATGAATAAAAAAAAAATTATAAAAAAAAACATATGCGGTTAAAAATGGGCTTATGCGCTTTAGCGAAGACACAATTATGGTCTCGTTGCGAATTTGCAAACTTCGCATCCTCGTTTTGGTATTATACACTGTGTACCAATGCGCATGCGCTACGGATTATCTCGTAGCTATCAAGTCGTTCGTTTGAATTAAAGTTGTCATTATATTTCAGAATTATGGAATTTTTTTATTTGTCCCCGTAATTTCACTTCGTTACCGCTTTGTAAACGAAGATTTGAAAAATATTTTGTAAAACTTTTTCTTTTCTCAATACATATTTATCGTCGACTACGAGATACTCCGTACGACGGTGGGAAGTTTGCAACGGAATTCGGCCTGCTGATCACTCCGTCCGACGTCGCATTGTAATTTGCATTGTAAATACTCAAGACGATACGTTAAAACGAACACACAATGTTAAGGAACGAAGAAGGAAAGAGTTGTAAATATAACATGAAAAAATGTTTGTTAAATATAGAATATGTTACGTTTTTTAAGAACCCGGCCTTTTACTTTTTTTATTATCACTCTTCCAGTCTCCCCCCCCCCCCCCACCCCCTCCACTATCCATTCGTAGCCATTTCTTTGCATTCCTCGTTTTCAACATTTCTCTTCCTTTTACGTGTCTCTTTCATCCATTTCACGAGTATCCACGTGTACGTAGTACAATCATCCCTTACATATTACATATGTATATATGCATATATATATATACATACATACTTGTTTCATTGCTACGTTCACGTTCCTAAAATACGAAGTGTCATGGTTATCCTCATTGCACGTCATTTCCTCCCGGTCGTCGAAAACGCGTGCTACGTCGTCTTCGTAGATCGTAGTCCGTCGTAGACGGTCGACTTATAGAGAACGACGTCGCGACGGAAGCCACCACCCCGGTGGTAGCGTTGTCGAGCTTAACGTTCCCCTTCTACCTCCTTTTTTCTCTACATTTCCTTTACGGCTTTTTTTTTTCTTTTCAACGTTTTTGGATTTCATCCCAAGCGAGATTTTGGAATTGTGCCAAAGCAACGACGAGACTACGAGCGACGTCCTTCACTCTCGACTCGTCTCTGGGGACCACGGGAGTTTCGTTTTATCCTGGCTTGTGTAATCCTGAATGTGACAAAAATGTTCAGCAACAACATGGACCAGGACCAACGAAAGGATCAGGATTGGAACTTTTGAATTTGAGGGTTTCTGTCTGTATATTTATTATTTACTATATACATATATATATATATGTATGTATGTAATTCAGAAATATAATCTATAGATACAATCTATGATCTAGCCAAAATCGTATTTATATGTATAGTTATACTACTAGAGAATATCCTTATTCGGACTGACGGACAGTCGGTTAAGAAAGTATTGGTACGCTTCGATGCGTGTCCAAGCCACTTCTTTAAAACGCTTTCGTACGTTCTTGCGTCCGATCCTAATAATGTATTATTCCAGAAGGATGTCTAAGGAGACATTTTTACTAAGACCTTGTAGCTCAGATTGCAGGTAGGTAGGTACTTACCTACGATCTTTGGAATTGGAATGAAAGGGACTGTATATATAGAAAAGGAAGGCATAGCCTTAATCTCAACTAGTCGCTAGGTTAGGACATACCTACGTGCAGGATCGGCTAGTGAAAGAGAAAAAGAAAATCCAGTGAAATCCGTGCGTGGAACTGCGAAGAATGGAGGAGGGTCGCTCGACGCTGAATGGGCATTGTGCACATTTTCCAGGACAAAAGGACCTCCTGACATTCGTCCTGACGTGGGGTGTCCTGGCAGGACAGGTACTGCCGTACAAACAGGGGGGACGAGTTACCTGAGGTGCTTTTCGAGATTGGGGTGACCGACCCTTCCAGCTACGTCGAACGTACCTTTTGTTACGTGTATGACGGAACCTTCTTTCCTCATTTCTCTGCTTACAAGGGGACGGCTATTACAGTGAGACTTTTTGAAGGAACTTTCTTAGCTGCAATTAACTAGGAGATATGGTAATAAATGAAATTGAATTTTATACAGTATTATTTATAATTATATTGTTCTGTTCTGTGAAGTCGTATATGAATGTTAATTAAAGTTTTACGATTGCACGTGAAAAATTTTCTTTGAATCATTCGAAATTTTTCTTATGCACTTGTAACTCGGTTTTTATTACTTTCAAGGATTTTATGCTTGATTTTATTTTTTTTTTGTACTCGGCACCCTTGCCTATTTTAACTATTTGACATTGTATTTATACTTCAGGTCTCGATTGCATTCCGTGGTAATTCATGCACCTATTGCACTTTAAATTTTTTGTGTAAATGCTTACGAGACTTTTGCATGGGTTGATAATGATATGCAATTTTTTATATGCATTTAGAGGATATATTGCGAATTTATGAATAACAGGGCTGGATACAGTTTGTACAATTAATTGTTAGTCGTGACGAAGTAAGTATCGTATTAATATTTCAAGTATACGTAATGATGTGTTAAGGTTGAAAATATATATATAAATTTTGGTCTTATTTTGAAAAGAAACCTTTTTTATTTTCGTCAGTAGAATTGCCAGTCGAACTTGCTCGGCTTTAATTTTTGTATTTTTATACCGTAACGACCTAAATGCATAAGTATAGGCTGTACGGTGCAGTCACTCCCTACATTATCTCTATGACATTCGTAACATTTGTATTTCAATAAAAAGCGCTGGGCGCGTCTACGCAACAAATGTTTTCGATCCTCGTTTAATATCGGCTTGGGCGCCGTCCATAAATCATCTTTATGATAAAATAAGTATATCGCAGAAAATCCATTTCCCACGTATCCTGGGAACGTAAGCGACATAGAATAACTTTTATGAGGCAAGAGTCCAAAGCTGTTATAGTTTTACACTCTTTCTCCACGAAATCTAGGAAATCACATATATATATATGAACTTGTCAAAGGGTAGTTAGGAGGAAGTGCGGCGTCCACAATGGCAAGCGAATATATTAAAAAAAAAAAAAAAAAAACCTTGGGACATGTGGCGCTCTAGGTCTAACCTACTCTAACCTGTCATGGCCATTTCTTAGCCCATCACAATTCCGCCTGTCACGCATCAGAATTTTTTTTCGAAAATTCGGTGTGTGCGCTGCTTTATGGCCGTATACCTTAAGTATGTAAATTTTATCAAGACTGTCCTGCTAAACACCAAGTGTCCTCGTAACTGCCAATTCTTTACAATACAACAAACAAAAATTCCTGAAAACTACCGTTCTTAAATAATATACGTGTATATAATTGCTGTATACAGTATGCAGTGTATACATATATACATATATATAAATATATGTATAAATTTGAATTTCTAACAGACTTTTCTTTCACGAGCAACGAATCGTATATCGCTTAAGGTACGTAAGCAGGTATGTATACAGATATATACTCCTTTAATGACGCAACAACTATTTCGATATTCTTTTAATAAAATTTCCAGCCGGTAATGTCGCCGAGTGAAAGGACACTGACGATGTAACGTTTGCTTATCAGAGGACATGCAAAAGGACACTTGAGATGTTATTGTTGTTATTATTGTTCGGGTATAACGTAATCCTCGAGAATCCTACGAAACGGGCAATGTTGGTTGCGCCATTGTTCACTGGCGCAGAAAATCAACCGTGTCGCGTTTTATTATTTCTAGGAAAATCGGAAAAATTTATGACCCTGATCCAGTAAGGTGCGGAGCCCTGAGCAGGGAATTCTATTCTGCGTTCCCGTTACTAGGAAAAATCTAAGTCAGTATCGACACTGCGGCTAGTGTTGCATTGTGCCGGCACGTGAAAGCCTCAGATGGCACGTTGCGAATAACTTTTTCTCTTTGACAATAATTTCTGTTCTTTCTCGGTGTACAATTAGGAAATTGTATTAGTGGAGGGAACTGAGTAATAGTATTTTGAGTAATGTCTAACAGAGGATATTATGTATGTAATATACTGTATATAGTTATCTAATGGTGTTTCTATGGTAGTAAAAAATTTTTTTTTTTTAATTTTAAACAGGAGTAGGTAAAATTGCAGTAATTTCCAAATGCGAATGACTTGTCGATTTTTGAAAATGACTAATGGTTATATTATGCTTGGATTTTTAGTCATTTTATTAGTTCGGGTACCATTCGACTTTGCTCGGGTCTGTTCGGGGTTACTCGGTTTCTAACTGGAATCCACCCACGCTATCGCTTAAGAACCCTGGTAATAAAATGTTTTTAATTTGTGCACGAAAGTCCCTCGCTCGTTCCAGCAGTAGGTATAGAGGCGTGCAGCAAACGGTTAAAATTGTATCGCACAAAAGGATTCGAAGACTTTTATGGTCGTTTCGTCCCGTAAAAACGTGGCTTAAGGTGAGCCCGCCATTAAGGGTGGCTTGTTAAAGTCGCACTTTATTGTTGCCAAAGTAAGGCAGGGTCCTTTCGGCTCTCTTTTTTGACATTTGGAAAATTTCATCACGACAATGCCCAATCTCGCGTCAATAAAGGCCCATTCACATGATGCAGATGTCATCCGGTGCTCGGGAAAAGAATCGAGAAAAGGACACGGTAGGTAGTAGGCATAGCCCAGTCGGTTTAACCAGGTCGGTAGACACTCTAAGAATTTATGTAAAATTTTCAAAAATCTATTTTTTTTTCGTCATGCCCTTTGTTTTCTTTTTTTTTTCAAATTTTTTATATTACAAAAAAAATTTTATGAACCTACAATAAATCTCGTTCAGCATGGTACATGCACAGTGATGTCTTAATCAGACGGTAATTACTTATCATGAATTTATTTATCAAAAGTACTACAAGGGTGGTCTGGGCCCGATTTCTCATTTTTGGAATAGTTCACATCCCTATACATATTCCACCCTCTTGGATAACCAGATAGGGAAGAAAACAATGAATAACTGTGCACGGGGTCACGTCTGACCTTTGACCTGGCTCGTTAAATTTTCCATCGGTAGCACAGAGAACTCTCTGGCCGTTCCGCTGCTCAGACTGCAGCTATATTCAAGTCGCAGCAAAGTCGCAGTCGGCAGTTGGCGGCCTCGGCCATGCATGCGCCGCCTTGCTTTTGCTCTCAGCTAAAAAGATAACATCTCTTGGTACCCGCTACGCTCTCCTCTCTTTGCTTACTCATTTTTCTTTCTCTCTCATTCTCCTGTGCTCCCTTCCTCTCCTCTTGCTCTTTGTATAATTCATACAGCAATACGTACACCTGGTATATCGACTACGTTCAAATCTATATATACCCCTATACGAGTGCGTAACCTTTTTTACCTAATTTCACATAATTTTTATTTCATACGTTATTATCAACCCGTTGCAATAATTATCTTGGAAAAAATTGAGGGATGATAAAAAAAAATCATTTTCAAAATTACCTATTCTGATTGAAATATCAAGGTCGGGCAGTCTTTTGGAAGATGACGGACTCTGTGCAACATGCAGGGGTAGATGAGATGAGGCGGAGGAGTAAGGGGATGGTGTTGAGCTTTGTTAACGAGGAAAGGGTGGAACTAAAGACCGAGGGGTTGAGACGCGGACGAGCACTGTTAACCATACAAGCATCATCGAGCCACTCTGGTTGAGAAGTATCCGCCAAGCATCCCTCTTGGCTGTACCAACGAGTCTTAACGATCTCTGCATCTTCTGAACATTTGAGATTTTCAAGAGAACGCTTTGGATCTTCATATACGTAATCATCCGCGAAGATGGGGATAATAAATATTTTAAATGAAAAAAATGTGCATTGCTTATGATTTTTCATTTTAAGGTAATCGAATGGGATTTCTATTGATTTACATTGATGACTACATATTACCCCTGGCAAAACAATAATTGCCAATGAGAAATTTTCCTATGGGTAACTTCCCATGTATCCTGAAGAAATTTTATTTTTATATTATTTCAGATGGTATTCAGGAATTACCGTACGTCTTACCGGGCAAATTACGTCGATTAAAATGATAAAAAAAATTGTTTAATCCTACAACAAATCCCGTTTGGCAATTTTTTAATTATCTATTTTGCTCGATGTTAAGGTTGCAGTATCTTCACGTTATTTTGTAGCGTATATATGCTTAGTTAGGGTCTACCATAAACATAGTAATAGCTGCATCCATTATGGTTAACTACTGCAACCATAATTAGCAGCTGTTCTACCGTTTAACTCTGGAGTGCAAGAATCGCGTTGATTTCTATTTTCTTGCTTTGACGTCTTTTATCTTTTTTGGGGAATTTTTTTTGTACATAAAAATTTTACAATTTTGCTTATACGTATTTTGACGAAGAAACATATCGAATGCAATTAATCGGCATGTAGAGCGATAAGCGTGCGATTATATCACAGTTCAACGTTGTTTTGTTCCTACGAACCCATTTTTACTCCAGGACTCACTTGCCACGTTCATGAAAATTAAGCTTCATCTCCCGATAGAAAAACAAGCAAGGACCATTCAGTAACGGATACCAATACGAAAGTACGTTGCACAAGAGCGGTGTAAGTTCATACGTGCGTTTCGGTTCGCGTAGTCGTTTCCGTTTCACGAGAATTTTATCGGGCAATCAAATAGCCGATTTACAATCGCTGTCCGATCAATTTATGCATCGATGGCCGAGCAGTTGTAACTGAAATACTTGTATGACCCCGAACGTTTTCCCGGTGTACGAAATAGGTACTGAGAATATTCATTGAAAAATATGAATATATACAAAATTTTTTATTTATCTCTATAATCACACGCATACAATCACACAAATGGCTTATCACCGATATAAAAGATCGTTCACCAAGGACTAATAGCCCAAGTTTGATACCAATTTTTCTAATCCAAAAATCGAATTAAATTTTCAATCGATCAATAATTTGCTTAATTACCTACACAACCGCAGATACATATGATCACACAAATGCGTATAAAGAATTGTTAAATAAAAAGAAATGGTTTAGGATCGATATAAAAGATTATTCGATTAAAGACTCTGGTCTGGCTGCCACACTGTAATTTACAAAAATCCTACCAGACACGGCTAATTACCCGTCGCGTGATATGCAAATACATATATACACTTCACCCTTGTCGAAATTGGGTGTCACCCATACACGATGACGTGACAATAGTCAAAGTGTCAACAGTGAATACTGTATATAATTAATTGAAGTACCTATAGCTATGGATGGCAAGGGACGTTTCCCCAAGTACCGGTAACATTCGTTCTTATCGCAAGTGTGATTATAAGGTATCTTGGAATTATAACAAAAAAATTTTTCAATTTTATTTAATTCGAAGTGTCCGAAAAAATTATTCAATGGATCGAAGATCGTCAATTTTTCATTGATCCATATGACCACAGCAAGGGCGTAAGAGACTGTTCTGTATGGACTGTAGGTTTACGGTGGCACTGTATATAATGAAGCACGAACGAAGCCTCGATCGTACCTTGCTATTACCGAGATGATAATGGCAGGACATCTCTTCCAGGCTCCTTCAGTAGCCGCGCAGCGTTCTCGGTGATGCTTGGTAGGTATAACCCAGCGTAGCATGTAGGTACCATATACAAAGGCAACGGCCTATCGAGTGTCCCCCCGATTCCCATGTCCTTTCAATACGATCACGTAGAAGCTTTCGATCTGGATATACCCATGATGGATATACCATTATACATTATCCTTACTGTCCTTAGGAGTGGCGTTTGTTGATACGCATATCGCTTTAGCTCCCTCTCTCAGGTATAGTCAAGAGCGGATGGGTAGAGGCCGTCTAGACCATCCGGAACGTTAGCTTTGAATATTTCGTGAGTGGAGACTGTACATTCATTTGGGCTTACCGTAACGGATAGACAGGGTGGAAATTTCAATACAGACCCTAAAATTTCGGACGATTTAATTGGACGGGATATCAAGTGTTTCCTGGGCTCTCTGTTCGTTAACGTGTAATTAAGTGTTCATTGACGTTTACTCGGGGGTAAGGTCTAGGGGACTCTTTTACATTGAATTATGAACGAAGGTGTCCCCTGAAATATTTTTTTTCATCGTGAATTATTCAATGTCTCGTATCGAAGAGCTGAGGAATTTCACTGACCTAACCTGATGTGTGAATATTGGTAGAATTTTTTTGTATGTTGATTACCTTGAAATTTTATATATATTTTTTTTTTAATTACCGATAGGAGTAGTAACGAGCAGTCTTACGGGACAGTGTCCCGGTCATGATTTCTACCAGTCGATTCAATGACGATTGGAAAAAAAATGATTCGCAGGCTTCGTGTGTGTTCTGCCATTATACGTGAACGAGTCGGCCAGGTTGCACCAGGCTGCACCATATAATTACATATCGTGCTCAGGCACAGCCTCGTCAGAGTTATGGCTGCATTTTTGTTCCTTTAGAGCAGGTCGGACCCAAATGAAGATCTTTGTGGTTACTTACGTGGAATTGGCCTCTCTATCGTTTTTCTCCTTATTTTCGTTTAATTCTTTTTTTTTTGTTATTTCCTACAAAAAAACTTATGAAACTTGTACCAACCTTATCGAGAGCTACATAACCCGTATTACCGAGGTGATAATTATAATTCAGCCAAATTTGCCAGTCATGAAAACAGCCGCAGGATCGTACTCAGGAAATGTACTAGAACATTTTTGCTAATGAAAAAAAAAAATTCGAAAATTCTTTCTCTCGCCATGGAATATCTTCTTCAATAATATCTAGTAATATTTTTATAAACGTAATCGCCATACATACAACACTGTACCTATAGTCAATTCTTTGTTCACATTTTCCAAGCTGTCAGGTATCCTAAAAATCAGAATCCACATTCGCCTTAGCAATACAATTTGAGTTTCACCTGTCAAGTTTCTCGAAAACGAAGAAAAGGAGAACGCCAATAAAAAAAATATTCAAAGACCACATGGTCCCTTCGAATATATAAAATGGCACCATGAGACCCCTCACTCTTTGCACCTGTAAGAACCGTACAGCAGCTCCCACCTACACTATTCAAAAACGGTCGAAGCACCCTAAGGACGGTTTTCCAGCAAGCATCCCTCATCTATTCTAAGAATATTCCACTAGCTGAAAAAAAAAATCTAAAAAGAAAGAATACCCCTGCCAACATAAAGAAGAAAAGAAAAACAGGATTCATTGCCCCTCTGTAGGTGCCTGATGACCTCAGAAAGAAGCGTCAGTGCGTAACTATTCGATAGAAGTAAAATTCTACGTATACGTCCTACATGCTCCACAATTTTTTTTTTTTCTCTATACACATACCCCTCCAACCCTCCTCTGGCCATCACACACGTATATCCATTGTTCTCATAATTTCTCTCGATCGCAATCTCCAGTATCTATGCCCATAAGAATTTATCAAAATTCCCCGAAAAAAAAAATCCAAGCAGTCACGTTACGTTAGCCCAGTGTGTGTATGCTCCCAGCAAATAAGTGGACTCCTGATTTAGATTTCTATTTGAGTTTCATACTGTCGCAACGGATGTAGAACAAGCAGTAACTCGGTGCTGCTCTGGCCTCCGTACTCCTCCTCCGTGTCTTTCGTGTTCAGTGTAGTATTCGGTGACGGTCGGTCCGTTTGATCCAGAAAGTTACACGCATTACGTACGTGAAGGAAAGGGGTGATTTCGGGGTGGTGGAGGGGGGGGGGGGGGGAAATGGACGAAAAATGACAAAAACCGTATAACTAAGGTGATGCAGGACACATGCACACACACGTGGAAGGAAAGAGAGAGAGGGGGAAAGGTGTATATATACTTGGATAAGTAGACACGGTTGGCTCTGGTGCTCGCAGCATCTTTCTTTTTATCTGTTTTGCGACAAGGCATCTCTCAATTCTCGTTGGACCACTGCCAGACTCCGCTTCGCACGGGCTACGCTCGAGATTTTCATAAAAATACATATTCCCTACCCACTATTTTCTTTGGCCTCTCACTCTCCTTCTCTTTCGAATATCTGACGTCCGTCCCACCTAACGCTCGTCCGCTCTGCACGTACGACAGAGATGGGTTCTTTGCCAAAAAGTGTGCCAATCCCTTCTACGCGATAAGACCTGGCGAATTCTATGCGTTACACGAGACTATGGGTATTAAATGTTGTATATGTGTATATAGGGTGTTCTTTATGTTGGTAAAAATTTTATCACATACGAACCCTTTGCTATATGCTTCAGGTATGGACTTGAAATTTTTTTGGAAATACTCGACCAACCCGACGTCGACTTTCTGAAGAAATGGGAAATTGCAAATGATCGATTCGCCGAACTGCCGGACGTTTGATTACGAACGTGCAGCACGAGGGTGGTCCATTCTTCTTGGAGAACGTTTAATCTGCGAGTCACGCGGTATCTCGCAATTACGTATGCAAAGTGGACAATTGTTTTCGCACTGTTGTCTTGGCATCTTCTTACGGGTTTCCGCCATCTTTTTTTCTCCCCACGTGCAGAGTACGTCCTGCGAATAGAGGTTAGGTTAGGTTCGCAAGATACTTGGCTCTGTAAGACCTCGTCTTATCTGTCCGTAAGTCGTACCGATTGGAGTTTGTGGGGTCGAGGATGGTGCAGGGTAAGGGATGAAATTTTTCCAGAACTCTTTGCCTCACCCTGCACATGCCTAATTTTGATCTGGTATAACTATACCTACTACGATCAAGTTTGCCGAGAGTGTCTGATGTATCTGTTGACATATTCGATAACGGGCTGTAAACGCAGCATCAACTGTGAGCCATTCATCTTAACTCAGGGCCAGCATCCCCAGATCTCGCTCGGGTCCATTCTGGAAGACGGACGAAAATGAAAAATATACGGGGACTCTGCGTTCGACGCGATCTGACTTAGGGATGGGGCGACGTAGGGGAGGGCGGAGGGGAAGGGCTGCTGGAGTAAATGGGAAGAAGGGGGGAAGGGAAAAGAGGAGAAGTAGCAAGGGAGGAGAGCGACCTTCGACGATCGCCATGGGGTTCCGCGCCACTGCAGCCGTTCATTCTGCCTTTGAGAATCTCGGATAAGGCTACGCTCACACCGTGACAAGGATTGACGGCAGTTCCCTTGATTTAAGGAAAAAAAAAAAAATTGTATCTTTGAAATTGATTAACCATTCTCTATCAACGATAAGGTTAAATGGATTACGAATTTTTGTATCAAATAATTATTAAATATTTTACTCTTAAGTTATTTCTTTCACAATACTCCAAGATTCCACGAATGTTTACGGTATTGATTTATTTTCTTAATTGCTAAAAAATACTTCGACGACGAATTCTGGGAAAAGTGATCCCGCAGGATTCCTTGTGCAGGCACCTTTAATCCCAGAGGGAAAGGGATTCCGGGCAAACCGCTGAGGGGAGAGGTGGGACGAAAAATCCAAGAGCAACTTGTCAACTGTCAGAGGGGCCTTTTTGGGGCACCGCGGCGGGGGTGGCGGCTTCAGGGCCTGATGGGTCCATAGGGGCCCGAAGGGGGGTCTGTAGGGAGGGAGCAGAATGCATCAGGTACGCGCTCGTAGGTCCCAAAGGACAGATGAAAAGAGCCGCCTCTTACGAGAATGGGTCCCGAAATCGAGATGCTGCCTGTTCCGAAAAGAGAAGAAGCAAACCCAAACGCATCTTCCATTTCTCTCAGCTTTCTTACTCGCCAAGATCAACCGCATGTGTTACATATCGTTTCAGAATCTTCGCTACCTTTTCCATATACGTGCATAAGCCATTTAGGTATGTTATTAAAAAAAGTCCCTAGGGACACGAATTTCCTTGTGTTCTTAAAACTCTATCGTTTCCCTTCGTATACATATAAGAATTACTTCTTGTATCTCTTTACACACAATATATCTATATACACTGCGAATATGTATCCGGTCCCATTAAGGACTCTCGCATCCTTTCAAAAGGATCAGAGAAATATTTCTATGCTCCCTGGTACGTACCTAGGATGCTCTCAAGCATATCCTGGGAATTATTTGACGTGGAACATCCGCGCCGGTCACGTTTTCCTCGACACATTAATAATATGCGAGGAGATTACTAGTGGGATCGCCGACGATACGAAGGAGCCTCTCGCGAGATCGGACCTACGGATGGTTTCGTAACCGATCGACGTTTTGCATCCTCGTTCTTGGACTTTTTCATCAGGTTCTTATATTTTTCTTCTTTTTCCTTATACCCACGGCTCTGCGTCTCTCTCGCTCCTTATTACCAATCGCAATCGTATGCCGTGCGAGTTAAATTACAGAAAATCAACTAGACACATAGAGCGTAATATACATGCGGGTAAGTCGACACGAAAAATCCCTAGTAAAATATTCCACGCAGTCTCCCTAGGTCATTAAAATTACAAAAATACCCATGTTTCTTTGAAAATCGAAAAATAATATAATTATGACAAATAAATTTGGCGAGTTAATTGTCCGATTAAAAATTAAGCAATACCACCTCTGGTGTGTACGACTGTTCAAGAGAACGCACTCTATACCGAGGACCTGGCTGAAGCTTAAAGACGCCACTATATGGAAGTTTGAAAAGTAGGAGAGAAAAAAGTGGGGAAAAAAATGATAAAAAAAAAAAGAGAGAGAAGAAAACGATTCCCGTCACGGAGGTATGGAAACGTGTATAGCCTACGGCAACTGATCTACCCTCATTTGAATATCGCACGAAGCGCACGCAGCCCAGCCACCCGCCTGCGTACACGTCTACGTGCGTATCCGTTTGAACTTTGGTGCATGCACATTTGTATATTTGTCTTTATATGTAACTTAAAGCATATATATATTCATATGTATATATATATATACTGGATATGATACACGTACTTTTTTATATCTATATTGTGTGTATACATGTATGTAGGTGCGGACATCATACAGGCTTATATTAAAGTTCGCCAGCCAAGCCGCTATATTAGCCGCATGCATGCTCATATGTACATGGCATAACGCAATAGCGTGTGGTATATCAGGGACACGTAACCCACAACTAGCACTCATGTCCTGAGAAACGGGTAGCGGCTTTACCTTCAGGCTCGATTCGTACTACTTTCCATGGATCCAGCATCCATTGGTCCAGCGAATCCAGTGTGGACTCTGTATGGTTACGCGTACCTTTACTTCCGTGGATACAGCATCCTTTTCAAGGAATGAACCAAGTCCTGGAATCTTTGCGTGCTTCAAGAGATGCTGGATTTATCCGGTTTTTGAGACGCTTTCTTGTTTTTTTGGTACAGTGGAATTTTTAAATTCGCACAGTCTTATATATACTGGGACATCCTACGTGATTGTCGGTTTCAGATTCTTGAAATTTCTTTTTTAGATATGCTTGTGTAGCCAGTATAATCGCCCACGTCATATGTTGGTTTGGAGAATGTGTAGGAGGATCCTCGATATCTTTACTGTCTCGTGAAATTAATTGGGTACTGAGAAAGAAAGAGAGAGAGAGAGAGAGAGAAAATTTTCAACCGCTATACATATATAATTGATAATGAATCTGAACAATTTTTGACTTTTATTTTGTCTCTTTCTGTTTTTGAAAATTTATTATCTCTTGACAACGTGTATGACGTTTTTCTCCGGTTACCTTAGTTGTTAGTAGGTTCTTCTATATTTATGCAAAATTATACTGCGAAACCTGATACGAAATCGCGTCAGAGCATCGTGCTGCGTAAGACATTGCGATGAGAGACAAGAGAGCGTCTACAGTGGGCTAACCACAAGGTTCTTGTATATACTTACAGACGCGAAAGATAACATTTGACTGGATTCAAATTAAATCGCGAAATTCAAGCGGGATATGCGAAACACGCGTTAAAAAATCTTCAACAAAAGACCATACAAGGTAAGACCGTATACGAAACAGTAAAAGTGCGGGTATTTCCAAATTTTCTATCATAATGATTATTCATCCTGATATCACAATGAAGTCATCATCATCCTGGACCATTATTCTTGCTAACTTCAGTCAGGTGTTACATTTCATTCTTGACGTTTATTTTGAAATGCAATTTTTTTCTTTTTTTTTTTTTGTAAAAAATAGCAATCATTAACTCAGTGGTATTTTTGTTTCTTCTTGATTGAACATTTTTTAAAGGTACTTTTGGCAACATCGACACGTAGCCACTCCGAGCGAAGGTAGAGCCAGTGGGTTTACCTCTATTCTTATTAATATCGATGACGCGAGAAAGCCGATACCTCCTACATTGCGTATAGAAGCTGTTTACGAAGACGATCTCGTCTATGGCTCTTAGGCAGACGGGAGAGGATCCAAGGAGCACGGGATGACTGGTATACCAAAAGCAAACATTCTCCACGTCACACGCAGCCTCCAGGGAAAATCATCTCGGTATCTCTTGGTCGGCGGAGCCACTCGCCTCAGGATGAGGGGACACAGAAGTCCGAGAAGCGCTAGGACAAGCGTGCACGAGAGAGGAGAAGTGCTGGAATGATTTTTCACTGTTGGAAGGATGGTAACCACTTTATTTTTCTTTCTTCTTTTGCTTTATTTTTCCTTCTGAATCTCTTGTATTAATACTAAAAAGGAAATACAAAATTGATCCATTGCCACGCATTAATGATTATTCGACAACTTTGTAAAACCTCTGAAGTTTTGTATTTTTACAAAAAAAAAAAAAAAAAAAAATAAAATAAATAAAAGCCAAACCTGATATCAGGTCAAGATAAAGAAAAGCATCGAGTCTCGTTCCTATCCACAATTTTCCTATCGTCTCCTTCCATCCTGACGTCTGTTTTCTCAGCAGTGTTGATTTTAGCCTCCAGCATCGCTCCCAGGTCCATTCAATGTTCACTCGTACAGGAGTCTCCTCTTCGCTTTACCACCAATTCCAGTTTCTTCCATCAGCATCCCGATCGTTCTTCCCTCTCGCAGCGACAAAAGGACCCGGAATCCAGATGCCAGTCCCTGACGTCACAAGGCGTCGCGACGCACGTCCGTTCTTCGTTATCTCATTGTTTTCCTTTCATTAAACAGGAAGACCAGTCGATATTTTTACAGTTCAGCAAAGGTAAAATTGTCTCCCCCCCTCCCCCTTCCCCACTCTCACCCCTCACTTTCCCTCATCCACCCTTCTCTCAAAATTCTTCGACCCAATACACCGACGCATACGTCGCCTAGATCTCACGTAAGAGAATTTAAAAGATTTTCATCTCAAGTAAATTAATCTTTGTTATCGCGTACGTACTCTTATAGTACGTACGTAATAATTTTTGACGTTCATCCCCGACGCAACAAGTTCACTCGTTTCACGTCACCGTGGATAAAGTTGTTTTAATTATCTGCTATTTTTAACGCCGAACGGATAAATTGGCCGGAACCGAGAGAGGTGTACAACACGCTTTTTTTTCTCCCTGGAGCAGAGACCCTTTTTGCCGCAGCATCAACAAGTGATCGTGCAATGAATTACTCGGTACATGCTTGACACATCTCCCACTTTACCTCTTTCTCTCTTTCTCCCTATTTCACTTCGCCCTTCCCCTCTCGCCGTCTGCTCGCACCGCGTCCCACCTCATCGCACTACTCTGCGCTTTCCAACCCCCTTACGCCGAGCCCCACCTGGTCCACCGTCCATTCTCCTCCGGTAGCTTCGATCCCTGCTCGCCACCCTCTCTTTCTTGCTTTCTCTTTGACTCCTCTTTCTCCCTCTATGGTACATTTTTTTTCACTCCACTTTCACCTCCTTTTATACTCTTTTGCAGTTCTTCGTTAGGGACTTTATTTTTTTTTTTTTTTCATTTCGTCTATTCAATTTTGACGGCATTCCACCTAGGGAGGGAGGCTTAAATAATTAGCCAGTGTCGCGTTCATTTTTAATGACGGTTTCGTGGGATGTATTGAAGGAGTAAATTCGGGCGAAAGGATACGGGGTAGTGGTACAGATGGAATTCTCGTGTAATGTTGAAGTAGTGTTGTCAAGGTAACCTGTATCAGGCTCGTCCAGGGACAGCAGAGTGTTGGGGTTTCGCGGGTCTAGTTTTCCCAGAGGTAGAAGGCATCGTGCGGTCAGGAACCCGCGGATCCACAGAAGCCGCAGTCCGCAGCAACCTCCAACAACCCCCTGATACTTGCTCTACAAATTGTTTCTCATGTACAGGGTCGCCCATTGCACGGTCATTGAAACGGGTTCCTAACACGCTTAGGGATCGAGAAAGATAGAAGGGTAATGAAATACAGAGACTATTTTACTAAATCGTACGAAAATATTTTATTACCCCACACGTAATAAACATATACGAAAATTATATTGTCAATATGCCAGAGCATTGCCAGGCGTTCTATTTCTATAGAAATTATCTACTACCTGTATAACATATATATATCAATAGGCAGTCAATGACCGTAATGATGGTGGCAAATGATGTCAAACGCCTATAGCTTCCCTTGAAACTATTCAGCATATATATATATTGTATATATATACATAGGCAGGTATGTAACATAATGCATGTAGGAGAAATACCTCATTAATCTCTGTATCGCGGTCGGCAATGTTTATGCTTGTGCTTGCCATACAAATTGTTTCTCGCACGTGACTCTCTCTCTCTCTCTCTCCTTCACAAACACTCTCCCTATATCAGTCAGTTCACTTGCCGTAAATTCTTTACTCGAAACGATTCTCTCAATTTTCCTACGAACTGTCACACGTTGATCACCGACAAAATACTACGCGCCATTTGCAATCCGCCTGAAAACACTAGAAATCATACTGCCAACGTCAGACAGAAGCAGGTCTGGTAACAGCGCGAAGAAAAATTTAGCAAGGGATCGCGTGTCACTATACAAGTAGTGCCAACTCCTTAATACCCCTTCTTAACCTAAAATACTTGAGTGTGGCGCGCGACGTCGTGGACTTGTAAATCCTTCGAAAATGTCACGTTATGGAAACACGCGTACTCAGGCATATCGAGATAGTAATAACAGTGACCATGCATGTTATAAAATACAAAGAAAATTTGCTACGAGTCGTCAATGTCAAGAGTTTTTTTTTTCAGAGAGTCGAAAACATCGGAGTCCCAACCTTAACAAGGTTACGTTAGCAAGCTAAAGGAAACAGAGACGTACACAACGAATGTCGACCATGCCGAATTCTTTCTCGAGTAAGTAAAAGTGATGGCAAACGAAGGATGTATTATTAAACTCGCAGCCCCAGTATTTACGAGTATCGTGTCCTGTCTCCGTTTACCCGTATGTAATTGAGTGAGACACAATCGTACCCGCAATGAGTTTTCGAATAAACCCGAAATCGGCCAATCGTTCGAATGACGCGGAACGTGCGCGACTAGCGTCAAGTGTGCTCTGAATAAATATAATTTGCTTGCAAGTATCGTAATTCCATGATGGCGGGTAGGAAGGGCGATGACGATTGCCTGGGTGGGATCCACTGGGCTCGGTGCCTCTCAACACAGTAAATGTTGGTTTAGCTCTCCGCGCCTCTGTGTTCTCGAGCTGTAGTCTCCCTCTTTTTATGTCATATATATATATATATATATACACATATATATATATAAACATTCTACGCATGTATGTATATCTGAACTCCTCTTCCGTACGTACGTTGCACGTTTATGGATATGTCAGTAGGTGATCTGTTCGTATGCCGTATAGAGAGAGAGAGAGAGAGAGAAAGAGATAGGAATACAGAGACACACAGTGAGAAAGAAACGTCAATTCATTTATTTTCAAACCAGAATGTATCATGGTGGAAATTCAAGATGGACGTTTGATTACATAATCGAATGCTTGTCTGGTAGTCACTGCAGAGCCAGGAAGGATCCAGTGGAAAAAATTCATTGGAGCGTTCTCCCGGGTTGGTATACCCTTTTTTTTTTTTCTTTCTATTTTGTATTCTCTTTCCTTCTGTCTCTGTCTCTTATAAATTGCTTTCCTCGTTTTGTTCTTTACAGAAAAATTCCAGTTCACTCGGGCGGAAGGTACCGTCGCAACGGATGTCAGGAGCAGCGTCGACCGTTGCGTATGGTGTTTTCTTTAGTCTACGTATTTCAATGGCACGAGTTACACAGGTGGGATAATACATTTATTGTCGTTCCAGGCGTCGCGACGGCCCGCACACAAGAGACGCACCTCGTTGCGTCCGGTAAAACAAGGCTGGCAGTTTCTGGGTCGACTGCTACTTAATCTCAGACGTTCACGACGATGGCTGCTCCTCTGCTCGAGGAAGAAGTCATTATCTTGGACACGCGTAAGATGGCGGAACGTTAAGGTTTTTTAATTGCGCTTGTTTTCTTCAGTTGACCTGCTATACTCGACGTCTCTTATTTATCCTCTTTTTTTTCACTTGTCACTGATTCCGCTTGCTCGTCTCTTTTATTTACCATCCAGCTCGTACTTCCTTTCTTTCCTCCTTTCTATATTCTCATTTTACTTGCCTTCTCCTTTTCCTTTCTTTCTTGCATTGTTATACTCGCGTCCAACTGCCACGGGGATTTGTAGCCTAGGTACATCTTGGCTGCTGCTGTCCCCTTTGTTAATTCTATATCTGTATATACGTTGAGTCTCATCTAGAAAATCGCAACGTCGCGGTCGCCGCGCTGACGAGAGTTTTGACGTGCGCGCGCGGCAAGCTGCTATTCCTTAATAAGGAGCACAATAATTATATCTGCTCACCCGCCGGAACTTCGCGCACGTACATAAATGTAAGATCGCGAATGTGTGCGGGTGCACCTGAGCCGAGCATGGGATCCGCACGTATTGTCAAAACGGTAAAAAAGAAGTCGATGGAATCTAGAACGGGAAGAAGAGCGTCAGGATGCTTCTGGGAAGTCGTCTGTAGGAAGGAATATGGATAGCTAGGTGTAGACTCATATATATATATATAGCTAATAGAATAAACAATTAAATTTTTCGCCATTTCGCGGTAGTTATATTTTTTATATAAATTTCTGGCATCGGTATCGGTCAACAGTCCCCAAGGCATATATATGGAATCGTTTAGAATTGTCATTTATTTTTCGGAGATTTTTTCGAATATTCAAGCAAACACGAAAGATACAGTCTGCCGTGAAACAGGGCATGGGGATAGATTCTTGAAAACTCGAGTAAACCAGTCGAAGCGATGCCCGTTTCGCCGATGAAATTCCGACGGCTCGGGGCGCTCTTAAATTTTCGAAGAAATTTACGCGCCGTCTAGGCGCCAAGCGTCGGGATACGGAAACGCCTTGTACGAGAGAGATAGAAAAATTGTGCGAAAAGAAAAGTTGAGGAATACAGAATCAAGCGGTACGGAGAGACGGGTAGAAGAAAAAAAAAAGTTATTCGACGTGCGACGTACTGCGAGCTTCAGTGCCAGAGGAAGCGTCGGGACGCTCCAGGACGCGATCCCTACAGTTGCTCCTGGCAGCTCCTGTCTCTCATACGTGTCTTACTGTATATGTATCAACCTATAGGACACACACCAAGCACAACAGAAAATTTGCTACGGAGAGACGTACTCGAGTAGACGGGTTGGTGCATTTATCACGGCTTGTTGGTAAATTGCGAGCGATGTAGGGTACATATATCGCAGATATATATATATATATATATATACATATATAAAAGTTATAGTTAGGTGCTCAGGTGGCAATACACGTGGAAAAAAGACAGGAAGAGAACTTACGAAGCTGTAATAAAAATATAACGCAAGATCATCATCTCGCACATTAAAGGAAGACACATTTTATGAGACGCTCGATCGGAATTGAAAAAAATTCTTGTACTATGGGTCGTAGTATTAGCCCCCCCCCCCCCCGCCCGCCCGCCCGTGCTCCTTCCCCGTCCCGTTATTCCGTCTCTTATTTTTCCTGTCTGTTTTTATTACCTTCTGTTTGATACTTCATAAAGATACTGAGAAAGTCAGAGCATCACCCTATCGCGCGGACTATTTACGGAATCAAGAATATATTTTTGGACTCTTCGAAATTAACACACATTTCGCAAAGCATTCTTGGCAAGTGCTTCGTATCCTCGGCTATATAACATCGTGCACTTCTTCATAGAGATACAAACGACTGAACCGATGCAGGATATCCGGATGCTGTGCGAGAGGCGGGAATCGTGCGTCCTGTGAAATGTATCGATAATCTTAAAAGAAAGAAAATCTTGATCAAAATTGCCGAAATTTTTGTCCTCGCTCTCAATGAAATTCGTCTCATATAAAATAAATAATTAAAATTCGCGATTGATCGTTTTCTGATTCACAATACGTAAAGCGTAATTTTTTCTTCAATTTCTTTTTGTCACACGTGCTCGTGAATTCGCTACAGCATGTGTTTACTCGCGCTCGTACGTTCTGCCTTTGCCTATAGGATATCAGAGGACGTTGCCAGGAATTTCTAAGATCGATACTACTCATGTAACAGCGGACTCTGGCAGCGTCTCTGCTGCTTTTAGTTCTATATAGACATATGTCCACGTATGGGTACTGTGTCTACCTACTCTTCTCCTCTCTTCTTCGACAGCATTCTTAACCTTTTCTCCGGTCCTTTCCGTCCTAGCAACCCTCTTATTCCGGAATTCCAGTCGAATTTTACAAAGTTCGTCTACGCATCTAGACTTAATATATACATATATGTATATACACACACACATATACACACCGTCAAAAATGTAAGTATTCTTGTCGTAAAAGTAGACAAGTAGACACGGCAGGTATAGAAATATCTGTATTACTGTATGTCGATCTATAAATAGATATATAAAATCTATACTGTCACAGAAACGATTCGCAACGAGTCGATACCGATCGTCATTATTTCCTGATCGTTTATCGATCGCGATCGATACCGTTAATTTTTCTTTCCGCTCGAATTCACTTTTCACGGCTTGCGTACCAGTTTTATTTATTTTCATTATTTAGTTCACTGCTTTCTTTCTTTCGATCGAAATCGATTCTCTATATCGCGCAATCTTCCATAGAAGCCATCGCGATGCCGTCTCGCCTCTCGAATCCAACGACGCCCGGAACGCGTTCACGTCGTTATAACTGGTACGCACCAAGCGATTCCACGAACTCATGAAATTCTACGTGGAATTTCGTGTGATCTCATCGTTTCGGCAAAATTATCGCAGTCCGGTTACCATACCAAGATCGGCAAGGTACCATTTATTTAAAGTAGCCGATGATTACATACTATACTGAAATGCCTATATATATATATATATAACCTCTATTTTTGAGAAATTATAAATAATTTATATAAAAACAGGAACCACCTCACGCTGCTTTTTGACGTAATTGTAAAAGCTCAAAGGACAAAACGTATTTAAGTATATTATAATTCAAGGCTCTGTACGTCTTATGCATAATGCTGCAGCTGGTAGTACGTTCGCTGTGTTTATATATATATATATACTGGGTATGGGTATAGTGTAAAAGGAAACTATAAATGCAAGAGAATATATTTCGCGTGTTACTATATAGGGCCTAGTATTTCCTCGCATATATTTAACAGACGAGGTATTACGTGCGATAGGTGACCCCCGTTTCTGAATTATTTATATTATAACACAGTCTAGATAGGCAACCATAGTGTATACGTTATACGATACTATACCATGCGTAGTGGCGAGTACCACCTGCGTAGTATGTATATTCTAGTCCTACGTGTAGCGTCAGGCTGCCAACTCTGTAAAATAAAATAAGCTTCGGGAGTATGGTTTGAAAGTGTAACACCCTGTATGAGAAAAGCGGTAAGATATATATTTTTGTAATTTACGTCAAGCCTGATGTCAAATGGGGGGGGAGGGGGCGGCGGGGGGGGATGATAAATTTTGAAAGTTCGAAGAAATATGAAGTTATCAGTTCAGAGGTTAGGTTATTTCTATATTTTAAGTTAGCATTGGGTGTAAACGTTGTGCGTGGAAATAAAAAGGGCCCCATTGGTATATATATGTATGGTTAGGGTCCGAGGGTCTATGGCCCCTTATCAAGACCCCTTCTATCCACCATATGTTTGAAGAAACCATTTCCACATTATACGTCTTCCTTTTTTTTTTTTCTTTTCACTGCCTGCGTAACTCTTGCTGAGCTACGTAGCGGCGCGACGGCCGGCGTCGTGTCGGTTTCGTATAACACGAAAGCACCGACGTCGTCTTCAAGATCTCAGCACGAGATGCGTGCAACGTTGAAAGGAGGTTAGACTGCCCTGGCCCATTTGAAAGACCCAGTGGAAAGAGCTCACCTATGGTTTCTAGGTTATATTTTGTATCGCAGCCTTAATGGCGTGCGGGGACGTCGAATAAGCGTCGCGACGCCGGAGACAGACTACATCCGAAAGAATATTTCTTCCCCAGTCAGTATTGCGTAATCTGTCAGATTTTTGTGTCTTCGCAGTACTTGTCCACGATATTAAAATTGATCCAAATTATGGATGAACGTGACTCGTGAAGAAGAAAAAAATTCCTAGAGATATTTACTTTTGTAAATAGTCGTCCTTTCCAGGAAGGGCTCGAATTCCTTTTCGAAAGAAAATATCGGGACCCAGAAAAATTCTCTAGAAACCTACGACGGGGTCAAAGAACATGAGAGCCAACGACATTCTGTGTATAATCCTGAAAGCAAAAGGGGCAAAAAAATGTATTAAGGAATTCATGCATCCGCGATTGATCTCAATATCCCAAACGAAGTATCCCGAGGCGACGTCGTCATATCCAGAAGGCAGTGAGGAACGCGATCCGCTTAAGTTTCACAAAACCCTTGGGAAGCGGGTACGGGTCGTTTCGTGTTACGCCATAATACGTACCTATGTAGGTACATTTGCCGGCTGGTGCCATCCTTAACCTGGGCCCAAGTATGGCCACCAGGACTATCCACAAGAGTGGTGTCCCCTTACAGGACTTTCGTATTCGTCAGGAAGTCCTCCTGGAGCCAGAACTATGGTTTAATAAAAAGTTCGAATCTGTGCCTACCCAAGGAAAGATAGGCTCTAGCGATCTGAACCAACCTAACCTAAAGGCACGTATGTAGAAACGCAGTTACCTATCCATCTGACCGATAGGTGGAAAAGCTGTGGCCACACATGGAACAGGTGTTGCGAGGCAACCCGTTTCACTCGATCGACTCGTATCTATGCACGTAGCTATCCGCTAACGCATAGGCGGATGTCGAGAATACTGACACTGTAGCACTTGAGGTACACGAAGGTAACGTTGGCCCATAGGTGCTTTCAGTATAGGACATACGTACGTAACGTATGCAGTCAGTGTTACGTGTTACCCGGCAAACCCATTCGGTCTAGTCCACTGTTCCGTTCCGTTCCAGGAACACAACGTACACGTGCTGTAGAATCGATCGGGAGTGGTTCCTATGCGAACTTTGAAAATAGTCGTTGGCGCGGGTGGGACTTATTTGAGAGTGAACAAATTTGTGAACTTTTTCGCCTGTGTCTTTGGGCCCACAGCTGTCCTGCATCCCTTTGGGTTCTTTTGTTTTTGGCGGTATGCAATGGGTTCTTATAGGGTTGGTATTCGGTGGACGGGGAACAGGTGAAGGTAGGGGATAGGATGATCGAGGCAGGTTGTGCGAATTTCCTAAAGGCTTTGATGGCGCAGGTCCCCTCGTTTAAAAGACAGAGCCGGGGACCCCCGTCGAACGTAGTGGGACTTGGGATTTGGGTCCTATACGAAGAAAGAAATACATTTGGCAACGCCGCGGCGGCGGGTCCGTGTTTCAGACCCTCATCACCCGTATCCTGTCCGTCCGGCCGGCCCCTCTCCGTTTCACCGGAACCCAACGGGTGTCCAAAAGTAACGGCCAACGAAATTCTCACTTGTCACCATTTGGGACTTATTGGGACTTCGATTCGAATATCGATGGGTTTTACTTTCTTTCTTCACTCTACGTGCACTCTTGCCCCCCACCACGTGGATCGTCTTGGGCACTTGAGAAAACAATTGTTTACTAAGATTTCAGGATCCTCGGAAAATTGATTTTTGTATTTCACTAACGAAGGTGTATATACCTGGGCTGGCGTATGTCGGGTCGTGGATTAAAGAGGTTAAAGGTTAAGCTTCGCAAAGTGTCAATCTTCACTCTCGTCTATCTACTTGTATTTGAGGTATCTGCGACACTCATGTTGATGTCTAAAACGTGTTAGACTTGTTAAAAAAAAAGCAAGGTACCAAACGAAAAATTATCAAAGCGAAATTCCAGGAAGTATTACAAAAGTAACTATTAAAAAAATATCTCTCATATAAAAAAAAAATGAACAAATTTTCTAAACTGGATTCGAACCTAAATAATTGGGATTACTCTAGATCTTATGCAGATACGTGTATCTACACTGTGTATTCGTTTGAAAAGTATTCGAAATGGATTATAATCGGAACGCCCGGTACATGGCCTCTTGGTCGTTCCTGCGGCCCGTACTCGGGCTCCTCCGGTCCTCGAGGGAAGAATTCTAAACAGACTCTACTTGAGACTACTTCTGTGGACGCCGAACCACTCCGGAGACCTCTGCTTCATCTGCAGACACAAGAAACGCACCATTCGAACGTTCCCTCGTTCCGTCTCTCTTTATATCTTTTTCTTTACCTCATTCTCTCTCGTTCTCTCTCTTACTTTTTCCAAAGAGCATCTCTCTCTCTCTCTCGATCCCACCAACCCTCTAACCTATCATTCCTGTTCCTCTTTCTCTTACTACCGTGTCTTTCAGTCCTCCTCCTCACCGTAGGCACCATGGTTCCACCATACTACAAAACCATACTCCTTCCATGGGGGCCACCAGGAGCCATAGGCGACCCTCTTCCAATGACGAGACATTATTTTTCTCCCGCTCGAATTCGCAGATGTTCATTCATCATCCTTGGTAATTGGACTTTTTTTTTTTACTTCCACCTAGTCCTCCCTTTCTCTTGCTTTCTTTTCGTTCTCTTTACGTATAGCTACTATTCTCTTACTCTGCCGCATCATCGTCATGCACGATTCGTGAATTATTTTGCGAAACTACGTTTCGACGTTCCCACCTGCCAAATCAAGTTTTCCTACCAAGAAACGTTCGATTCACGTTACGAATTTTATCCCCCCCCCCTCCCCTTTTTTTATACGTTTCATTTCCGTCTCCTTTTTTCTCCTTTTTTTTTCAATACCTTTTCTTATTATCCTTCCAATCAGCCACGGAGACTCTCGCAAAGCCAATTTGCACTTGACAGCTTACTCAGTCGACATGTTTCTCCCTAGAATTATACGTAAAGATTTTTCGATTTTATTTAACACGAATTTGGATACTCGTCCTATACAGGTATCTGCGTACAGTGGATATACAGGGTATGCTAAGAAAAAATAATTGCATAATGAATCCGTCAACAGTCTTAATCATACAACTCTTGGTATGAAAAATGATATCAGCGTCAGTCAGCGTGGAATTAGAAATTATGCGTAAAGCAGGTACACGCCGTCTACCCATAAAGCGGCTATTGTGACATTGAGTAAAATGAAAAGAGAGAGAGAGAGAGAGAGAGAGAGAGACTGTATAACAATATAAGGTACCGTAACGAGAGCAAGAATCCCTGGAGAAAGAGTCTCTCGGTAAGGGCGTACGGGGGCGTGAGGGTTGCTCGACCCCACTGAAAACTTGGGGCGTTCGTCCGGCACCCTGCAAGGTTATAGAACAGGACGATGGGAACAGCTGAAACACGAAGTAGAAATACGTGGGGGTTAGGGGTTAGAAGCCGCATATGTGTCATGTGTTATTGTCCTCCTGGCACCAGAGCGCAACCCCAAACCGTGTTAAAGGGATGGGGTGAAAGAAAAAAGAGGAATGAACCTTGCGTTGACAAGGACCTGGCAACACGTTGAATTCAAAAACGAGTGTCTAGTAATTCGATATTTAAATTAAGAATTTTTATTTTTTTTTTCAAATTTCCCGCCTTCTCTTATCACTGCCGATAATGACGATAATGTTTTCATCGTCGATTACAAGCTACCCACGGACACGGTTACATCGCGTAATGGCGTGGAATTTTTTTTTTTTTCATTACCAAGTTTAAACAGTCTACTTATTGTCTCACGGACTCTTAATTCCCCGCGGACATCCAACTTTGGTTGGTGCTTCTGGGGAAAGGGGAGGTTCGAGGGGCGGAACGGCTCCGAAAGTTTTAACGATGATTTTTATGAACTTTTGTTTTGTTTGTTATAAAAATTGTAACATCACCTCACACCCTTATTTTCCCTTTCCTCTATCTCTTCTTCTTCTTCTTCTTCTTCTTCTTGAACCGCTAAGCCGTAAGGGAGACCCTTCGTTCTTCCGTTTCTAACCTTCCAGGACCTAACCTCATGGACAAGCTCGAACTTCCAAAGCTTTCGACCCCGAGGGATAACCAGCAAGTTTTCATTGTTTATCAGATCCTAGCTCGGCTCTGTAACGTTCTTGAAATTTCTTGATAATTCCGAGTGTCTGGCGTCCTACGTAATTCTAAGGTTAATTGCGCAACCTTACGTTACAAAAATTTAAACTGATCTTGCAGATAATCAAAATTGAAGTTATCGCCGTACAATACCTACAGTCCGTGTAGATTTGTTACTTTTATCGTGAAAAGAAGTTCCTGTTCGCAGAGAGAAAGACTGTACCTTTAAACGTTATCCTCAAGCCAGCTATTCGACTTTTCCGTTTTACTCGTCCTGTGGGATGCTGAGTTTATCCGGCTGCAATGGCGACGAGTGTCGGTATACGTAAAGGTTATCCCGTGTAAAGCCTGAAGTTAGCCCTAAGGGGTTTACGAGGATTTCTCAGACGAGCATTTAAGCCTCAGGATTTAATAGAAAAAAAATAATTGATTAATGACAGACAAAATAATGTTTACCGATAAATGCTATTGAGAATGGTATATACTAAAATATATATATGTATATGCGTATTCGACCGAAGTTGGCTGTATGTCCCAGTAGCCAGTTAAGTTCAGACTTGGCACTTGCAGCCCTCTATCAGCAGGGGTGCTTTTATGTCCTAGCCCTAACGCCCCATAGAGGCGCCTAGGCGCACAACCCCTGCTGTTCTCTGCTGCCTGCCGCCTTCGAGAGAAATCATCCCCCTGAACGTTCCTGGATGCCTGAATCCAGTAGTATCCCTCCGTCGCAGTGAAGTCTCACCCCTCCGACGCCTTTACCTACCCTAACCACTCAACCTCAGAAGGACGACGAGGACTCGGGGAGTCGTGGCACCCGTAGCTAAAGCACCCCTAGGGTCGATTTTCCGTCGCTCATTAAAAATATCACGGGTGGGGTACGTACTCTACGTAGCTACGTAGCGCAGAACCAAACGTTTCAGATTATAATTAATTTTCCTCCGAGCTAGAGTCGAGTAGACTATATTTAACTATATATATACATACATATATACGTAATACTTTTTTTTTACAGTTCCTTTCTTTTGATAAATCAACCTTTTCTTATCTGAACGATTATTTGTCGAGGATACTTTTATTTCTCTTTTTATTTTTTTTTATACTTCCCAAGAGACGCTCAGGATACGTTTTTCTTTATTTTTTCATATTTTTTTTTTTCTCTTCCAAGAGAACTTATGCTCCAGGACATCCGTCTCTACGAATTTGTTATCTACTACTTGCTATCTATTGACGCTTCTATATATATATATATATGCTCCTGCTGAAATTACAGGCTCCTACATTATCATCTATTCCAATCCCAAAGGACCAGAAGATATCGTTTAGAGGAATTGCTGTCCTATAAGAGAGACAGAACGGAATCTCGTTAGCTCCTAGTAATATCATCGAGAGTCGAAGATGTACTCGAAGCCGAAAATATTTCCAAGAACAATCTAATCTTCCTGTCCGTAGAACGAAAATGAATGTCAACAAGGTACGAGCTTGTTCCATCTTTAGTTTGGTCTTGATGGGACAGATAACCACATTGGTTACGATTATCGATAAGAAGAGTACTAAAAATTTTTGTCCAAAACCAATAGTCGTACAAACATTTAATTTAATTGAATCATGTCAAAAAATGATTAAAAAATTAATTTTATTAAACTGTAACATATTAACTTTGTACTCGAAGTTCTAAGAAACAAGAACGAATTTTTTCTTTCAAAATTTATTGTCAAGAGTAAGATCGTGTGATTTGCCGCGGACATTAGTGACCCATGGTGTCGGGTTACCGGGTGCCGAAAATAACGGTAGGGATCTCGGGTTAAAGGTATCACAGATAATTAGAATAATTTATTTAAACAATAAATTCAAGCATAACGACTGACTTTATAGTTTCGATGGTTACTCAGTGGCTGACTGGGTGACTGGCTGGCATAGTCAGTGGCTGGTTGGGTGACTGGCTGGCGTACGCCGTGTACGGGAAAATATGACGCCGGTGAGTCGATCCCCCCCGAGAGATAACTCCAGCGAATTTATCATTCCGGACAGAAGATATTACCGGCGATAAAAACGCACTGCATACGGTGTGCCTTGCCATACGTAGATACGTGAGTATATATATATATATATATATATATATATATATATATGAGTTGGTAGGACTAGCAGGGCTGCCACCACTGAAAACACGACTACCGTGTACTGGCGATACCCGTCGTAACCAAGTGAGACTTGCGACTATTGCTGTAGAAACCTTAAGAAACTCGCCTTTAGGTCGCCAGAGCACCAAAGATCTTACGTAGCAGCTATCACGAAATCTTGGTCGTGATAAGGAACGAAAAAATTTTTGTTGCTGTAATAAATAGTATATACTGAGATACAAAGTTGATTTTTTCTTGTCGCCAGTCGAATATCCCTTTGAATATGTAGACTATCTAGTAGATATAGGTTAGTACGTACGCAGCCATTTCTCAGCGCATTTCACTTGTCTATGTGTATCTGTCCCGGTTTATGCTTTATCGTAAAGATTTTGTTGCTAGTAAAACCTCACGAAATCCTTGATGAAAAACAAAGCCGCCTTTATGCATATCTATCTCCTTTAGAATCATCCTTTAACACGTATTCACTCTGTGAACTACCCTTGCGGATTATTGCGCAACCATTGTTATTATTATAACTACATCGTGCTTGTTACATTAATTTAATATAGATTTTCAAAATGTCTTTTTTCAATATTTAAAAAAAAAAGTTAAGGCAAAGAATACCAATGAATCTTGTAGTTAAAAAAATGTGAATTCACTTTTATATTGAGTATATTATATATATCGATCAGTAAAGTTGCCAATAAATACCACAGTTGATGCTCTCATAAAGGATATTTACTTCAGGGTTCTACAATATATCCCATGCTCGATATAAGTTCCTCAGAACTTAAAGAGAGAGAGAGGAGAGAGAGAGAGAGAGGAGAGAGAGGAGAGAGAGAGAGAGAGAGAGAGAGAGAGAGAGAGAGAGAGAGAGAGAGAGAGAGTGTGTGTGTGTGTATAGCGTGGGTGGTATCTTGAATCTCACGAGAGCAGCCATCGTTCAGGCTGCAAGCAGCCAGGAATTCGGAACTTTAATCCCCCAAGTTTAATTTCGTAGCAGAGGAGGGCTTAGCGTCACCTGGCTCACCTATATATAACTAACCACGAACCAACGTGGCGGCCTGCACCAAACCAGAGCCTTTCCACTGTAGCCACTTTAACCGTTTACGTCACTTCCCTTGAAGCCCCTGTCCCCCTCATCCCTAGCCCCTTCCACCCGGAACAACCCTATGACGATTTCGTTCCGACTGAACTTGCACGTGTCACGGATATCCTGGGATCATCGATATTCCTCATCCCTTTGTGAATTTTTCACTAGTTACCATGTTGGTTCTCAATTTTGTATGTCAGTAAAATATCACTATATTTTTTAATCTAGGGATAATTTATTTTTGAGATAATTAATATATTCTTTTAAATGCACTGTACGAATTATTAATACAAAATACATCATTAAGATTTACTATAATTTTACATTGTATCGAGGTAATGCATATATATATTTTTTTTCTTTTGTATTATCGGACTTTATATCGACTAGGGACTTTAATGGCTACCAGGGATCCGTACATAGTAAAAATCTTTGAAAACTCTGACTTCCCTCTTACTCGTTAATGCAGTCAAGTGACTCTACTCGATTCGACCAATTCACTCGAGTAGTACAAATATACCATGCTACGTAAATAGACGGTATTCACTAGGCGATTCGCTAACCACACACAATATATCTATATGATCTTGATTGACTTTTCTTGCGGTACTCTGTACAAGTGTCTACATTGAGACCAAGGAGGGAACTTTCTTCCAAGCGGATGCTGGTTCAATCGAAAATGGTTGGTCGTGATTGCAGAAGCACGTGTAATTTTGGGTAGAAAAGGGCATTTTTGAATTTTATTCTATCGATCCCTGCATTACCGACATCCATGAAGACCACAGCCTAAAAGTAATGACTGAAGACTGGGTATTATAAAAAATTGTAAATTTTATGCTAAATAGCTCCGAGGTATAATTTTTCATTTTATTATCTTACTCCGATGACAATTCAAGTGGATGGATGCCTAAGAGGTTTCATAGCCTAAAGGTATACGATGCTAATATTGAAATTCAGAGAAGCACTGAGAGCAGCTAATATCCACATTCTCTGGTAATTATTTTCAAGCGGAGCCAACATGACGACAAGTGGTAAGGGATGGGGGCGGCGGGGGGGGGGGGGTAGGAGGCGGAGGAGGGTTCTCTTGCCAACGGTATGGTAGCAATCAAGAGGACGTTCAATCCTAAATTCTAAAACTCGCAATAACGCACCAGGACCAGGTCGTTCAGCAGGATAGGAGTCCAACCGGAAGGGAAAGATCCCTCCAGAGTAATTTCGCCTGACAAATGAGATGGCGCTGGGACCCTCACCTTTCTTTCTGGCTTTCTCGCCTGTTTCGTTTTCCTTTAGCTTTCTTACGGCGGAGGAAGGTATATCCCTGTTCCGCGTTCCACGTTCCTTCCGTTACGGGATATAAAGCGTCTGGCTGCCGTGCGGACGTATGGAATTCATTTAATCCAAACGCATCTCGACGCTACGTCGTTTATCTTCATCCCGGTAACTGATGGGGTTGGGGGAGGGAGGGGAGGGGTATCACGATGACCAAAGCCTGGAGGGGTTGGACTGTCAAACCTCCTGGAATCGTACCAGCCCCCCTCCCCCCTCGCCAGCCTACGTACCGAGCTGATATTAATTTCTGTCGATGATTGGTTCGATTCTTTATTCTTGCAGGGTGCTGTGACGTCACTGTATACATGTGTATATACATATATATGCACGTGCAAGAGGTAATTAAATAGAAACGGACTAATATAATTGATATTAAAATAAGTTTGTTTAATCAGGTGAGAGAAACTTAATGGGAACTCGTTGTTGGCGACTGTTCAATAAACGATAATCTTCGATCGGTCGGTATCTGGACCTATCGGCTTGATTCAGTTTCCCTGTAATCCTTCATGGAGCAATCGAATATAAATATGAAATCCAATACTTTCAGTACAGTCCCCGTAGATACTGTAGCTGGCACTGTTAACGCGGTAGATTTTTAAAGTTTATAATTTATACAGTTTTTCATAATAATAATATTCGGAATTTAATTATGAGTTTCTGTTTTTTTTTTTTTTTTTTTTTTTTTACGGTATTCTCCAATGGATAGTTTTCGTTATCTATGTACGGCGCCTAGGATATTTTTATCTCTATAAAACTTTTTTATGTCTACGCATGAAATCCGTGTTTGCATGGTACGTGTTACAATATTTAGTGGGATCTATGGCTTCCAATTTTTCGATGGTTTTCTACTTATTTGGTAGGTGGGTGGCGGCGGGAGGGGGGCTAGTTGGGTGGAAGGGATGCTTGTATCAAAGTTCGAGGATCGCGTTGTATAATTTAGTTCGCTACGGCGGAGGTAGGAATGCGCAATTTTTCACGTGTCCCGCCGATAGGAAGATGGCCGCACGAGATTGCCTGCATTGCCCGCATATAAATGGCTCTAATTAAACCTAAGGAATTCTACTCTCCTCTTCCCTGTAGCTATAGGGACTGACTATGCAGTTCCCCATCGGCGCTAGCTATCTAACCCCATGGGAGAGAATCCCTTTTACTCTCTCTCTCTCTTTCTCTCCTTCTCTCTCTCAATCTCTCTCTCTCCCTCTGCCTTTATTCTTCTTTCACTCACTCCGTCGATCTTATCCTCTTTTACGTATCCATCCTTCTTCCTCTTTGACTTGTCTCGCTTCGTCTTCTGCCTCTCTTTACCCTCCTCCAGACTCTCTGACCTTTCGCCCTTTCTCTTATCGACACTCAAACCATCCGACTGATAAGATTCGGTCGGCTATAATTTTTGTTTGAAATTTCGCGCTCGTAAAGGCACTACGTTCTTACACGAAAATTAATGGTCCTTATACACTATATATATATATATATGTATATATATTCGCTTCAGTGCAATTGTCCTATTTACGATTAATGAACATTTTTAAAAAAATATTATTCCTGGAAAATGACTGAAACAGTTTAAACGGTGCATCCAAGTGTCATGCTTATTAAATGAATTCACGTCCATATGTAAATTGTATTATTTTGCACTCGTTTCGCTGCATTCCACGTGCATATCTACATGCAATAACGCGAAGGGGACATTTTGTCACTTCGATCACACGTGAAAGCGTATCCGGTAACCCTGCAGTGAATTCTCACAGAATATTCTGTATGCGTGTAATGGGAAATATATTGAAAAAAGAAAAAAAAAAGGAAAAAAAATGATTTTTTCGTGCAACGTATCCAGAGGGTGTATTTTCAATAAATTCAATGTTTTTCAATTAAATCCTAAAGGATCACGGGTATGGTTGCCTGGATTAACAATGGATCGTAAGCATGATAAATTTTGATAAATATATTGGTAAAAGTACAACTAAGATGTGGACAGGATATGCGACTCGGGTTAGGCAACCTAACGGTATCCAACTTGGTCGTAAGAAAAAACGTTTGGATCTTCAGAGTGGTTGGTTGCCTTGGGACTCAAAGAGTGCATGCCGGATTATACACGGACGACAGCCCGTTAAGAATCTTCAGGCTGTATTCCACTGCGCGGCATCTTGCCAACCCTTTTGTCGCTGTCCTTGTCCTACTCTTTCTCTTGGAGCCGTCGTTCTTCCTTCGTCGCTCTACGGGAACTTGATGAACAATGCAAGAACTTACCAGAGGCATGACCGCACATGACGAAGGCGAATTCATATTTTCTGTTTTTTTTTCTCGAATTCGCTTTTCTCCTCCCCCCTCCACTTTATGTCCTAACCATGATTGCTAAATATTATGGGATTTTGAAAAAATGATTTTTTTTTAAATTTATATGCTTTTTATTATTTTAGTAAAAATTCATTTTTTTTTGATGTTACGAATTACTTGATCGTGTGTGGAATCGATTAATCGAACTACGGTTGGTATGAAAATGTGGATTTTTTTGTAATTAAAAAAATGTACCTTTAACGCGATTTTTATTTGGTAAATTTTTTTCTGCTTTTTTTTGTAGCTGAGATGACAAAATGTTCGGAAGCAACCGACAATTTCCGGTTCTTCAGAATGCGGGGAAAGCAGGTGGGTGGAAGCGCGAGGATGATCGTATGGAAAGGAAGATGGAGAATTTAACCACGACTTTTCGCGGGTTTAATTTAATTACGAGTTGTCTACCGTTACTTCCGTTTCGCCCAGGATCAAGATAAAAGAGACTGTATTCGCATGCCGCTATAAATGTACACGAAGCGAAGCACAGGGAGAAACGTGAAACGGATAATAAAACAGAAAATTAAAGAAAATTTTTATTTTCAAGAAAATCCCTTCTCAGACGGTTTTTCATAAATTTTCCAAAAAGTTTTCCTAAATCTGCTGTAAAAAATCTGTTTATACCAATTTTCAGTATACTGTCTCTTTAAACAAAAAATATTACCATTTCTCTAACATTATAGTTTGCTAATAAAAAAAAGTCACCATCCCAATGTATACTGGATATTACGATGCCTGGAGTTTACATGTATATACATATACATACATCCACTACGTCACCGTTCCTGATCCTCGCGGTTATAAAGAAGCACCGGACAATAGAACAGCGTTTTAATCATTCCTTCTTAATAAAGTTTCCACGTCCAGCCAGGAAAATAATAGCTGTCTCATCATTGCCTAGAATTTTATGAAGTTTACTATATACCAGTCCGTAAGATTCGGATCGTTCGAAGTCACGTGACATTACATGATAACAGACCTTAGAGCATAAATACAATACGATACTCCGAATTCTCAAGATAAAATGATATTCGTATTTAAAATAATTTTAGTATCCAACGTTTATGAGGTATCGTTAAAAATTCTTAATAATATAAAAAAAATTTTCCATGTTTATCATAAAATCCATATCTGCCACTTGCTATTGAATTATAATATTTCGATTGATATCCATGTAATTTTATTTAATTATATATATCGTCGGGTTTTTTGTTTCTCACACGGTATCCTTCTTGCGAATATACCTAAATCCTATTATATATATATATATATTTTTTCATCCCTCAAAAATTACCATTTTTATCGATGCTCGCAATGGCGCAAGGGCAACGCGATAAAACTGCTGGTCTAACCTATGGTATTAATTATCGGCGCGGGAATTATCTGGAAGGCTTCCAACTGCCGCGCAGAATAATGCACGGGTTCGCGGTTCCATGCGGTTTCCGGTTTTGGTAAAGAGCCAAACCTATATACTCGCTATGGTTTCACATAGGTGCCTACTTACGCAACATACTTGGCCTCTAACTAATCAGAATGTAACTTTGCAAGGTATAAAGAATGAAACGGTGCGTATCGCGGGAAACAAAAGATCCGAGAGAGCGAAAAGTTCCGTGCGCGTGATTGAAAATTATTACGGATAGAAAATTACGAAATTACTAATCGCGTTTGGCAGTTAGATATAGAACTAGTAAAATTGGAGTATAACAGTTTTACGTTGCAATAACCTCGTGCACTGTGGGAGGACAAAATTTTCGCTGCACTCACGGGGAGAAACCCTATGAAACCCTAATCAAACTTTAGGACCGTATTAATTTAAACCTTCGTACTAAAACAGTTTTAGAAGTTGGTCAAAATGGGAAACGCTACGATCCTCGTACTCTACGTATATCTATATTACCCGCAGAGGAGATATATGTATATATAAAATTGATTAGAGGAGAATTCTTTTGATTGGATCAAAGACAATTTTGGATATGAAGGGTACTTTGAAAAATTATATTAAGAAAGTATTCGAACTTCATCATTTTGTAATTTTACAAAAATTCACATTTTTTAACGAAATTTATTTTTTTATCGGTATCCATGGATTTTCTAACTAGTTAGAAGTTCTACTAGATGTTATTATACATATACCAGTATCAATCGAGGCGTTCGAAGTGAAGTAAAGATAGTACCGTAAAGCGTGATTACAAAATTTAACAGGATATTACTTAAGCAGAGTTGCCAAATTTTCGTATAATCCAAAAAAACAAACTATTCGCTCCGGGTCTCTTAGAAAATGGGAATGAAACGATGAAAAAGGCTATAAATGCCATTGCCGTTCCTCTCTCTCTCTCTCTCTCTCTCTCTCTCTCTCTCTCTCTCTCTCTCTCTCTCTCTCTCTCTCTCTCTCTCT